>JAJPUD010000988.1:382726-518850 GCA_023553655.1 Myrmecobius fasciatus | reverse complement strand
TCCCCAAAGAAAAGTCTGAGTCACTAATCTTTTCCCTCCTAAAAGATTTCCAAGGGAATTTTATTTTCTCCTCACTCCCACCTTCCTTGAGAAGCAAGGGTTAACTGCAGCTTAGATTGTTAAGTAGTCTGTCTTTACTTTTCTTCAGCCTTATCTTACTATCTTCTTGCAGTCCCCTTCCCTCCTTCCTTCCCTTCTTCCCTCCTTCCTTTCCTTTCCTCCCTCCCTCCCTTTTCTCCTTTTTATCTTCCTCCCTCTCTCCTCCTTTTTTATTCCTTCCTGTCTCCCTCCTAACTTTCTTTTCTTTTTTCCATCTTTCCTTCCTTTCTTTTCTTTTTTTCCTCTCCTCACTTCTCTCTGTCCACACCTGTGAGTGCTTTGCCCAAAGAATATAAATTTTTAAATAGTATTTTATTTTGTTCCAATTACATGCAAACATAGTTTTTAACATTCATTTTTATAAGATTTTGAGTTCCAGATTTTTTCTCTCCCTCCCTCTTTCCTCTCCCCTCCCCAAGATGGCAATCAATTGGATATAGGTTATACATGTACAATGATATTAAACATATTTCCATTATTAATTATGTTACAAAAGAAAAAGAATCAGAACAAAAGGGAAAAAGTACAAGAAAGTGACTGCCACTAAAAAAAAGTGAAAATAGTGTACTTCAATCTGCAAGGAATATAAATTTTGGTTGATGAAACCTAGCAAGAAATCTTGGGTTTACTGGCTAGGTTTCTTTTTAATGGACCATATCTTAATCACTCTGGACCTTATTAACTGGCTAACAATAGATCCCAGATCAAGCCTCACTTTGGGGGACTGTTCAGATTCTGATGAATCAGAGTGATTATAAATAACAATTGTTTCTGTTCTGGCCAGAGACTTCCCCTACAAGTTTGATTTTTTTTTTTTCTTTGAGTAGGCAAACTAGGCTATTTTTTATCTCATTTTTTACCAAGCCCTGAATCATTGAAGGGTGTTGCCTCAGACAAATTGAGACCTGGGAAAGACCTTAGCTTAAAAAGGCCAAGATATATCCAGGGCCATTTCCAGTCATCCTGCTCTGTATTTGGCCACTGGACCCAAATGACTCTGCAGGAGAGAGAGAGGCTGACTGATTTTGCATAGTCTTGCCTCACTTAAATCCAATTCACTCCCAAGTCATGACTTAGCCATCTTGATGCTATTGATCCTTTTAATCAACAAAGTACAAACAACAGCAACTAGCTTCTCAGGACCCTGGTTCTGTGTCTTATTTCTGTAGATTTCAGGAGACCAGTTAAAGTAATCCTTACTCATAAAAGTATTAATATCTTAATGGGATACTCCTGATAACTGCAAACTTTAAGAATAAAAGAAATGAATCTCTAATGATGAAATTTGAAAGTGTAGCATGGTAAATGTTTGTGTGATTCATAGGGGAAGTTTCTTGGAACCCATATCTAATCTCTATGAGGTTTTTTTTTTTAATTTTGAAATTCAGAAATTAAATTTTTAGAGCTATTTTCCAACCTAGGAAAGGCATTATTTTAAAATAATACTTTGAAATTTAATTTTAGGAAACATTATAATGTAGTATAAATATAAGAATGAATACTAGATTTCCTTCTTATTATGAAATACACCTATGACATCATTCTACCCACTCACACTGCTGCCAGGTTTTCCTTCTTCTAATTAATGTTAGTCGTAAACAACAATTCATATCCTTGATCACTTCCTAACCTGTTGTTGTTCCATCATTTTTGTCATATCTAAATCTTCATGACCCCATTTGAGGTCTTCTTGGTTTTCTTCGTTACCTGTACCTTTGATAAAACTTCTATTTACAAAACTAAGCTTACATCCAAATATGTTAAAAAATTTTAAAACTCAAAACTTAATAAAATTTTTAAATGATTTCATCATATCCCAGTGGCTATTCATTTATACTCTACTAAATATTATCCTAAGGAAGCATACAATTTTACCTTTTGGCTCACAGAAAAATCTCTCCTTCCATGAATCAATTACAAATAATATATATAAAGACTGATGTTCAACCTGTTACATATTATTGTAATAATAAACAACATTTGACTCTTTTAATAGTCCTTATGTCTATCAATTTCAATAAATGATTTCAATATCACTTCAAAGAGAAATATATAACTAAATGATTTATTTAAAAACCTATCAGGAAGACAGATTTAGTTATGTTTAGGATCTCCTGTTTTATTATATCATTACAAAAAGTAAATTCATTTAAACAGCTACTGGCAAGAGATTTTTCTAATGACAATTTCCCATTTTTCATAGTCTTAACTATACAAAGCTCACATAAACAAACTTTGCCTACACAGCATGACACCTACCGTTCTGTGATTTTTCTACCCAAGTAAAAGTGATTGCTCCATCCCGACTACTTTCACTGAATCTCAGCAGAAATGTCCCAGGCTTTTGGTCTTTTAGTAGAGCCCGTTCTTGCTCTTTACTTATAAAACCCATTATACATCTGTATGTGAAAAGAGAATTTACAAGAGGTTATCTACTAAAATTAATAGATAATTTATACAAAGAAAGAAAATGGTAATCTAAAATGGGCTTATGAAAATGTAAAAATTAACGACAACATAGAGACTATCATGCATTAGAAACTTCAGAAAGAAGCAGCATTGCATAGTGAATTGAATTGAGTTGGAAATAAGACTTGAATTCTTCTGAATCTGATGGATAATGGTTAGGTGACCTTGGCTAGGCAAGGAAGCCAAACCCTCAACCAATCTAGGAAGGTTGTATTAAAGTAGAACACAGGGCTGTTGAAATAGAAGTTTTGCTTTGTTTGGTCATTTTTTTCAGTTGTGTCTAATACTTTCTGACCCAATTTGGATTTTCCTTGGCAAGGATAAAGAAGGGCTTTGTTACATAATTTTAAAAGTTACAGATTGTCTAAATTTCATAGATCAGCAAATATACTTTCCTGTTCTGGTAGCTGGTTTCAAGGAAGAAGTCTTTGCTTAACATAAGAGTTTACTTCCCCCTCTAGTGACATCTTATGGAATACCCTTAGAATGGTGCCACAGGGGTGATGGAAATCTAAACCCCATGCTTTCCTGAATAAGTGGATTTTCCCCCAGTGTCTGCCAAGCTGCAAGCAACCTTTAATATGGGGCCAAACATTTTCCACTAAGTACTCATCTGTGAAACTATTGTAAGTTAGAAAGCTAACTACAAACAATCCTGAGTAGTTGGAAATGTTTTATTGTTCCTTATTCATTATGAAAATCATTTTTTTTCTTAGTTGTCAAATCCACATAAAGCCAAATCTGTGAAGAAGTGACAAAAAAGCATATTTTAGTCACTTTTCCCAAACCTTCATCAGGTTCCCACAGACTCTAAAGTAAAAGAGGATTATTCCTCTGGACATTTAAACCCTCCACACCCTGGTTTCTATCTACCTTCCGGCTTTATTTCATTTCCTCTTCAAATCAGTGAGTCACTCAACATTCATTAAGTGCTTTCTATGTGCCAGGCACTAAGCTAAGTAAACTCTGGGCTTAAAAAGAGGCAAAAGAATCTCTTCTCAGCAAGTTTACAATCTAACAGAAGAGAAAACTAGCAAACAAATAAATACAAACAGGATAAAGATAAAGTAATTTAAAAAAAAGGAAGGCACTGGAATTATGAGGAGTTGAGAAAGGCTTCCTGTAAAAGGTAGGATTTTAGGTGGCACTTGAGGAAAGTCAGGGAAGCCAGAATGTAAAGATGAGGAAGGAAAGAGGGACAGAAAGAAAAAAAAATGCCAGGATCAGAGAAATGGAGCATTTTGTTTGTGGAACAACCAGGAGACCCGTGTCACTGATTTGAAGACAATGTGTCATGGAGAGAGATGTAAGAAGACTGGAAAGATAAGAGGTGGCAGAGTTAGGAAGGGCTTTCATTGTCAAATAGATGATTTTGTATTTGATCTTGTAAGTGATGGAAAGCAACTGACATTGATTAAGTGGTGAGTGACATGGCCAGATCTGTGCTTTAAAAAAATCACTTTGGAGACTGAATGGAGGATGTATTGGGTTGGGATTCTGAGAAACCTGAGATGGGCTGATTCACCAGCAGGCTACGGTAAAGGTCCAGGTGAAGAGATAAGAGCCTGCATATTCTGGTGGAAATTTCAGAGGAGAGAAGGGGATACTTTCAAGTGATGTTGCAAAGATAAAATTGACAGGCCTTGTTGACATATTGGATAGGGAAGGGGAGGGATTAATAGATAGTGAGGAGGCCAGATGACTTCTAGGTTTAAAGGTGACTGGACTGGTAGGATGGTGTTGCCTTCTACAATGACAAGGAATAGATGTGTATGTGCAAGGGGAAGGGGCAGTGTATCTATTTTAGACATGTTGAATTTAAGATTGAACATCTATTTCAATATGTCTGAAAGGCAATCAGAGATGTGATATTGGAGGTCAGCAGAGAGAGTGGAGCAGGATAGGTAGATTTTGGAACTGTCCACAAGGAGATGGCCATTAAATCCATGGCATCTAATTATCTCACCAAGTGAGGAGTAGAGATGGAGAAAACAAGAGGGCCAATGACAGAATCCCAAGGGACACCTTGTTTAGAGGTTATGATGTAGAAGAGCCATATAAGGAGACAGAAGGAAAACATAGAACACTGGGAGAATGGAGTGTTAAATTAAAGTAAGGCAAGTCAAGAAGCATTTACGAAGCTCTTTCTATGTGCTTAGCACATACTAAATGGACTCCATTTTCTGTCTCACTGCGTTTGCATAGGCAACATCCCCCATGCTGGAATATGACCAGTCTTTATTTCTCTAATATTTATCAACATCCTCATCTTCCCCTGAGGCTCAGCTGAGAGCCACCATCTCAAAGAAGTCTTCTTGAACACTGCCAGCTGCTACTGTTTCCTCTTACTTCCACTTTACTTCTGTATGAGTATACAATACACATTTGTATATCCTCACCGAGACAATGTAATCTCCTTGAGGTCAGCTTCTATTTATTTTTTGTATCTTTGTATCTCTAGACAGTGCTTTGTACAGAGTAAGTCCATGATAAATGGTTGCTGATTTGAATTTATTGACTAGTGTCTAGTATGATGAAATCCTCAAGGAAAAGCCCATAGGCATGTTCCTCAAGAAGAGATTTTAGGAACAAGGCAATGCTGAGAATAGTCTAGTTGAATAATTAAACATGGTAACTATAGCTTAATCATTCCCTACATATGCAACAGAAGATCATTTATCCAAAATATGTCACAGAAAACAAACATCTGTTAACCTTACCCATCATTCCAGAGACAAATTAGATGCTTTTTAATGAGCTCAAGGATGCCCTCGATCCAAAGCCAGAAAGAAAAATTTTTGTCATTTAGATTTTCCTGAAATGACAAAACCATCCATTAGAATTTTTTTAAATCTAAAAATTAATATGACAACATATTTGCATAACAGTTAAAGTTTTATAAGTCACTTTCCTCACAGTCACGCTATGAGGTAAGTAGATCAAATATTCTTATCTCCATTTTTATAGATTAATTAACTGTGACACAGAAAAATTAACTGATTTGCCCAGGACTACAAAATACTCCGTTATTCTATTAGGATTGAAGACCAGGTCTCTTGACTACCTATCTTCCTGACGATATGCTGCCTCTTAATGGTGAATTCTCAAACCCATATCTGAATCGAATTTATTTTGTATAGTTGACAAAGCAAGAGAGTTCTTGCAGGGAAAATCAGTTATCTATCAGAGCCAGATTTTGTCTGTCCTAGTTCAAAGATAAAAGCAACAGGAACTGTAAATCTTCCATTCTCAATAAGTATTCAGATACCAAGTTTCTTATTTTTTTCCCCAATGATTCTACTTCCTTACCAAATCAGAGAAAAACTTTCCAATTAGAGATTTCCCCATGTATAAGCTTACTGCTTCTTTCTCTCTGGCGGAAAAAAAGGGACTAAAGTAATTTTTGGAGAGAGAAAATACGCTAATCTTCTCTAAAAAATCCTGTTTTCCTCCCAAATTATTGTACTCAGGAGATTACTCAATGATAGCACACTCCTATAGGGCTCTTCTTATAGAAATGAATAAAATATTCTCAGGGAAGAGTTCCAAGGGGAGTGAAAGGATCTTAAGAAAGTAACAGGATTATTCCCTATTCAGATTCACATTAGAATACTAAATTTGTGAATTACACCATAGAACTTACATTTTCCTCCTATAGATTCCTTGGGTGCAAGAAAAGCTCCAAAGGGATTACACCACAATAAGAAGTGACCAAAACAAGACTGAGAATAGAAGCTTAGTTTGATCTTTCTAACCAACTCAAACAGATGAAGAACCCACCTTGCAGAATCTTGTCCAAGGAATAAGGCCATCAGAGTTAGAGGAATTGGGGCCTAAAAAACAAACAAACAAAATCAATATTCTCAGAAGGATATACAACTTTTTACTTAGACTAAAAACTTTTGTATACATTCTCAAAAAATACAACATGGGAATGTTTTTCTTTGAAGAATCTACTAATTTGATACAACTCAAAGGCAAATAGAATGAAATGATTCAGGTTATTATGCATCCATTACTGTTACTAATAATATGATGTTAATAGCAAATATTCTCGAATAATTCATATACTTGGCTAATTTTTAATAATATTTTATTTTCCACATACTTGCAAAGATAGCTTTTCAGCATTAACCTTTGCAAAACCCATGTTCCAAATTTTTCTCCTTCTCCCCTCCATTGCCTCCCCAAGACAGCAAACAATTTGATATAGATTAAACATGTGCAATTCTTCTAAACATATTTCCATATTTGTCATATTATATAAGAAAAATAAGCTCAAAAGGGAAAAATACAAGAAAGAACATAACAACAACAAAAAGGTGAAAATTGGATGTTTTTGATCCACATTCAGTCTTCTCAGTTTTCTCTCTGAATGTGGATGGCACTTTCCATCACAAGTCCATTGGAATTGAATCACCTCACAGTTGAAAAAAGATTTGGCTGATTTTAATAAGAGAAATGAACAGATAACACAGAATGGGGTAATGAATTTTAAAAAAATTTTTAAATGAAATGATTTTTTAAAGTATTTTAAGGAAGAAAAAAATCTTTAGTTCATTTCTTCCTTTGATAATGTCTTTCTTTTCTTTCAATGGTTCCTACATGCCTGCTTTAAAACCAGTATAACACAAGTCCCTGGGCTGCCATGACTCCTGGTAGCATGTTTTGTTTTATATTTTAGGGATTTAGATCTAAATAAAAAAGGTATAATGGCAGGGTTAGGAACATATAGGTGTCAAATACTGTTTATACTTCCAGAATGTAGTTGTGTTGGTTAGTTACTCTGCTTTAAGTTTTTCCTTTTAAAATCTATATTATAAGGGCACACTGAGTATATACAATATATAATTATGGAATATTTATATATTCTCTATATATCTATATCTATACATAAATATAGAATATAAAGAGTATATTTAAAGGAAATCTGTTAAAATGTGAAATTTTTTTTCAAAAAATCCCACATTTCTATCACTGATAATTAACTGGGCCCCTTGGCAAATTCCTGGGAAAAACTATCTGCAGAATGAGAAATATTGGATTCTCTTACCAAAAGAAGTTTTACAATTACCTTTCCTGAAGATTTTTTTTTATAAAAAAGGGTGATTGTTTTTTTCCAAATGCATCAATTGGATTATATGATACCTAAAAGTCCCTTGCAATCCTAGGACTTTACAAATGTTTTTCTTTTCCTTTTTTTCTTCCCAAGTTGCATTTCTATCACTTAAGAAACTACCAAAAATTTTTTCCTTCTTCCTCATTATTATTTTTCCACTTTTCTCTGAATGTTTTTTTAATTACACAATATTTTCTAAGTCCCTTACAAAACTAAGAGTACATCTGCTCCCAAGGTAAAAATGTGCTTTCAATACTCAGCTCAGATGCTGTTAGGTTTTCTAGTCTCTTTTCTTACATAATGTCTTCAGAAAAGTTGCCAAAGGCATTATATTATAGATAATATCTATCCTTTTGGAAAAGACCAGGTACATGAAATAACAATATTTAGTAGCTACAGAAACCAAAGGACAAACTTAGAACAATCTTGAAGAGACTTGAAGAGTAATCTTGAAGAGATTACTTAGACCTTTCTTTTGCCTTCATTCCAGCACAAATGGGAGGAAATTACAATTCTTTCCCAAATAAAGAAAAAGGAAAACAAAAATTTCTTTACCATTAACAAAATAACTCCAAAGAAATATATGAAGTCTCCATAAGACAAAGATCTTGGAAGAATGATTTATTTTAATATAGTACTGAAAGGAAATTCACTTGGTATATATAACTTCACACAAGGTAAAGAGTTAAATTTTCCCAAGACTATAAAAGAGTGGTCCAGATAATTTCAGTTTCCTCATCTGAAAAATAAAGGGGGTGGACAAAATGGCTTCTGAAATTCTTCCAAGTTCTGGATCTGTGATTCTAGTGCTTAAATAAGAACCATTCTTTGCAATAGATTTAGGAGGTGTCAACCTAATAAATGTCAGCCAGGATTCAAAGATGTCTTCTGATTGCAAGTCATTTTCATTTAGGACACATTGCCCCTTCACATATCACAATTTAAATATCTAATAGGGAATTAATTTCTCAGGAAGGGAAAGAGGAAACAGAAAATTATTTTTAAGAACCAAGAATCTTTTATAGATTAAAAAAAAAGTCCATATGTTCATACCTAGGAGTTTCTCGCCCAACATGTTCAGCTGTTCTAAATTAAGTCCTCTTTTTGTGACAGAGGAAAACTGCCAACTCAACACCTCCGAAAGTTGGGACCATTTTGCACATGGTGGGTTCAGAAAGAAGGATAAATTCTAAAGAGAAAACAATACAAAAATCCTTAAGAACAATTGCAGAGGCATCAAAAAGGACTGGGTGCTAAAACTCATGCTTACACAAGGGTCTAAATTTTCAAATTCTTTCTACAGTGTCATACAATCCCAGAATAAAGAGTCAATAGCAGAAGAAAGTGAAAGTAGAAAAGGAATCTTTGGATCCAATAGAAAGAAAAATAAAATAATGAGCAATTAAAGGTTTAAATTTGGTCAAACTTTCTAAAAATCAAAGTTTTATTTAGTTGATTCATACTTTGTAAGCAAAAATAAAGTTTACAAAGGTTTCATGAAGTAAATTATAATCTGTTTCTATTTGTTTGTTTATCCTCATTGCCAAGGATGGTTGCTGGCACAAATAAAAGCTTTTGAATTAAATGCAAGTGAATCTGAATTTATCAGCAAAGAAGAAAAATTACAGATCTTTCTTATACTTGTTTCAGTTTTTTAAAGTTCCTCATAATCTTTACACATTTGTCTGTATGAGTTTTGTAGTTTTCATTGAAGTTTCATTTGACTAATCAGCCAAATTCGAAGATTCTTAAGCTAGAGCAAGAAGGTCCTTTAGTTAACTTTTTATTTTAATAACAGAATATCCTCAATACCTTGGGTTCTGTTGTTAGCATGTTGTACCATAAAATGGATGCCCATCCACTGGGAAGTTGGCTCACATTGGAAATCACAACAATAGGCAGAGATGTTGTCTAAAAGAAGAAAAAGACTTTGAATCATTCTAAATTAAAAGCATTTCATCCTTATCTATTCACAAACATATTAGTTACTCAATGTGTTCAAAAGAAATATACTTATACAGATAATTCTATCATTTATCGATCTATAATGTTGTTTTTATATCCTTTCCCCTCCAATTTTTTCAATAAATTTTTTTGTTCATGCATATAAGAAAAAAACAGATGCAAATCTCACAATCGTATTGTATAACCAGCTAGAAATTGGCTGACCAATGTATAATCATACAACTGTGTTGAAAAGACAAGAAATAAATGAGGTGGAACAAAGTTTAAAGATTAATGAGGCTTAGAGAGCAAGCAGTACATCTCTGGGAGAGGAATGGACAAAGTAAATGGTTAAGTAAACATATGGTTGGTAGGACTTAGTAAGAGAGTTGTAAGTCAATCATTCTAGGGAAAAGTATGGCAATTTGATCAGCTGCTTTTTGTAGTTCTATCAAGGGAGAGCACTGTCCCATGGGAATGCATTATCCCATAGCTGCTTAGAATATCCTCTAAGTCAGAGGAGGGAAAGGGCCCCACATGTGCAAGAATGTTTGTGGCGGCCCTTTTTGTGGTGGCTAGAAACTGGAAACTGAAGGGATGCCCATCAATTGGAGAGTGGCTGAATAAATTATGGTATATGAATGTTATGGAATATTATTGCTCTGTAAGAAATGACCAGCAGGACGATTTCAGAGAGGCCTGGAGAGACTTGCATGAACTGATGCTGAGTGAAACGAGCAGAACCAGGAGATCATCATACACCGCAACAACAGTATTACATGATGATCAATTCTGATGGACATGGCTCTCTGCAACAAAGAATTGTCTCAAACCAGTTCCAGTTGTTCACTGAAGAAAACCATATACACCCAGAGAGAGGGAAATGAAATATGGACTACAACATAACATTTTCATGATCTCTACTGACATTTGTTTGCATTGTGTTGCCTTTCTCTGATTCTTTTTTTTTTTTCTTGTAGATAGGATTTTTCTTGCATAACTTCTCAAGCATTTCAACATTATTAGCATGTAGTGGACTTCCTGCCATCTAGGGGAGGAGAGGGGACTGGGGGTAAAATTTGTAATGGAAAGCTTTGTAAAGATCAATGAACTACCCATACATATGTTATACAAATAAAAAGCTTTAAAAAAAATATCCTCTAAGTCTATTTCTAGACTATACTCAGGCCTTTGTAAGGATCTTGAGCTTTCCAAAGGCACAACTGTACAACTCTTAAAAGGAAGACTATTTTAAGATATTTGTTTGGATTTGTTATTTAACTCAGCCCTAAGGAACATTTTTTAATTTAAAGAAAAATCCCCAATCAATACCTTGGCACAACATTAGAAATAAAAAACACTGGGGAAATAGAACTTCAATAATTCAATGGTAAATTTAACACTTAGTTACCCAAAGAGCTGGATTCATAAATAGTAATTCACAGCAGCACAGCTACAACCAAAAAGCAAGCACATAAAGCAAGGTAGCTGGAGAAATGTTCTTGGAGGCAAAAAAAACCCCTGGATATAAAAAATATATGGGAGAAAAAAAGTAGCTGACAATTACTTTTACTTTTGACAAGTACTTGACATTCTTCATGCAGAAGCTACATCCACCTATCCTGCGAGGAGTTCCTTCATGAATAGATGAGAAGATAGATCACTGAGGTCCTTTTCAAAGCTTTCAAATTCTGAGGTTCTATGAAATTTAGGACTTACCTCTAGATCAATTACCAAGCCAGGCTGGCACAACTGAGTCTCAAAGCTTAGAGAATGAAGCTCTTCAGTAACAATGAGAGGGCCCTAAAAAGCCAAGTATGCACAGAATTATTTAAAAATCCCAAAGCAATTAATTCATACACTCTAAACTTTTTATAAGCCAAAATAACATTTTAAGAGGTGCAACTGAGACTTAACCATCACCTTTTTTCAGCATAGGAAAAAAACCCCAAATACCATGAAACATAACCTCATCTCAAATATTCAATCATGAAAGTTTGAAAGCATGAAAGATTAGATACTTTCTAATAATATCTCCTGGGTATACTCATTAAAATGGATTTTTAAAATGATGATATGATGGCTACAGTATTGTGTTGCAGTGGAAAGGACTATGACTGAACTTAGAAGATCTGGATCCAAATATCTTGTTTGATAATTACTACTGTAGAAAGTCACTTGACCTGCCTTGGCCTCTCAGCTGTATAGTTAGAAGGCTGAATTAGCAGTTGATTTCTCTGAGGTAATGTCCAGCATTCTAAATCTGAACTTGTGAAATTATTGAGTATGTTGCAGAGGTAATTATTGTTTTCAAGCAAAGAATGGACTAAATAAATAGCTAGTAAGAGCTCTTCCAATTCTGAGATAATATGAAAAAATACTCCCACTATCACAAGAAAAACTTAAGTTTATAGAAGGAAGAAAGAAATAGGGAAGAGGAACAGGGATGGATTATCAGTGCAGATGGTGCATTAAGTTTCTTTCCAATGAGCTTGAACTATCATTGTCAACAGGGGAACAGAGACTGTAATAAACACTTTGGCCATCTATGAGTGTCAAGGCTGTCAGTCTAGTCCTGAAAAGTCCATAGCTATTTCTATGTAAAAATTTGATAACTCTCTAAAGCTTTGTTTTATAACAGCTGGCAATATATATATCAGTTGCCAATATGCATTGGTAGAGAATACTTCTTCACAAAGAGTTCCCTAAGGGAATGAAATCATAGGTGTGGGACCTCCACCCCCAACCACAAAAAAAAAAAAAAAGCTCAACCAAAAAAACCTTTTAATGACTGTTTTTTATTTCCCAAATAGAATGAAGTATTTAATGGAAGGTACAAAATACCTCAAAACCTTGAATATACAGAGAGATTTATAGTTTACAAAACATTTTTTACATCTGTTGTCTTTATATCTAGTATCTTGTAACTACCATTGCACTAGCTAGAGTAATTGTTATTTTATAAATGAGGAAAGAAAGACTAAGAGATAGGCTGAGGCCATTCAGCCACTGACCATCAATACCAAGATTAGATCTCAAGTCTCCTGACTCTTAGAGTAGTGCACTTTCCAACATATCACATGGTCTTCAGTATCTACAGGAAGTTCAAATATCAGTTTTCTTCTTACACATGGCCAGAGGGTGAATCACAAAATGGGGTATTAGGAGGGTCTATTTTCCCTCCACATAAAAGTCATATTGCAAAGCTAATGCCTTTCCTCCCAAATAATTTTGCATTTAGTTGTACTTATTCTCCTTACATATTATCTGTATACACACACATATTTTCCCAATTAGAATATAAATTCTTTCTAAATTGGGATTGTTTCATCCATTTTATTTACGTAGCTCAGGTATAGTGCCTGATTTAAAGATGTGGCTTATTGATTGGCTGATTGTAATTTCTTGATGCACAGAGAAGAATTAAGCCTTTTCTGTACCAACTGAATGTGCTTGAATTTTTGTGTGTTTCATTTCTGTTTGCATGATAACACAACTTTTATTTCCTTAATATTTACAAAGTTCCTGAGATAGGCAGACATTAGGGTAAAGTAGAAAGATCACCCGACTCAGCAGACCTGGGTTCAAGTTTCATCTCTGATACTTTCTAGCTGTGTGATCTTCTGTAAATTAATCTACCTTTCTAGTTAATTTCCTCAGATAGGAGATGAGGGTAAAACTACTTTTATGAATTATCTCACAGGGTTGTTGAAAAATGTACTTTGTAAGCAGCAGTTCTCTAAATGGAACTATTGTTATCTTCTCCAATTTATAAAGAAAAATTAAGGGAAACAAAGAGACCCATGTCTCATGTAAGGTCATCGGAGTTGAATTCACAGTCCTTTGATTTTACACTTGGTAGCATCCTAAAAACTATGTCCAAATACAGAGAACAATCAAATCTAACATCTCTTTAGCTATAAGAGCCTAAATCACATTGATGTTACTTCAGTGGATAGATAATTTCATTGATGTAGATAACTATCTTCAGAGATGTGAACTATGCCTTCTCATCCTGTGCAATTCTTGTCCGTATTTTCCCATGAATTATCTAGAGTGGATATACACAATGGACTACATGCACTTTGTGAACTTTGTCATCATTAACTCTTGCTGCTCATTTGGACCAAATGCTTTTTAGATTATATGAGGGAAAAACATTAAAACTTGAGAAGTGATTAGAAATATGTGATAAGGGGAATGAAGATGATGGACATGATAGAAAAATGAGAAATTTCTCTCACCTCATTAGTTCTGGTACCTGCATTTTTCTGTTCTTTCAGTTGCTGTAAAAGAAACAAAAAATCCTCTTAGCATATGTCATGCTCACTTTTATTTTTTAAATTAATCATAAACAAAAGTGGAAGCATACAAAATCATACAAAAGAAAATTACAAGAGGGATAAATGCTGTCATCTTAATTTAATAGTGTAATGGATATAAAATAACCATATTGGCATTTTAATCTAAATAATTATAAACTCCTTTACTGAACTTAAAGTTCTTTGAGGGCAGGACCATGCTCAATTTGTTTCTGAATATTCCCAACATTTAGCATGCTCCAATGCCCATGAAAGGTATTTAATAAATTATATTTGAATAATAAATGAATGAATTACCATGCCTGTCTAACCAAGTAACATTGTGACAAATATCATGGGATAATTACTAGGTTAAAAGTTTCTATCTTTTTTTTTCTTTCTGAGAAATTTCTTCTGGCCTGACTGCAGAAATTCCATACCATATCATTCCTGATCCAAAGGACTTCTTGTACCCCTTTCCCCTGTAGATTAGTTCTACTCTAAGACAGGCCCATGAGCCTCAGACCAAATTTGCATTAGCTTCATAATGGATCGAGATCCTGGAATTGTACTAGAATCAATCTGCTACCCCAGGATTGTGACAACCTAGGAATAGGCTAGCCCTCCCAAATATGCCCTATTTATAGGGCAGCTTATCATAGACCCCCTTTTCTTCATTTATTTTCAGCTATAAAAAGAAGGAATTGAATTACATGGTCCCTAAGGCTCCTTCCAATTCTGTACCCTAAAGTTTTTTTTTTTGTCTTATAAAAAAAATTAATGGAAGGGACTTATAATGAGGTCACCTAACACCAAGTTTTATGTTGTCTGGTAGGTTTGTTGTTTTACCAATATTTAATTACAGAAAAAAAACCCCCACATTTTTAGTTCCTATAAACTCTTGAAGGCAGATATAGTTCTGGTTCTATTTTTTTACACCCCTATTTCTTTGGCGTATTCCTCAAAGCTATCTTACCATGGTTCAATTTATAATAAGCACTTTATAAAAGGAGGCCTACTGACTGACTTGTATTTTAATGTTGATACTGAGGTTGCAAGCAAAAAGATGCTGACTATTAAAGATCAATATGAATTCATATCAAAATCCATATTTGTTCATACCCCAATTTCTGCCAGGGAGTATATTATAATCCCCATCTTCATGGAGATAGGGAAAAGTTAACAAATATAATACTGGGTTTCACTGAATATGAGAGTTAAAAGGTTGGAATAGAGAAGATAAGGGAGAAAAATGGTCAGGGAATCCCTTCAGAAATGGTTATGATTTAGTTTAGTTTGGAAGAGTTTCTGAAGGCAGTGAATATGTTTGAAAGGATCTAAAAAGTGAAACTTATTCAAGAGATGATAGAACTACCAGACAGAAGTTCCAGTGGCTGTGGAGGGTATGATTCTTTTTTTTTTTTTCCTGAGGCAAATTGGGATTAAGTGACTTGCCCAGGGTCACACAGTTAGGAAGAGACCAGATTCGAACTCAGGTACTCCTCCTGACTTCAGGGTTGATGCTTTATCCATTGTTCCACCTAGTTGTCCCCCTCCTTTTGAGGGTATGATTCTAACCTGAAACTTCAGAATAATACCTAGAAAGAAAAAAAAAGTATAGTATTCTCTCAGTATCTGCTAAATGAATGAATGATAGTTGTTGAAGGTGTTTGTTTTGGAAAATGACCAATGACATTATGGGGTGATGACTTGTATGTGAAGTGGATTTAAATGAGGCAGATGACTGGCAGTGGCCTGGCATGCAATGCAGTGCTTTGGCAGCTTCAATGTCGGGACAAGCTCTCATTACTCCACAGCACCTGCTTCAGCCACTTACTTTCATGACCACTGAAACAAATTATTCTCACCCATCTATTCTTCCAGGAGAAGTCTTCAGATGTTTATGTTAAACACCCCTCTACCAACAGGTAGACTGTTGGTTACCCTCAGACTGGTTTAGCCCATCTGCCAAGATGTTTTACCAGGATGTAGCCATTGTGCATTGCTACCACTTCTTGGAACTACAGGTGAAAGCTGGGTGAAAAGATGGACGCCAGCACCAGCCCTGAAGTCAGGAGGACCTGAGTTCAAATCTGGTCTCAGACATGTAACAGCTGTGTGACCCTGGGCAAGTCACTTAACCCCAATTGCCTCAGCAAAAAAAAAAAAAAAGAAAAAAAAGAAAAGCTGGACGCCAAAGGTGGATGAGCAGCCTAAAAAGGGTTCAGCAAGTCCTCACACTTGAGGTGCTAGTCTTGCCTGTACATCCAATATACCCCAATGAAAGATAAAATGAATGATAGGTAAAAAAATGTAGCAGGGTATGGAGAACACTAGTTGGCAAACCAAGAAAACTGTGTTCTGTCCTTATTCTGCTACTCCATCACTCTTTGATCTTAGTAAAAGCATCTAAACTCTCTGGACCTTCATATTCTCATTAATAAAATTAATTTATAATTAATTACTTAATTGTGGACTTAAATTGTTAATATCTTTTTCATTTTAAAAGTCTATGCTTTTACATAAATAACTTTTAAAAAGATAATGTGATGTGGTAAAGGGAGGAAACTTCCGAGTCAGACAGATATGGGTGAGCTCAAATCCTACGTTTGACACATACTGTTTTTGTTTGGTCCTGGGCCAAATATCCCAGACAGTTCTCTAAGACCATAAATACAGAGACAATTCTAATCTGCATGGGTAGGAGTCTACACAAGGAACCCTTTAGACCAGAGAAATCACAGGTCTGTTTTTTTTAAAGCTAGAAACTTATAAAAACTTAAATATGTTTGATACAACTTAATAGCATGATCTGTGATCAAGCAAATTTAAAGTTTTGGTTTTTTGTTTGTTTTAGAAAATTTGTATCTATAAAAAAGGTAAAAGGTCCCACATGTGCAAAAATGTTTGTAGCAGTCCTTTTTTGTAGTGGCAAAGAACTAGAAACTGAGTGGATGCCCTTCAGTTGGGGAATGATTGAATAAATTATGGTATATGAATGAATGGAATATTATTATTCTATAAGAAATAATGAGCAGGTTGATCTCAGAAAAACTTAAAGAACTGATGCTGAGTAAGTGAGCAGAGCCAAGAGAACATTGTACATAGTCACAACAAGATTATATGATGATTAACTGTGATGGGGATTTGGCTCTTTTCAATAATGAGGTGATTCAAAACAATTCCAATAGACTTGTTATGGAAAGTGCCATCCATATCCAAAGAGAGAACTATGAAGATTGAATGTGGATCAAAGCATAGTATTTTCACCTTTTTTATTGTTGTTTGTTTGCTTGTTTTTCTTTTCTCTTTCTTGTGCTTTTTTTTTCTTTTTGATTTGATTTTTCTTATACAGCATGACAAATGTGGAAATACGGTTAGAAGAATTACACATGTTTAACCTATATAAAATTGTTTGTTGTCTTGGGGAGGTGGGAGGGAAGAGGAGAGGCAGAAAAATTTGGAAAATAAGATTTTGCAAAGGTGAATGTTGAGAACTATCTTTGCATGTATTTGGAAAAATAAAATACTATTTAAAAAATAAAATTATTTCTATATAAGGTAACAGAATTTCATATTAGGAAGGAATTCTTTTTTTAAAGATTTTTTTTTATTAAAGCTATTTATTTGCAAAACATATGCATAGGTAATTTTTCAACATTGACCTTGCAAAGCTTTCTATTACAAATTTTTCCCTCCTTCCCCCCACTCCCTCCCCTAGATGGCAGGTAGTCTAATACATGTTAATTATATTAAAATATTTGACAGATTGAATATGTGTATACATATTTATACAGTTATCTTGCTGTACAGGAAAGAAAAAAAACCTGAGAAGGAAAACATAATGCAAGCAAAAATCAATAGAGAATGTGAAAATGCTATGTTGTGTTTCAGACTCAGTTCTTAGGAAGGAATTCTAACACTCATTATAACACCTATTTTAAGTGAAACTGGAAAAAGAAAGACATAGCATATTTAATCCCTTTAAAAATTTTTAGCTAGTAGGGAATGTGACAAGTATATGAACTTGTTCATTTGTTTTAATCAATTCTCTACAACCCCATTTGGGATTTTCTTGGCAAAGATACTGGAGTAATTTATCATTTCCTTCTTCAGTTCATTTTACAGATAAGGAAACTGAGATATATAGGATTAATTACTTGTCCAGTGTCACAGAGCTAGTAAGCATGTGAATACATGAACAATTAGCATCTTGTAATTTGTTCAATAAGAAAGGTACAACCTAAAGAGTTGTAGAGTTCAGAAAAGGGAAATCTTTCCAGGAATGGAGGAAAAGATGGCTTCTGGAAGAAGATAGAACTTAACTTGGGCCTTGAAAATATTGAAAATGAATTTTGGGGAGAACATAATTGATTTTATCGTGTTATATCTCAGTCATTTTGATATAATCAACTCTTCATGAACTGAAAACAATGGTAGCAGCTAGTGTCTTTCAGTGTCTTCTTTCTTCTGATCAGTACAAAATGACTAGTTGCTGAAGGTAGAGGATTCCAGCATCCTTGGAATGTCCTCTTCTTTATCTGATCAGAAGGGCAGTTCTCTTTGATTTGGTAAAAACAAGCTATGTTAAGAAAAATAACTCCCTTATCTATTTCCTATGGGAAATGATGTACATTTAACAAGCATACTATTTTTTTCTTTTGATGGTCACTTTCATTTTAATTAATAGTTAACTTTTTTTTGTTGCACATAATATATAAATGTTGCTTACTAAATTGTGATGATGTAATCCTCATTAATTGCTGGTTGAGAATCTGATACTTTTGAGTGTCATAAAGCTTGTCTCTTGATTACTTCTGGCCTATTGGCTTTAGATAGTCAAATTGATTAAAAAAATTCATGCAGCAAAAGAATAGGCATAATTAGAAAAAACACAGAGGAAGAATTTCATACAAAGGAAACCAAATAAGACCAAGGTTCAGCACTGAGAAAAGGGCAAGATATGTAATTTGGCTCAAACAAAGGTACATGTAAGAAAATGGTGGGGTAATAAATCTTGGAAGGTAGGTTGGAACTATGATGTGTAGGGAGCTGAAGGCAGGGTTGAAGAATTTGGACTTTTATTCAATAGGCAAAGGAGAAGCCACTAAACATTTTTAAGTGGGAAGTGACATGAATAGAGACATGCATTAGTAAGGTTAATCTCACCCTATTTGTAGTATAAATTGAAGAAGCAAAATTAAAGGTAGAGAGACCAGTAGAGGTCTCTTCAGAGCATGTTGGAGGTAGAGACTAAACTAAAGAGGCAATGGAATGAGTAGATAATGAGAAAAATCACAACACTAAGTCTAAGCTATTTATTTATACTTTGAATACTGTATTTTCTTTCTGCTTAACTAAAAGTAACTTTTATCCTTCCTAAATGTTTGACTAAGAATGTGATCTACAGTAGGCAAAGGCAGAATTAAGGGGAAAAACTTAACTTATAGTCATCATCTAAGGAAGAGGAAAACTATACTACCTTGAATGGTAGTACAACAGGAGGAAGCCTCAAATACTGGACAGAATATTGAACTTGGAATCAGGGATAACTGGGTTTGAATCCTATCTCTAACACTTACTATCTGTAGAGCTTTGAGTAAGTCATCTAAAATATTCTCACCTCAGATTTCTCCATCTAATCTAATTATCCATTTTCCAAAATGAGGATAGCAATAACCCCTATTTCATGGGGTTGTTGTGAGGATCAAATGAGAAAATATATATATATATATATATATATATATATATATATATATATATATATATATATATATAGAAAGAGAGAGAGAGTTTTTTGCAAAACTTAGAAACTAAATAAATGTTAGCTATTCTTAGTTATAACTATGAAGGTGGAGACAGAATTGAGATGTCTGTGGTGGTTGTTGTTCACTTGCTCAGTGCTTGATGTTTTCTTGACAAAGATACCAGAGTGGTTTGCCATTTCAAATATTCTCCAGTTCATTTTATAGAAGAAGAAACTGAGGAAAACAGGGTTGAGTGACTAGCACAGCATCACACAGCTAGTAAATGTCTAAGGCCAGATATGAATCCAGGAAAGATGAATATCTCTGATTCCAAGCCTGACACTATCTATTGTAAGTTGTATTGAAAAGTTATCAGAATGAATGGATGCCCATCAATTAGAGAATGGCTGAATAAACTATGATATATAAATGTTATGGAATATTATTGTTCTATAAGAAATGACCAGCAGGATGATTTCAGAGAGGCCTGGAGAGACTTGCATAAACTGATGCTGAGTAAAATGAGCAGAACCAGGAGATCATTGTACACAGCAACAAGACTATACAATGATCAATTCTGATGGACATGGCTCTTTTCAACAATGAAATGTTTCAAACCAGTTCCAATTGTTCAATGAAGAAAGCCATATACACCCAGAGAGAGGGATATGAAATGTGGACCACAACATAACATTTTCATGCTCTCTACTCATGTTTGCTTGCATTATGTTTCCCTTCTCAGATTTTTTTTCTTGTAGATCTGACTTTCCTTGCACAGCAAAATAATTGTAAATATATATATATATATATACATGTATTTGATTTGTCAAGTATTTTAATATAATTAACATGTAGTAGACTTTCTGCCATCTAGGGGAGGGGTGGGGACTAGGGGGGAAAATTTATAATGGAAAGCTTTGTAAGGGTCAATGTTGAAAAATTACCTATGCATATGTTTTGCAAATAAAAAGCTTTAATAAAAAAAGTTATAAGAAATATGGAAATATGTCTAGAAGGACTGCACATATTTAACTTATATGAATTACTTGCTGTCTAGGAGAGGGAGGAAGGAGGGAAAGAGAAAGGGAAGAAGAAAAATTTGGAACACAAGGTTTTGCAAGGGTGAAAATTGAAAAATAAAAAGCAATTATTATAAAAAAACATAAAAAGGAAGGTTATCAGAAAGGAAATTCTGGAGTTGCCAAGACTATTTTTTCCCTTCATCACAAAGTTATTCATATTGCTTTAGGATAAAATAAAGGAAAAATACATGAAAAGAATTTTAAAGTAATCACCCTACCAGATGCCGAAATTCTGCTGCTAAGCTTCCATTAGTAGATTCCTCCATATTCATTACTTTTGTGTGTGTCCCCAAAATGTTGAATTTCCTAAACCTACACAGAAGATGTTAGAAAGATCTGTGAGACTTAGCATTATAAAAAAGAAACAGTGGAATTTGGCAAAAAGTATTTTGCTTACCCCTTTACTGTATTCTTCTCATTCACATCTCTATAAAAGAAAACCAAATAGATACTTCAGATTGGAAAACAAGTTTCACAAAATAATTTAACCAAAAGAAATTTGTGCACATATGTAAGTGAGAGATATATCCAAAGGAACTTTATAGATATTTTCTCTGTGACCTGGAAAATATTCCAGTATAAACTTTTTAGGATTTTCCCAATTTTATTCTTCAAAAGCCTTAGTTTTTTTCATAAAACAATCATTGTGGAATCAATTAATTTTGGCCATTTGCAACCATGAGGTTCAAGTATGCAGGTTAAATTTTCAGATTTTAATTTACTTTTAACAATAATATTCTCATCTCTTTTCTCATCAAAGGATTCAATTATTTTTTTTGTAATAGTACATTGTCAAGGTTCAAAATCAGACCTCAGCTCTCTGACAAGTAAACTTTTCTTCCTTTTTTCCCTTTATATTCCTCTCTTTCAACTAAAAATTGTATTGTTTGTGATGAGGCACTATTGAGTAAGAAAGACATTTGACTTCTCTAACTAAAATAATTAGTACTTATATACTTATCCCTTTCACATCACAGGGGTTTAGGAGTTTGGTGCCTCCCACATAAAATTTTCTGGTTTCTCTCTTTGAACCAGAGAAGAAATCTGAATTTTTTCTTTTACTAGGTATTTATGGTACCTTATTGAAAAATTTGGGTTAAGCAGTTAGTCAGAGGTTATATGTAGATAAATGCTAAGTAAAAGCATGGTAGCTTCTATAGAACTCTGCCCAAATTCTTATTTAAAGTAATTTCTTATACCTACACATGATATAACAAAACTATGACAGGGAAAGTTGTGATGTGGAAGGTATATGTGTATAGAGGTGTGAAGTTTATTTAAATGCCTAGCTTCTTAAACTGTGGTTCACAACTCCAAAAAGAGTCTTGTAACTGAATGTGGGGTTTGCAAAATTATGATTTATTATCAATAATTGCTTGATTTCTATAACTATTTTATATATCTATATATCTGGGTTACATAAAAATTTCTCAGGAAAAAAGGAGTGGAAAAAAATTTAATCCCTGATTTAGAGAACTGACAAATGCTAAATGTCATGATGAAAGTGGAGAAGTGTCAGAGATTAGAACAGCAAGTGAGTTGGAAAAGAAACTAAGATGAGGCAAGGATGAGAGAATGAAGAAAGATAAGATATGGAATATATTTTCAAGAATACAGTGGTGCTATGGGAAATGAGGAGATGTTCAGGGGCAAAGAGAATAAGATTATGATTCTTATTAAACCCTTGTTTATAGAATCATTTCCTAAACTAGAACTCTTTCAATTGCCAAAAATGTGACAAAATACACCCTGGGAATAAATGATTTTCCTGTTCTCTCGGAATTATCTAATTTCATCCTAGGCCTAAAGCTGTAGGTCTAAATTCAATGGGCTTGCTTTATGTAAGGTAGAGGTGAACCTTACTTCTAGGTTAGTCTACTATATACTACTAAAGTCAACTACTATAGAACAATTCTAAGGCTGATTTTTGGAGGTTAAAGTCCAGGACCACTAAGGTTACCCTAACCTGATGTGGTCTTGGGGGTGAATTTATCTTTAGCTACAAGAATTGAAGCTGTCTCAGTCTCCTCTCGACTGAAAACAATAAAAGACTCCACCCTCTGGAGATGGTTAGGAATTAAGCTGGTTTACAGGAGGGACTAAGCATGTCTACTTTGCGTTTGTACTTTTACTACATTTCTTTTGTGCAATGTTCAATTATTTTTCAGTTTACTAAGAGGTTACAAAGGCAAAGTTTTATATTGACATTAATGGGCCAGTTCAAATATCAAATCCCTATATATTTAATTTTGCCTGAATTATATGTCTCACTTTCTGTGGGTATGAAAGACCCAGCAGCATGCATATTGATGGGATACAATGACACAAGTCCAAAATAATTAATTTACATTTAGAGTGTTTGTGTAAGAATTTAAAGCCTGAAAACTATGTTGTATATACTGTTGTGATTAGTAGATTCTTTATTATTAGTAGTAATTATTAATATTAATAATCAATTATTACTTATTAATACTAATTATATATTTCATTTTAAGCTATATCAAGAAATTTTGAAAAATGACTTACTTATCAAATAAAACTTTCACTTTCAAATTATAATTCAGTTCTGGTAATCTCACCAGCAATCTGGAAAGGAAAGGAAAAAAAATGTGTTAGTTTCTCCCAATGCCATGCCTCTGTGCTAGTTGCTTTGAGGCCTAATGTACTCTCTCTCCCAATCTCCTACTCTTAGAATTCTTGGTCATCTTTAGGATGCAGCTTAAGTGTTAGCTCCACCAAGAGGCCTTTTGTGGCAGCCCCAGATGTTAGTGCCATTCCCTCTAAATTCAATTTCCATCAACTTTGTATTTATTTTATAGGATATGACTTATAAGTTGTCCTATATAGTCTGACTCTCTTTTTAAAATATAAATTTCTTGAGGACAGAGATTATTTTTTTGTTTTTTTCTAATTCCTTGTATTCCTAGCACTTAGCATGATTATGATGGAATACTACCATGTTATAAGAAATGATGAGCTCAATGATCTTAGAAAAACATGGATAGACTTCCATAAAATACTGAAGAGTGAAGTGAACAGAACCAAGAGCATGGTTTATACAGTAACAATATTATTTTAAGAACAACTTTGAATGACTAAGTCATTTTGACTATTATAAATACTCAAATTAATTACAAAAAACAAATGAAGAAAGATGCTATCTGTATCCAGAGAAAGAACTGATTAGTAGAAGTATGTTATTGAATGATTATACACACACATATAGTTTGTATATAAAGATAGCTATTTCTAGGGTGGAGGTGGGGGAGAGGGAAGAAAAAAGGGGAAAAAAGAAAGTTACATCATAATTTTATTATATATTTGTAATATATAACACTACATATATTTATATTTTACATATATATTTAAAAGGAATAGCAAGTTGTACAAAATAGATTTGCGTCTTCATGTACTGTCATTTTTTTTCTATTTTACTATGTTATGGAAAAGCTTGTTTTATTTCTTAAGTTCAGAATAAAATAAATTAAAAAATCTTAAAAGACCAAACAGATCTAAGAGAGCACTTGAGAGACAGTATAGTCTACTACAAAAATCATTGCACTAAGCATCAGCAGATGTTACAATGCTCTAAGATAAAGTCTAAACACCTAAAAGCAAAAAAAAAAAAAAAAAAAAAAAAAGGAATGAAAGTCTGATCTTTCCATAAAGTGACAAAATTCTGCCACTAAGAATTTTTTTCCTTCATATTATTTTTCTTTTAAAAAGTTTAAAAAAGTTTTTAAAGCTTTTTTATTTTCAAAACATAAGCATAGAGTTTTCAACATTCACACTTTGCAAAACATTGTGTTTTGAATTTTTACTCCTTCCCTTCCCCCCAGTCCCTCCCCAGACAGCAAGTAATTCAATGTAGGTTAAACATGTACAATTCTTCTATACATATTTTCACAGTTATCATGCTGCACAAAGAAAATCAGATCAAAAAAGAAAAATGAGAAAGAAAAGAAAATGTGAGCAAATAATGATAAAAAAGTGAAAATACTATGTTGTGATCCACACTCAGTCCCAATAGTACTTTCTCTGGATGTAAATGGCTCTCTCCATCACAAGACCATTGGAATTATCCTGAATTACCTCACTGTTGAAAAGAGCTATGTCCATCAGAGTTGATCATCACATAATCTTGTTGTTGCTATATACAATATTCTTCTGGTTCTACTCACTTCACTTAGCATCAGTTCATGTAACTCTCCAGACCTCTTTAAAATTATTCTCCTGATCATTTTTTTATAGGACAATAATATTCCATTACATTCATATACCATACTAATTCAGTCATTCCCCAACTGATGGGCATTCACTCAATTTCCAGTTTCTTGCCCCTACAAAAAAAGCTGCTACAAACATTTTTGCACATGTGGGTCTCTTTCCTTCCTTTAAGATCTCTTTGGAATATAGGCCCAGTACAGAACTGCTGGATCAAAAGGTATGCACAGTTTGATAGTCCTTTGGGCATAGTTCCAAATTGCTCTCCAGAATTGTTGGATCACTTCACAACTCTACCAACAATGTATTAGTGTCCTAGTTTTCTCACATCTCTTCCAATATTTATCATTATCTTTTCCTGTCATCCACTAAGAATTCTTTATGGTGTTCTTCTTCATGTCCTTTCAAGCTCTGTCAATAATTACCTTGTGATGTTAGGTAAAAGACAATCTCTTGGGATCTCAAATTTGTCATCTGTTACATAAGGGGATTGGACTAGATGATCTGAAAGTCACTTTCTATTTGTTAATATTCTATGATTCTAATCATAGTTGATTAGTCAGAGTAGAGTCCTTCTTAAAGGTCGCACATATCATTCTTTCAATTTGATTATAATGATTCAGTCTCAAGAGGCACTATATCAAGAGTGTCCCTGTAAATGATGATACAGTGGCAGGTTCTAAGGGACTTTAGTATATGGTTTAAGAGACGCTGACTGACAATCTAGAGGAAGAAAATTAATAGAAAAAATAAGTACTGTAATATGCTTTTCCCCCAAAGCACTTGGTGCAATAGCTTTCAAAACAGAAAATCAGAACTGCAAAGAAATAACAACATTATGGAGTTTGATTCATTATTACCTCAGTTTCACAGTGAACTGCACTCCTGTCTTTAGGACTAATGGTCTCTGTGGATGAGTTGGCATACATGGTTGTCTTTCTACCACAAATGAGCTGTAATGACCAAATAAAGTAAAAACAAATTATCATTTATATCTGTCTGATGCAGGAAACATAATCTTTCTATCAGGAAAAACTAGCAAAAGGCCAAGACTAAAATGGCTCCTCCAATTTTGGTCACTTTCAGGGACTTGCTTCTATAAGTTCAAAATTCAACAAAAACAAAAACCTTACCCAAGCAAGCAAAACAGAAGGAGAATGATGAAGGGAGAACTTTTTCAAAGATAAAATTCTTGTCATCTACTTTCAACAAGCTTTCTTAAAAGATTACAGCTCCAATGGGAATTCAGTCATTGATATATGTTGGTCGAATTTCCAACAGGTGAAATGCTCATATGTTAACACCAATTATAACACACTAAGAAAACATTTCAATTATATCAGGTTAACCCAAGAAAAGTTATGGCTGACATCAATTGCTCTATTTTCTTAAATTGAACTAATATACTCTCAACTAAATTTTGTTAATAGTTAGAATACCAACTGCAAAAAATGTAGGCAAATATTGTCACACAAGTGAGTAGTTACCACTGAATTAGCTGCTTGAAAAGATTCAAAGTTTGTTCGAGTAAAATGTCTTTGTTTTTGGGGATAGGGTCCAGCTCATAGGTGTATTTCTGTTCCAATTCCTCAAGCTTTTTAAGCTGTTGGCGAACTTGCTGAAGACTTTCGGCAATGGTGGTGAACCTGAAAGGAGACAGAATGAGTTTTCATTTATACCAATTTCCATACAACAATGAAACCAGTGTAATTTTTGAGTGTCTCCACTATTTTAGGCATCATGGGGAATTAAGAAATTGTACAACATGGTCCCTCCTCTCAGCCCTGAATCATGAGACAGGAGCTCCTCGCTGCAATTCCTCTTAACCCCTCTAAACTAGAGGGGCTCTATTAATTATAGTCAGTAAAAACTTGGGCAAGGCAATCCATATGCCTCAGTTACTTCAAGGTTGGACCTAGATGGCATCTGAAGTCCCTTGCATAACTAACTCCATGCCCCTATGATCCTAAGTCACTTCAGTTCTTTGGTTGGGTCTCAGTTTCTTCATCAGTAAAATGAGGGGAATATACTCTAAGTGACTTCAAGATCCCTTCCACTTTCAAATGTACAACCCCTTGAATGAACTTGGGCAAATCATTTAACTTTTCTGAGGACCGGATGGCTTATTAACAGCAAATATTTATAGGGTGCTTGAAGGTTTACAAAGTACTTTACAATTATTAGCTCATTTGATCCTCACAACAATCTTATAAAGTAGGTGCCAAAATTATCCTTACATAATAGATGAAGAAACCGAAATAGAAGGTAAGTGAATTACCCAGGCCTGCAGAGCTAGTAAGAGTTTGAGGCAGAATTTTAACTCAAGGCTTCTTGAATCTAAGTCTCATTCTCTTGCTATTGTACCACTTAGATGTCTTAATTATTAAATAAGAGGGCATTTATTAAGAATTTATTGCACAGCTGTGTGATCCTGAGCAAGTCACTTAACCCCAATTGCCTCAGAAAAAAGAATTTATTACATTCCAGGCACTGTGAAAATGAAAGTGATAATAAGAATAGAGAATGGGGTCTAGGATAGAAAATCCCTTGGCTCCAAGGTCTCTAAGATTCTTTAAAATTATTCTAAACTTAAAATCCAGTTGAAAAGATGGGTATCACCTTAATCACCTATTACTTGGTGACTAAGGGCAATTAATTTCCTAGAAGCACCTGTTTCTTGGAAGAAGAATAAACTAGTAAACATAGTATCATGATGTAGTAAGTCAGACTTCATAGAGCTAATAAATCCAAATAAACTCTGAACAGGCAGCAAGAAGGAATTAAAAGCCAGAATTAATAGGAAAAGTTAGGATCAACTGGAATAGATTGCTGACAATGTCAAAAAGGAAGTAATAGTATATAGAGACAAAATGTCAGCTAGCTTCACACAAAACATCTGTGAAAGTTTTCTTTTAAAAGGGGCATAATGGTCTCTTCACTATCTCTTCACTTTGCTGGGTATACTTGGCTTATGAATCCAAACAATGGGAATAACAAATGCCAAGTAATGAGTAGCAATATTCCATAAAGAATTTAAGAGTGGAAAAATCCTACTGCAGACTGGAATTGCTAGAAAGGGTAGGCTTAAAGGAGGTGATGATAGCTAGCATGTATAACATATTAAGGTTTGCAAAGTGCTTTATATAAGTTATCTTATTTGATCCTCATAGCAGCATTATGAGGTAGATGTTATTATTAATATATTTTTAATAATTATATTAATATTAATTTATATATTTCCATTTTGTGATGAGAAAAATGAGGCTGATGGAAGTGAAATGATTTGCCTCAGATCACACATCTTATAAGTGAGGCAGAATTTGAATTCAGCTCTTTCTGACTCCAAGTCAAGCATTCTATCCACTGTACTACTTGGATAGCCTGTAAGAGAGGTTAAAATTGGAAGAGATGAAAAGGAGGAAGGAGAACATTTGTTATTCTTCACTTATTTAATCTTATCTGACTCTTTGTGATCCTGTGGATCATAGCATGCCAATGGTATGTGTGTGGATTTCTTGCAAAGGTTTTGGAATGGATTAGGGCAAACAGGAGTAAGTGACTTGTATAGGTTACACAGCTTCACACAGTCAATAAGTATCTGAGGTCAAATTTGAACTCAGGTCCTTCTGTCTGCAAGCCCAGTGATCTCTCCACTGAATCACCTAGCTGCCAAGGAGAACATTACCAGCAAGGAAAATACAATGAACAAAAGTTTGAGTGCAGTCTAATGCAATGTGTGTAGAAGACAATATATACATAACAGCTTGATTGGAATATATTCTAGGAAGCAATGGGAAAATAATAGAAGAGGTAGAAATGATGGGATAAACTTGCAAAGTTCTTGAAAGCCAAGGAGAAGAATTTAGCCTTGATATAGTAGAAAATGGGGAATGATATATGATATCACTTTAATATAGATATATTTTTGAGTAGATATATGAGAATGGCATAGAATTGGATCTGTGAATGAATTCATTGATATAGAGAACTCTCAAAGAGGATACTTTCAATAATGATAATAATAACAAAAAAAAACAATCAAAATGCCTCTTAAAGTTCAACTTATCTATGTTGTTAAGGAAGGAAACAGCATCAAGTTAGAAGCATAGAAAAATATGGGAAGACTTACATAGTGATACAAAGTGAACTGAGTACAGTTGGGAGATCATTGTATAATAACAGCAATATTATATGAAGATTAACTTTAAATGACTTAGTTATTCTCAGCCATACAATGATCTGATACAATTCTAAAGGATTCATTATGAAAAATTCTCTCTACTTCCAGCGAAAGAACTGATGGAGCCTGAATTACAGATTGAAGCAAACTTTTTTTTTAACTTCATTTTTCTTGGGGGTGTTTTGGTCCATTTTTTTTGTTTTTGTTTTTTGCAGCATGGCTGATATGATCACACAGCCTATTTTACCTGAATGAACTTGTATAAATATATCTATCAAAGTCCTTGCCTTATCAAGGAGAGGGGAAGAGAGGGAATTTGGAACTCAAAAAATTATTTTAAAAATGAATGTAAATTGTTTTTAAATATAATTGAAAAAAGTCAAAAAACATTCTTTAACAAAAAACAAACTAAGAGCATTCCAGTCTGAGTGATGTATAACAGTAACACTGTGTCCCCAAATCATTATAGCAGATGTGACAGTCTGGCAAGAACCCTGAAATGCTGACTAATTGGGCTTTAGCAATACCAAGATTGGGTTAGCAACCTGACCAGTGTGATGATGAAATTGTCCTTATGAGTGCAAGAAATATAAGTGGCAGCATACAGGATGTTCCTGCTCAAAACTGTCATGATGATTAGGTTGACACAGAGGACAATCTAGTGGGTAGCACTCCTTTGTGTTCTGATATCATAAAATTGCAAAATAATCTGGAACAAATCAGAAATACCAATACCCTATTTGCTAGAAATGCTTCAGTACACAGGACACTGATCCCTAAAGCAGACTTATGATGTGACAAAAATGCAAGGGTGATAAATATGGAAATTGCCAACAAAAATTCACTATGAATTGCTGATGCAAAAATACAATAATTTTAAATGTGAATGTTTTCAGGACATAAAGAATCATTGGGGAGGAGTGAGGGAGTCCTAAATTAAAAGTTCAACAGAGTCCATCAAGATATTTCAAATGTTGAATGAGAATTCTGAATGCTTATTATGTTTATTGAATAAGTGGTGCACTTTTGCCAAGAAAGGTTAATTTTAGGTCTTACCAGTTCTGTAACTGATCTAAGCAAGCATTGGGAGGTCCTCCAATACATGAACTCTGCTGTCTTTGCTTCCATTCCACCAGTTCTTTATCAAGCAAAACATTCTGGGCAACTTCTGTCACATTCAAAAGTTCTATTATTTTCTGCACAACTTCCTAATGAGTAAAAGACATAGAAAGAAAGCAGAATCAATATTCTTCTCTTGGTCATTATAGTGGTTTTTACTAATAATTCACATGCATGAAACTATGTTTGAACAAATTGTAGTATATGAATGAGATATAATCATATTGGGCTATAAGAAATGAGTAACAAAAAGATGGTTCCAAAGAGACATGGAAAGATTTGTATGAACTGATGGAGAGTGAAGTGAACAGTCAGAAGAATGATCCATACTATAACATCAACATAACAAACATGAATAATTTTGATAGACTTAATAGCTCTGATCACTTAAGCTATAAATCATAATCCTAGAGGACTGATAAAAGAGAACACTGCCCAACTCGTGATATATATATATACAGAGAGAGAGAGAGAGAGAACAATGCATTTTTGCGTTTGATTACTGTGAAAAATTTTCTTCTGTCCCCCTTTTCCTTCCTTCCCTTCTTCCCCCTTCCTTCCTTCTTCCTGTCCTTCTATTCTTCCTTCCCTCCCTCCCTTCCTTTTCCCATCTTTCTTTCCTTCCTCCTTCTTTCTTTTCTTCCTTCCTTCTTTCCTTCTTTTTTCTTCTTTTTCCCTCTTTCTTCCTTCCCTTTCTTCTTTCTTTCCTTTTTCTTCTTTGTGTCTCTCATTCTTTCTTCTTCCCTCTCTCATAAACTTCTTCTCTCTCTCATAAACTTCTTCCCTAACTCCCTCCTTTTCTGTCTCCTTCCCTTCCTCCAATTCTTCTTCCTTCCTTCCTTCTTTCCTTTTCACTTCATTGAGAAGGTGAGAGGGAGAAAAAATTCTTAATAATTAAAACTCCCACAAATTCTGAAACGCTATTTATATATTCTAACTTACTAAATTAGCCAATCATTCCTTTAGTCTTGAAAAGATATCTAAGCTAACTCCCTACAAACAATTTTTCCTTAATTTTAACCTCCAGACACCTATTATTCATATTCATTGATTTTAAAACAAAAGGTTGCCTTAAAAACAGGAAAAATTACCTTTCTCTTCTGATCCAGCATCAAGTACATCTTTTGCATTAACATCTTTTCCTGCTTATATTCATTTAGTGCCACATTGGCATGTTCGTGCTCTGAAAATGAAAATTATACAGAATTATAAGCATGAAATAAAGTTTTTCATTAAATTAGTAGGAGTATGATAAAAATAAATAAGAAATCTAAATGTCTTTCCAATTCAATGCTTCCAAAGATTAGTCTTCCTTTTAAAAGTTGAACAAGAAAATGTTAAGTATAAAAATGGGACTTTTGCTTCCAGGCCAAATATTTTTTTTTCAGAGTAATTCTTTTGATACCCTGACATGAAAGTGTTCTCTTCTGATAGACTACATAAGTCAGGACTAAATTAACATTTTAGATGGTACATTGGACATTACTCTAACAAGCAACACACAGAACAATTACTAAATTAAAAAAAACAATTGCCAAAATCAAGTGAAATCAATTTGTATATGAAATTAATATTATATAAAAACTGAAAAGTTGGGATAAGGAAAAGTGATTAGAATTATTTTGTCTGACTCTAGAAGGATGGATTAGGAGCAGTGAGTGAAAATGGAAATGAAGCACGTTCAAGTTTGAAAGAAATGAAAATGTCTTCAAAATTAGGGCTATCAAAAACTGAAATGGGCTTCCTTGTGTGGAGATAAGTCACCTCTTGTTAAAAGCTTTGGATGACCACTTGTTAGAAATGTAGCAGAAAAGATTATGGTAGTGAGGTTTCTCCAGACTTTGAGATCGTGTGATTTAATGAATTTAACCAATTACTGTTTATAGACTATTGTTTTTACCCCAAATCAGGCATGCTGAGTCTATCCTCTCATGCATAATTAATTTCCAAGTAGAAGTACTTAACATGTCATTCAACAAAATCTGTGCATTTAAGATGTTTCCATTTGTTGTGTGTGTGTTTTTTAAAGCAACCAAGTGAAGGAACAACAAAACTGTAAGGAAAAAAAATGTTTTTGAAAGTATGCACAGGGAGCAGAATTATATTTGTAAAGTGCTCCAGTCTCCAGGAGAAAGAATACAGTGAAAATGTGAAATCTAAATAATAAAATTATGAGTACATTTTTAAAAAGCACTCATGTCTCTAAACTTGATGGTGTGACTAGCACAACTTTTAATTGAACAAATGAGCAAATCATTCTGAATTATTAAACTTACCTCTGTTACTAAAGGTTTTGCATTTAAAGTCATATTCATCTTGTAAATCTTCTAGCACCTTTATCTCTTGTTCTATGTCCTACAAATTAGGATATAGTATTTATTTAATCTGGTACTGGAAATACAGCTAACAATATATTTCCTCTGGGATCCAATGAGACAGTCAGAAAACATGCCACCCAATTGCTTTTACAGTGAAACAATTCTCATTTTCTTAAAGATACATTCAGCACATAAAATGAAAAGATAGTAAATAGCTCCTATTAACATACTTACATTGATACTATTTTTAAGGGAAAAAAACAAGAAAACAATTTAATTCCACAATAAAAACAGCATATTAGGTCTCCAAGCATTATTCTCTGGTGCCATGGATTTTAGTTTTTCTCAGTCTATTTCCAGAAAGTAGTTAGAAAGGACAGCATGTGCAATGAGGTTTGAGTCTATGAAGGGCATAGCAGGAAAACCAAACATACAAATGACTTATTCATGCCTTACAAAATACAATGTATGTACCTTACTTCCAGTCACATTTCGAGGATCCTGATATTATAGATTTAGAACCAGAAAGAACCTTAGAGTTTATCTATCCCAATACTCTGCTTTTGCAAGTAAGGAAACTGATACTCCAGAGAGGTTAAATGATTTGCCCAATACCACACAGTCAGTAATTGGCTTTTATTTGATTCCAGATCTCTGATTCCAAATCTGTGTCTCTTCACACAGCATTACACAGCACAAATGGCTATCGGTTTCTTGTTATTCCTTGGGTATTTAGGGGCTAAAGTCAACCACTAAAATCTGGAAGAAGATATGAACAATACTCTGAAACAAGAAAGAAAATCTTTTATTATGTGTGCCTGAGCCCATGAGGAGACTGTGATTCCTCACTCTTCTGTCCATGTAGCTACAGGCAATGAGTAACTGTCAGCTAAATCACCTGGGCCATCCAGGGACCTTTAGAAAGTCAAAATATACCACACGGGATCCTGCGAGGGGAATATTTGACTTTTTATTGAGTAGTCCCAAATAACATACCATAGAGGTAAATGAGTAATTCTGATGATAGCTTTGAGCACATTTACAGCTTTAAGCACATTTACAGCAGGTGAGAGGACAACAGGAAAATCAATTTTACCTCACAATGAGAATTTACCTTTATCTAGTACAATAAAGTTTATAAAGGGGCAGTTAGATAGCCCAGTAAATTAGAGGGCTGGGCTACCCTGAATTCAAATCCAGTCTCAGAGATTTACTAGCTGTATGATCTTGGGCAAGCCACTTAAGCTGTTTGTCTTTATCCACCAGAAAAGAAAATGGCAAAAAAAACTTGAGTATCTTTATGAAAGAACCCTAAATGGGGTTACAAAGAGTAGGACATGACTGAATAACAAACAAAAAGATTTGTAGTGTTTTCCTTATTATAGCCCTGTGGATATTATTGGGCAAGTACTCAGCTCATCTGGTTCTAAGAGGTCACAGACTTATTAAGGTAATATCCCTTGTTCATCTACACAAAAACTGCTATTGTAAAATCTCAATTCAAAGTTCCTGAGTTTGAATTAAAAACAATTCAAACCTCTTTTCCTTCTACATAGTGAATAGCACAGTGGAAAGAGAATCATCCACTGCATAAGGGAGACCCAAGTTTCAAATCCACCTCTGGAACATCGTCGCTCTGCTCCACTCTGCCCCATTTCAGAAAGATTACTTAAGTAACTCTATGAAACTATAAATTTTAGAGTTGTTGCCAAAATGCTTTTGTAAAGGGTATTCCCTCATTGAATGAAGTCCAAAACTCCACAGCCTCTTCCCTCACCAAGAAAATTAAAGACAATTGACAATAGAGAATATTCACTCTATACTTACCATAACGCTGTCTTTGACATTTTTGACATTTTTATCAATCTCCTTATGTTTGTCTGAAGTAAAGGCATTCTGAATATTCCCTGTATGAGCCTGTTTTAAAAAAGGTAGAAAAAATTTCCTGTATGTTTGCTGCTATTTACACCCCAAATTTAAATCATAGACATTTCACAAATCACATCTATATTCTGATCATATGCAGACCTTCCCATAAGTATGAAATGCATAAGAAAAAGACTTTAGTATACCTCTTTTAGGAATCAGAATCAAAAGACCAAGCTTCATTCTAAACCCTAGAAAAAGTAAAAATATGTACAGATACAACTATGAATTTTTACTTTATTAAGTTCTGAATACTGGATATGTATATAGTGCTTTTATTCATTGATCCTATAACTAAGTCATTAATAAATAGATTTAGAATTGTCTGAGGTTATCCTGCTAACTTTTCTGAGAGTATGGCACTTAATAATAAAAGAATCCTTTTGGACATATTATCCCATATCCATTGGTGGTATCATTTTTTTTCAGCTTGTGAATATCTGTATATCAGAGATGCCTTCCAAAGGAGGAAGGCTAAGAGGGTGAAGGGCCACATGATTATGCCAACTGACAATAGATTGAAGAAATTGAAGTTATTTAGCCTGGAGAAGAAAAAAAAAACTTAAGCAGGAATACAATTGCCAACTTCAATTATTTGAAAAAATGTCTTATGGAAGATAAATTAGACAGATTATACTCGATTCCAAAAAAAAAAAACATTTCTATGAGTGACATAGACTCTGATTTGAAAAATCTTTCTAAGTAAGGAACTGTCCAAAAGTGGAACATACTACTTAGGAAAGTAAATGAGATCACCCTTACTAGAGGTCTCTAAGCATATATTGGATGACCACTTGTCAGAAATGCTGTAAAGCGGATTATTGTTTAAATTCAAATGTCCTTAGAGGGGCTTCCCAACTCTGAGATTCTGTAGGATTATGCCCACTTACCTATGTTGTGTAGTGTTCTAAACTATAGAGGTAGAATTTACTAAATGTTTTTGATGATTATTATTTATTTCACTGATCACAGTTCTATCAAAAGTCTATCAGAGGTTCTTCTTTATAATGTTGATATCACATAAATTGTTCTTTTGTTTCTGCTCACTCCACTTTATATCAGTTCATATAGTCTTTCCATATTTCTCTTAAGTCACCTGTTTTATCATTTCTTATGACTCAATAATATTACATTACATCCATATAAAATAATTTGTTTAACTGTATCCTATTTAGTGAGCTCCCTCCCTCAGTTTCTAGTTCTTTGTTACAAGAAAAACAGCTACTATAAATGATGTTGTATATATGGATACTTATCCTCATTTTTTAAATCTCTTGGAAGTGTAGACCTAGGAGTGGAGGAAAATATGGGAGTAAAAGAAAGAGAACTTGGTAGAGAACATTTGGGCAAAGATTAGTGAAGGCAGTATCACAAGGGCATATAAAAAGAAACAGGAAAAAGAAAGTAGATGAAAGATCGAGACATTTTACAAGTGTGGCATGGAGTAATTATATAGTGATGGGGGTTCAATTAATAGAACATCTGTTGGAACTCTCTCTCGAAGAAGCACAGCAGCTAATCATTTCCTGACTAGCCTAATTTCATCCTTCAAAAAGAGGAAAAGATACCATGGGAAACTCCTATTCTGATTTTAATTCTTACCAATAAGGAGGAAGTAGTTGCTGAGGTGGAAATCTTGAGAATTTTAGAGGGAAGTGACTACTTCTTAGAATCTATGATATGAAAAAAGAAAGCCTGAAGAGTCTGAGGTGCACTCTTTATATTTAAAGTATTCAATGGTTCAAAGAAAGCATACAAAAAAAATCCAATGGTCTAAAACTTTACAAAGGAAGTTGGCCTGGGAGAAATGAACAACTTTTATTAACAACATTCTTAAAGTACAAATATGATTAATTCAAATGAGAGAAAAAAAAGGGAATGAGCTAAAGAATCTTATGTGGCCACAGAGGGAACTCACCAATCAACTTGAATTTTTGTTAATTTATTTTTTAAAAGCTTTTTATTTTCAAAACATATGCATAGATAGTTTTCAACATTCTTCTTTGCAAAACACTGTGTTCCAAATTTTTTTCTCCCTCCTTCTCCTCTCCCTACTCCTTCCCCTAGATGGCAAGTAATCAAATATATGTCAAACATGTGCAATTCTTCTATACATATTTCCAAAATTATCATGTTTCACAAGAAAAATCAGATCAAAAAGGAAAAAAAAATGTGAAAGGAAACTAAATGCAAGCAAACAAGAAAAAAGTGAAAATACTATGTTGTGATCCACACTCAGTCCCCACAGGTCTTTCTCTAGGTAGAGATAGATGGCTCTCTCCATCACAAGACTATTGGAACTGGCCTGAATCATCTGTCAATTTGAATTTTGAAAAAGCATGTACAGATGTTGGAAGCATGGGAAGGTGAAAGAAAATAAATATCAAAGTGTGGCAAATTCTGTAGAAACACTGTCAGGGACACAAAAGTACAGCATGAATTGAGACTAGTGAGGAAAGCTAAGAATAAAAAAAATTTTTTTTGGACTATATTGAGAAAGAGGAAGTACAAAGAAAGACTAGAACTGCTGGGATAATAATTAAAGATACAGAGAAAGTAGAGATAGATGCTCAGTTTTTATTTTTGCTTCTGACTTCCATGATAGGAAAATTATTTTTGGAATGAAAAGGACTGAATGAAATTAGCTAACTAGGAACTTAGGTCTAAGATAAGTAGGAAGAAAATAAGAGTCCAATTCATTGTATTTGGTGAATTAAGTCAGAGAGACTAAATGAACTCCATCTTAAAGAATTAAAAAACAGGGGCAGCTAGGTGGCGTAGTGGATAGAGCACCAGCCCTGAAGTCAGGAGGACCTGAGTTCAAATCTGGTCTCAGACACTTCCTAGCTGTGTGACCCTGGGCAAGTCACTCAACCCCAATTGCCTCAACAAAAAGCAAAAAAAAAAAAAAAAAAAAGAACTAAAAAACATCAGAGATATGATTACTATGCCACTGTCAATTATTTCTGAAAGACTGTGGAGAAAGGGAAAGGTATTGCAGGGTTATAGATGGATAAATGTTGCCCTGATTTCAAAGAAAGAGAATTGAAGTTTTTTCATATTATAGGCCAGAGAGTTCAAGTACAATTTTTGACTACATTCTGAAAGTGAACATCTATGAAGGAAAAAAAAGAATGTGTCCCAAAAGCAGCATGGCTTCATCAAGAACAATTCATTCCAGAATAAGCTTATTTATTCATTAGACAAATTATTAGATATTTGAACCAAATATTGAACCAAAGAAATGTTGTAGATATGATTTGTCTACAATTTTTACAGCTTTCCAGTTCAGTACAGAGACCATTTTTTAAAGGTAATTCTTCACACATGTTGTAATAGGATTAAAAAGTACCTGTTCAAATTGCTGGGCAGCTGCCAGGATTTTGCTTTCTTCCTTTAGACAATTAGAGATGATCATAGACATCTGTATTGGATCTTCCTGAAAATTATCCTAGATGCATGGTATGAAAAGCAAAATTAAAAATTAAAATCAATTATCACTGGAATTAGGAAAATATTTTCAGTTCTTGAGATGCACTTGTATTCACCTTATCATCATTTATATTAGCTTAACTTAGTAATTTTTTATTATTTTCCTCTCAATTATATCAGAAATTTCCTTACCTTTCCTCATTAGAACAAGTAACATATTCCCCTTGACTAAAAATACTCAAAATATTTTCATACATCATTTACATCTTCTTGATTTATCATTTCATCACTCCTCTATTTTGCATCAATATTATACTATTTGTCATCAAATAAAAAAAATACTATGCTTCTTAGCTATATACGGTATCCCCAAAATTATTTCAATGATGGGGAAATATTTATAGTGCTTTCATTTACTAGCTGAATATTTTCTATAATTTGAAAATATATATATTTCCCTTGATTTTGGAATTTCTATCTTTTCTAGTTTACTCTTTTTCTTTCTTTCCCTCCCTTTGTCTCTCTGTTCCTGTCTGTCTGACTTTCTCTGTCTCTGTCTCTCTCTCCCTGTGTCTCTGCCTCTCTCTCTTCCTCTCTCTTTGTCTCTGTCTCTGTTTCTCTGTCTCTGTCTCTCATACATACACACAAACACACACACTACACATACCCATATATCAAGATTCAAGTATCCTTTGTGTTTTTGTTTTTTTAGAAAATTGGAGAAGTCCAATGAAACATAATTAGCAAACAAAGCAAGTTTATTAAATAAATCCTATTTCCCCCACTGATTTCCATTATAAAATTGGAACAACAATCATGTGGGACAAAGAAAACAAAACCTCCCAATAGTCTGGGTTGAAAACGTTTGTCCAAAAATTAAAATTATAGTCAGCAAAGTACAGAAGAAAGAGTATTGAGATGACAGAATTTCAGAATTGGAAGGAAGCTCAGCAGACATTTAGTCCAACTCCTGCCCTTCCACCCACCAACAAAAAAAATTCCTATTAAACACCCTACAAGTTATCATCCAGCTTTTGCTTGAAAATCTCCAATGAAATAGAAACCGTCATCTCTTAAGGTAGTCTCTTCTACTCTGAAAGAAGTTTTAAGTGGAAGGATTTTTTCCTGTTATATCATTTAAATTTACCTCTGACTTCTACACATTAGTAAATATGTTCACTAGAAATGGGTTCAAATTCCAGCTTTGTTATTTACTACTTGTTTAATTCTGAATAAATCATTTAATTTGTCTAGGATTCAATTCATTCATTAGTGAAGTAAGGAGATTGAAAGATATGTTCTCTAAGATCACATTCCATTCTCAATACCATGGTCCAATGATAGTCAAATATAGGGCATCCTAAGTGTCGAAGTGCTCAGGGTGCTTCTATAGAATGCTTCAAGACTTTGTATTAGTCTAGAATCTTTCTATTGCCATCACATCTTTTACTTCCTCCAAAACCATAAGAATTTCCCTTGTGATTTAAGATCTAATCAATCAGTTAATAAATATTCATTAAATGTCTACTATATATCTGGCACTGTGCTACACACTGAGGATACAAAAAGAGGCAAAAGCAGCATGATAAATATGGAAATATGTTTAGAAGAATTGCACATATTTAACTTATTTTAGATTACTTTCTGTGTAAAGGAGAACGGGGTGAGGAGGAAAGGAGAAAAATTTGGAACACAAGGTTTTGCAAAGGTGGATGTTAAAAACTATGTTTGCATGAATTTTGAAAAATAAAAAGCTATTATTAAAAAAAACAAAAAGAGGCAAAAGATATATCGTGTACAGAGTCACAGCAACATTGTAAGATGATCAGATGTGAATGACTTAGCTATTCTCAGCAGTACAATAATCCAAGGCAACTCTGAGGGATTTATGTAGAAAAATGCTATCTACACCCAGAAAAAGAACTGAATACATATTGAAGCATACTTTTTTTTTTCTTTCTTATTTTTTTGAGGGTTTTTTGTCTGTTTTCTTTCATAATACTACTATGGAAATGTTTTACATGATGACATATGTATAATCTATATTGAATTTCTTGCATTTTCAAGGGAGAGGGGGATGGTGAGGAAGGAGGAAAGGAAAGCATCTAGAACTCGTAGTTTTAAAAATGAATGTTAAAAATTGTTTTTACAAAAGAAGCAAAGGACAGTCTCTGCCCTCAAGGAGTTCACAAGCTAATGAGGAAAACACTGGACTAAGAGCTAATGACTGAGGTTTTGTCCTGCCTTCGATACCAATTATTGCAAGATCTTTGATAAGTCATTCCATCTTTTTGGTCCTTATCTGAAAAGTAACAGAGTTGGATTTGATTTCTATAACTCACATGCCTAAAAAAGGCCTTATTTTTATACCCCCACATTTTCAGTTCCTGAAGCCCAAGTTTTCCTAATCCATGTAAATTTGTGCAGCATTTTATAAGATTATCATTGATTTAGAGCTTGAAGAGGACTTAGAAATCATTTAATTTAACCACCAAGTTTTCAGGAAATTGAAGCAAGATAAAGGTACATAAATTTGAACTAAGATTTAAACCCAAATTTTCCTTGATTCCAAATCCAGCATTATTTTCATTGCAGTATACTGTATTTCTTTAAGAGAACTTGATATAAAATGCATGGTTTATAATATGTGTGAAACTAAAGTTTTTATGAAATGAATTGCTTTACTTTGCTCACATTGTATATATTTTAAAATTCTTTATCATTAGTTTATTTAAAATGGGAGCTGTATGTAAATCATAATCTCTGTGGTCTTCCAAGTGACAGTATGACAACATTTCTGTCAAAGAATAAAATATACCTGAAGATTACGTTTGCTTTTCCTTATATTGTGTTGTAGCAAAAAATTGTTCTGTAGAGAGAAGCGGCTATAGTGCTCATCCAACTGAGAGAGCAGTTCATGAAAACATACTGTGGCAAAGGAGACATCCATAGCAGCATAGTCCCTAAGAGATTAAAAAAAGACAATTATTAATTCCAAATAACATTAAAATGACATATATGAAAGTTTGTCCATAAGATACATTGAAAAGAGTGCTGCATTTGAAGTCAAAGAACCTGGATTCAAATTCCAACTCTGCCACTTCTCTCAGGGTCTTTATCCAGTCACTTTTGTTTGTTTGGTGATTTTTTTTTTTAAGTGAGTCAGTTGGGGTTAAGTGATTTGCCCAAATAATAAGTGTTAAGTGTCTGAGGCTACATTTGAACTCAGGTCCTCCTGACTCCAAGGCTAGTACTCCATCCATTGTCCCATCTAGCTGCCCGCTTAACTTCTTTTATACTCATGATTCTTCATCTACAAAATGAAGTTTGGATTTGATTTATGATGTCATATAAACAAGGCTAGGGAATTAAATCCATGATTTCATTAATAGAGGGAACTCCTATATGAGAAGATGACCTCTAATAATTTAGGTTGGCACCTTTTCTACAACTTTTAATCAATGAGAGTAGCTAAGAGCAATGAGAGATTAACTGATATGCCAAAAGTTATAGTCAAAATATGTCAGAGAAGACTTAAATTCAGGTCTTCCTATCTTGAATACCAGTTCTCTATAATGTTGACTGTCATGATTATTATTATTATTTTTTCTTTCTTTTGCTGCTGAAGCAATTGGGGTTAAGTGACTTGCCCAGGGTCACACAGCTAAGAAGTGTTAAGTGTCTGAGGCCAGATTTGAACTCAAGTCCTCTTGACTTCAGGGCTGGTGTTCTATCCACTGTGCCACCTCGCTGCCCCATGATTATTTTTTTACAAAGAATATCACTTTCAATTTCACCACCTTTTCCATATTTCACAAGATAAAAAAAAGTTTGTATCAAGTACTCTGAAAGCTAATTCAAATCTGACATATTTTGAAGATTTCTTTAAATTGTTATAAAACCAAATGAGCAGAACCAAGAGAATATTCAATAATCACAATAATGCAAAGGAAAACAACTCTAAAAAACCCCAGGAGAATTCATGTCAATGTAACAATGAAGCTTGACCCAATAGGTATGATGATGAAACATATTTTCTTCCTTTCAATAGAAGAAAGGTAGACCACATATACAGATGATGACAGTGAGAGGCATAGTTGTCAGAAATGATCAATGTGTCAGTTTGTTTTGTTTAATTGTACTTTGTTAAAATGCAGAGTTTTGAAGATAGGCAATTAGGCAATGACAGCAATGTTTTAAAAAAATGCACTACTTTTTTAAACAAAAGAAAGCTAATCTATTGCATCAAAAACTTTTTGTTCTAATATAGCTTTGATTTTCTTTTTATTGTCTAATTCTATCTTGCATTTTGACTTGAAGATATATTCCTTCGTTGTTTTCATCTTTAATTTAATGGATTTGGGGAAATACAGAAAATAACAAGATTTGGAAAGTTATAAAAACAAGTTTATATCTAATGCATTTAAGCCTTTTTTGAATCAAGGTGCCACTTTTCTATGATAACAAATACTCTTTCTTCCATGCACTTTAGAATTAAATGGCACAGTCATTTTGTTCAACTCATATCAAATAGGATATATTATATTATAATATAATTATTATAATTATAAAATATCTGATCAATAGTCATTCAGCCTTTTTCTGAAGACCTTTTATGAGAAGGAGCCATACTCCCTTAAGGCAATCCCTTTTACTTTTGAATAGCTATATATATTAGGAAGTTTTCCCTCACATCAAGTCTAAATTTGCTTCTTGCAGCTTTCACCAGTTGATGTTGGTTCTGCTATTAGAACCCTACAGAATAGTTCTTCCATGTGACAATCTTTCAACACAGGTATAATGTTTCCCCAATATTCTTCTCCAGGCTAAACATTTTGAATTCCTTCAACGAATCATGATATGACATGGATTCAAGGCTCTTCACCATTATCATTGCCTGTCTTTGGATGTTCTTCAATAATTAATATTATTCCTAAATTATAGTATCCAGAAGTAAACACACTACTACATATGTGGTCTGACTATAGAAGACCACAGGGGAACTCTCATCTATTTATGCTTTTCTTAATGAAGCCTAAGATCATTAAGCCCAAAAATACCTTCTTGGCTTCCATGTCACATTATTGACCAATGTTGAGCTCATAGTCCAACAAAGCCATTAAATCTTTTTTTTTCAGATAAATTGCCATTCAGCCATGTTTCTATCATCTTCTACTTGTGAAACTGATTTCTTGAACCTAAGTGCATAACTTTACATTTATTACTACTGAATTTTATTTATTAGATTTAGCCCAATACTGCCATGATGTTTTTGTGATGCTAGCTCTGTTAGTCACTATTTTAGTTATCCCTGCTTTGTGTCACCTGACAATTTGATGGTATGCCATCTATGCTTTTATTCAATTAAATGTATGAAGCATAAAGTATTATAAAATATTGGTAGTGGTAGAATTTAATTTTTCACTTCAGTGCCTTAGTTCCTATTTTTCTCAGTATGGGTATCCTTCTCTGCCTAGTTTTATCTATATAATTCCTACCCATCCTTTGAGATGCAATATCTGGGGCCATCTCCTTGATTATCCAACTGGAAGTGATCTCTTCTCTCCTACGAATGACCATAGTCCTTTGTACTTTCCCTATTATAATTTACATATGCTAACTTCTATGATGAGTATTTATATGCCTACCTTATCTCTCAGTAAGAGATTCTTGACTGGGATTGAACTGTTTTTCACTATAGCTCTCACAGTATATTGTACATTTGAAGTGTTCAATCAATATCCCTTCAAGGAATGAATGAATTGACTCATAAATGATCCAGAGATTGCCTTAGGTAATCTCTAAATTTCTTCAAGCTCTAAATAAATGATAATCTTATGAAATACTGTACAAATTTACACAGATTAGGAAAACTAGGTTCCAGGAACTGAAATGCAGTGTGTTGTGAGCACTAGATTCAAATTAGGGTTCTCTTCCCAACTCCATTTAACTGTGGGCAAGCCATTTCATCTCTGAACCTTGGTTTCCTCATCTGTTAATAATTTGTTAGTAATCTTGCACTATTTTCCTCAGAAGGCTGTCATGAGAGAAGAGTTTTATATTCCTTAAAAGACTTTCATGAACATGTTACTATTGCTTGATCAACACAATTTTAAGTAAATCAACAAATACTTGTCATACCCACACTTTGCAGACAGAATTTACTCCTGTTTCCTAGGGGTTTCCTTACCAGTCTTGCTTTTCCAACCAAGGTGCCAGGTACTGTCTAATTTCCATAGGAAAACTGTCATCATAAAGTTGATGCACTTGCTCTAGGAATTTGGGGTCAAGTCGTTGTAGCTCACTCCACTGAGACATCCTATAGTGTGAAAATATACAATAAATTAAAAGTTACAATGTTCTGCAGACAAAGAAAGAAAGCTGAGTATTAAGAATAATAGCTCAAGATAAATAAGAGGAATTTATGAACTGATACAGATTTAAAAAAAACAGAAGAACAATATACACAATAACAAAAATAATGCAAATGAAAACAATCTTAAAAGACAACAAAATCACATCAAATACAGTCATCAACATTGGTTCCAGATGACTAAAACCTAAATACTCTAACTTCCTCCTAGTACAAGTGATAGACTATGAATGTGAAATGTTACATACTCTGTCACAGTCACTATATTAGATCATTTTGTTATGGGGTATGAAGGGTATGAAATGGTAGATGGATTACTGGAAAGTGATTAGGATATAAGAACAAAATGCATTAATATTACATTTCAAAATCCAAGAGCTCAACAGCAGAAGTTTTAGCATCTATAGAATCTTTGTCAAAGCAATACAGACTGATCTCTTACTACCTATTTAGCTAAGGAAAAGACAAAGTGCTTGCCTTGAAAATTATTTTCCTTTCATACTTATAGGAAAAGGAAAGTGAATGTGTTTTTTTTTTTCATTTAACACCAAACTGGCTGTCATCTATGTCTTTTGGGACAAATAGTTGCTGAGTCTAGCAAAGTGAGGTGCTTACTCTTAGGTTTTTGATGTTAGGTATTGGTCCTTCTAAAACATTGCTCTTATTCCACTTGGCTTTTTCTCTCTGGATAGTTAGGCTGAAATGTTCTATATCAATTTGTATCTTATTTAATAGGACCTACAATATTACAGGGCTTGATGCAATCAGTTCATTGTCATCCACAAAAAAGAATCATTTGGAGGATCTCACTCCTTTGACGTAGACTTTACACTGGATGTATCAGAACTGTTGAACAAGTTTTTTTTTTTTATTTTTCAAGGAATTTTATATGATCCTGAAGTTACATGGAAGACAACTTATTGAAGGAAAAACTTTAAAATAGCATTTTTGTTCTCCAAAATAAAATAATTTTTTTTATGGTTAACAACTAATATGTGTAGTAGTATGCTGTATTTGCTATACCTTTTAATCAATTGTGTGACTACTCTAAAATATTTTTAGAAACCTGCTTATTCCATTATTATACTTCTGAGGATTATCTCAATGTACATGTACCCTATCTTCATTAAAAATAGTATAGACATAAGAAAGCGGGAATACATAGTAGTATAAATAATATTCTCTTGGTTTTCTTTTGGAGGGATGATAAGGTCAGAATTTTTTTTCTAAGCTTTTGTTGTCTTCCTTTCTTTCAATTTCCTTGAGAATCAGTCTCTCACTGCTTTTATCTACAATATGTTCTTCTTTTTTTTTTTTTTTTTTTGAGGCAATTGGGGTTAAGTGATTTGCTCAGGGTTACACAGACAGGAAGTGTTAAGTGTCTGAAGTCAAATTTGAACTCAGGTCCTCCTGACTTCAGGGCTGGTGCTCTATCCACTACACCAACTAGCTGTCCCCAATATATTCTTTCAATGCCAAATTGAGCTACTCTTCCCATCCTAAACTTTTTTTCAGGTCCATTCCTCTTTCTCTGTGTAGCACATTGGGAACTATGACTTTACAATCCAAATATAGAAGGTATTTTCTATGAAAATTACTATGGAATTTTTTTTCCATTTTTCAGTTATATGTTTTCCAATCTTCCAGCTTAATCTTTATATCCCTTTGGGATGATTTTGCTTAGTTGGGCTTCTTATGAAACTTTAAACTTGTTCTTTCCTTCTCACTATACTTTCCTCCACTAAGCTCTTGTAAATATATACTTTAAACTGTTGGTGCCCTTTTCTGCCATATCTCTTCATTTGGCAAAATCAAGTGTTGGCTGGCAGAGGTACTTTCTATGCTATGGATTTATATTGATTATATTTCTTTAAGAAATAATAACAGCCTACATAAATGTTGTTTTTAAAATTCATTTCCAGTTTTTATGCTAACTCATTTAAATAGGTCACATTGGAACTGCCTTAATCCTATGTCTCATATTTTTTCTTCTAGCTTGATAATGCTTTTGATCTTTGTTTCAACAAGTTTGATGACATAGATATCTGATTCAAAAAAAGATTACCATGTAAATAATCAGTTATCATCTGTTTGTTAAAATATAACCAATTTCATTTTTTATGATGTTAGTGTTCATCATATTTATTGTCTGCTCCCAAGTAGTATTTATTATATATGAGGGAAGTTTTAATATTGCCCACAAGTTTCTTACTCCTAAATTATGTTTTCCACTGTATGTTTTCTATCACCCTAGACAATGTATTGAAGTAATTGAGTTTTAAAGCATTTGCTGATTTAATTGGAAGGGAAGGTGTCATTAAATTCTTCACAGAATTTCTTTACTTTCTCTTTACCTATTAACAGATTTCTGTTTAGATAAGTTTTCAAAGTTTAGATAAAAAGTGATCATAAGGCTTCAATTATTTTCATGTTTATCATGCTATTTATGAACACTGCAAACAAACAAATGAAAGCCCCAATAAAATAGTTAACCAAGGATCTCATAAAATGATATTTCTTGTTGCCTCTGGATGCATCATAAAAGCAACTCTGACAACTGCATCATTTGTTCTTCAATGATGCTCTGTGGACAAACCTTCCATTGAGACACAATGTTGTCTTCTGGCATCATTTATAGTTAAAAATGTTAAAATTGCTATGATTTAGTTGCTCTAGTTCATTTACTTGTTCCTACAAAGGGTTATTACATTGACAGTGCCTACAAAAAAGTGAATTTTATAAACAATCTAAAAATTCTAATTCTTAGCCTTTTCTATCTTCTATTCTGCCATCATCACAGTAGCACTTGGTATGGTAAAAATTAGAAATAAAAGGGCTGAAATGAGAGTCACCAGACCTAGTTTTTAGTCCCATGTCTTTCCCTGTTTGATTTTAGGAAAAATCTCTTCATTCCCATGGACTTTAGTTTATTTAACTCAAACATGAAAGTCTTCAGGGTTCTTTCCAATGCAGACAAGCTATGATTACACACACACACACACACACACACACACACAGTTAAAGGCAAAATAATTTTTCTATCAAATTCCAATAGCAACTGATCACTTGCAGCATATCAAATGCTATAAATTAACTGAAGCATAATTGGCTACCTAGAATATATATTGAGAGATTTTTTCAAGTGTTTACTATTTATAGATACAACAATAATACTTAAGGAGATATAATGTTTAGATAAGAAATGGTCCCTAATTTCAGGGAGTTTAAAATTTCTTTTTTTCTTTTCTTTTTTCTTTTTTTGCTGAGGCAATTGGGGTTAAGTGACTTTCCCAGGGTCACACAGCTAGGAAGTATTAAGTGTCTGAGGCACTTTTGAACTCAGGTCATCCTGACAGGGCAGATGCTCTATCCACTGCACCACCTAGCTGCCCCAAGTTTACAATTTCAATGGAATTTGTGATACCAATATAACTGCAAAACAAATGTGGTACCTAAGATTTTTTAAAAACTACAATAAAGTATTGATTACAATCCATGATAAGTAGGATCATTAATGACTTAAGAGACACAGAAAGCAGTGTCCCAAAGGAAGCGGCATCTGAGTTAGGCTTTAAAAGTAAGATTAAGATAAATTGAATGAGAGAAGATGTTACACATAGAGGAAATTCTGTGATTAGGAAAATAGGCACGCTGCTTGGAGAACAATCTGATTTTAGTTGGGGAAAAATCTAGGGATACAAGAAAAGACTGGAAATATAAAGGGCCATCAAACTGTGAAGAGCCTTGAATATTAAGCTAAGGAATATGAACATTAGAGTTAAATGATAGGGAACAAATTGAAGACTTCTAGAGAGAAGAGTTATAACTCCATCTATATTGAGAACAATTAGTTTGGTAGCAGAGTAGATTGAATGTGAGAGATCATGCAGAACCAGAATTAATGGGATTTAGCAATTTAATGGATATGTGAAGTGACGAAAAGAGACAGCACTGAAATTTCAAATTTAGAAAACTGGTTGAATGAAATTGCTGATAGAAATAATGGGTCTATTCAGTTTCTTTCAATTATAAAACAGAAAAAAAAAAAAAAAAAAACTTGGATGAAATGATCTCTAAGGTCCCTTCCAGCTCTAAAATTCTCGGATTCTATTTGCTTAAAGTAGGACAATTGATTCTACATTATTCACTGTTTCCCTAAATAGTTTCAAATTTAGACGTTCTTAACCCCTGGTCTATTGATCTATTTTTTATTTAAAATATGTTGATAACTGTTTTTCTATATAATTGATTTCATTTGTATTTTATTTATTTGCATTTGCACCTAGGTGTTTTCTTTATGCATTTAAAAGTTATTCTGAGAAGGGACAAATAAGCATAAAAAACTGGTTCATGACACAAAAAAAGGTTAAGAACCCCTGCCTCAAATACTTTGCCAAAGGTGACAGAATTAATACCACGGAGATTAGAATCCAACTCCTTCAATTTCATGTCAGTCATTTTTTTCTCCACTGCATTATCTTTCATTAAGGAGCAACTCAGCTGTTGCCTTCCCTAAAAAAGTCTCATTTATTAGTGGCTTTCCCCACCCCCTTCTTTTTCTCCCTTCTCATGTTTTATGTGTTCTGTTAGTATTAGGTAGCAAGACAGCTAATTACCTAGATATCACAAAACTTTGAAGCTGGAAAGGACCTTTCATACCAACTAGTATAATCTCTTCATTTTATAGATAGGAAATTTAAACTGAGTTGGAGTAGAATAGCCTGCCTCTTCCTTGGATACATGCAAGGATATTCATTCCTTCTTTCTGGATAAAGGATGTAGCTGAGAGAATCCCTCCTTCCCAAGAATCCTGACAGCCCCCCAAGACTGTTTTAGGGAGTGTCCTGCAAATGCTGATCGATCCCCGGGTTCCCAAAGCAAAGACACATGTCTGTTCAACCGGCTCCAGAACCATTTGGTTCGAGCTCCTCACAAGTACCCACCTTCTGCAGAGCCGTGAAGCTGGGATGGCACAGAGCAGGCTGGAAGTCAACTGTCACTCCCCTGAGCAGAGCTGATGTTACAGATCTTCCCTGGGGGCTGTCAGAGATCGTTTGGTTAGCAAGTTCGACTGTTTCCTGGGGTCTGTCTGCAGCAGAGCAAAATAACCCCACAGAAAAAATGCTATGAGGGAAGAACCCGGCAGTTTCACTTTCCACTCCCTGACCAATCACGGAGCAAACTCATTCTCTTCAGGCCAACCAAAAGACGCTGTTCCTTCCTTGGGTCCAACTCCCCTTCACTATCTAGAGCTCTCACCTAATTCCTATTTCCTTTTAAGTCTCTCACTCGGAAGTGGGCTTTGTCTTCATGGTGTCAACTGTCTTCCAGGTCCCTTTTTTTTTTTTTTTTTTTTCTCTTTCTTTCTAATCTTTAAGTAAACTTGTGATTCAGTCTGGGGCAAATCTTACGTTGTTTGCAGTTGAAAACGAAACCCCTAAGGTTATGTTTCTGTGGCAGGATGCAAAATGATGTACCAAATGATTTGTTTTAGTATATTGTTAGCTAAGTCGTTCCAGCAGGATCTGGATATTTATAGAATAACATATTCTCAGAATATAGCACAACTCTGTTAAATTACAGATATTTGTTGAAATCTCAATTGTCTCTAGTGCCAACCTCCAAAGTGCAGCATCCTTCACAACTACCGTGGCAGAAGAAACACAACCTACCTTTCTTGTGTAAGGGAGTGTGGAGAGCAAAGACACTAATTCTCTTTAGTAATAAAAGCTCACATTTACACAGCACTTTTTAATATGATACAACAAAGTTTTCTGTATGATATACATTACAAAGTATAATTTCTTTACTTTATCTTGTTTGATCCTCACAACGTCCTTGAAAAGTAGATGTTCTTATTAACGAGTATTTTGTAAATGGAAGGAAACTGAGACTCAGTGAATTAGCAAATCACGGAGCCACAAGGATAAATCTAGGATGTAAATCTACTTCTTCCTGATTATAAATTCATAATAGTGGACTTAAACTAAACTCAAAGGGAATGCAGTGATGAGGTAGGAACAGGGGACCTGACAGTGGGTAATGACTTTAGATGAATATTTTTGCAATGATAATTGCAACATGCCAGGCACAATTCTGTAGAATATTGACTGGAGTTTGAGTATGTGGTAGTGGCATTAGTTTGCATAGATATGAATAGAATGATTAGAATGACCAGTCTTGCAATGTGCCTGCATTTATGGTTCACAGTGCCAGGGGTGTGTGTTTGGAAGAGAAAGAAAAAAGCATCTATTAATTGCTATGTGAAATCCTCTGAGGTAAGTGCTATTAGTAGAACCCATTTTACAGTTAGGGAAACTGAAAGAGAGGTTACCTGACTTGCCCCAAATCACACATCTAGCTAGTGGCTCAGGTCAAATTTGAACTTCCTGACTTCAGGCCCAGTGTTTTATCCACTGTGCCACTTACCTGATTAGAAGCAGTAGTATAGTATAGAGAGCAGAGGACCTGGGGTCAGAATACTCAGGTTAAAATCTGGACTCTACTATTTATTAATTCTTTTTGTGGCTTTAGGCAATTTATTTCATTTTCTCTATGGTTATTTTTTTATCTTTAAAATGAGTTTTACATGGTAGTTCCATTGAAAAAGAAATAGGAGTTATGGTGGTCCAGTTAATAACTATTAACACGAGTTATCTTATTGAATAGTGTCCAAGACTCAAGAGGTGATGATCCAGCTATATTTTGCCTGAATCAGACCACATCTATATAATTCAAGGCATCACATTTTAAGAAGAACACTGAAAAGTTGGAGAATATCAAGTAGAGAGCAACCAGGATAGTGAAATGCCTCGAGCTCATTCCCATGATGGGGAAATGATACATGTCTTCATGCATTTGAAAAGTCTTTTGGAAGACGGACTGGGCTTGCTCAGTTTTGCTCCAGAGAACAAAACTAGGAACAAAAGGTGGATAGGCAGATTTAGGCTTAATGTAAGAAAAATATTCCTAAAATTTTTGGAGCCATCCAAAAGTGGAATGAGTTGCCTTAGTAGTTGCTGGACTTGTTGTTACTCTTGAGTGAAGACTAGATAACTATTTGTGGGGAATGTGGTACAGGAATTTCTGTTCAAGTATGGATTGTACCAGCTTGTTTCTGTGGTTCTATGACATTAGAGTATGATACATTAGAGTAAAGACTATCACTTTACCTAGGCATTTAAGACATACTTTTTAAATGAATGATTGACTTACAAAGTGAATGGATTTCCCTACAGAAATTCCCTGATCCAGTCAACTGATCTATTCATGGCCTCCTAAATCCATTTTGCACATTACATCTTCCATACTTTATTCAAACTATTCCCTGATAATGAAATATTCTCTTTCCTCATTTATAGAAATCTTATATTCCCTCAAAACCATGGCTAGAAAGGCCAGTGAGGTTGCCCTAAGGTTGTAAATTTAGAGGATTGGTAAAGAAATGGAAAACGTTTGATTCTGAGGTGTTAGAACAATAATTGCATCCCATTTATTGCCTTCCATCTCTTCTCTTCACCCAGACCTCATCCAGTAAAAAAATTCTTAAACTACTTTGCCCCTCCTTTCCCTAAGTCTTCCCATTCTGTCTACCCTTTCTAGGAGGACTAGCTTGTCTCCTGTCATCCCTCTGAATATATTAACATTTCCTTCTAGCAAGGAAAATAATCCTGGTACCCAAGAATCATGTAGAAGAGGGGCACACTCAACAATACAAATGATCCAAAACAATTCTGAAGAATTTGTGGTGAAAGGTGCTATCACCAGAGAAAGAACTGGTGAAGCTTGAATGTAAATTGAAGATACTTTTCCTTTATTTTCATTTTAGTTTAGTTTAGTTTTTTTATCTGTGTTTTCTTTCACAGCATAACTTACACAGAAGTGTGTTTTGTATGATGACACATGTATAACCTAGGTCAAATTGTCTTCTCAATGGTAGTGGTAGGGAATGGAGAGAAAAGAATTTAGAATTTGAATTTTTTTTTTTTTTTGGCTGAGGCAACTGGAGTTAAGTGACTTGCCCAAGGTCACAAGCTAGCGGAACTTGAAATTTGAGGAAAAAAATTTAAAATTATTTTTATGTGTAATTGGGAAAAATAAAATGTTAATTTTTTTTTAAGAAAGGAGTTACACTGAGATCTCTCTAGTACATTGGATAGAGCATAGGTACCCACATTCTATGAGTTGAACTACCATGATCCCTTCTAATTCTAAGATTCTATAATCCTCTATCCTAGGCTACTGAATTTGGATTAATTATTTCTTATACTGCTAAGAGACAGTGTGGTATAGTGAATAAAGAGCTGGCTCTGAAAGCAGAAAGACCTGGATATAAATCCAACTTCTGATATATAAAAACTATTGAGGGAAGTCACTTGATCTCATTGCTCTAAGAGATTCAGAATATAAATTTAACAGGTTCTCATTTGGAAGTTCTCTATATCAATAAAATGACAAGATTACTCCTAATGTATTATTTTCAGAATTAGAAAGTTGATTTGAGTGACTCTTCAGACTGATTACCCCACTGGAAATTGTTTGTTCTCTTATAGATCCTTCAAGATCTAGATCGAATCTCATCTTGTCTTTTGCAGACTGCTTCCCAGACTTAATGTGTTCTCTCTTTTTTCCCTGAATACTAATATCTCTTACTCCTTTACCACACACATCTGAGTACTGATTTCAGGTGCTGAGGGTACATTTTTCTTCCCAAAAGTCTGAACTGCAAAAGGAAAAAATACAGAAACCTATACTGCTCTTCATTGCCTTTAAAAATGTGTATTATTTTCCCAACTGGAATTGGGATTATAATTAACTGGACAGGGACCATACATATCTTATGTGAATAAGACTATGAAGCAATATCACTTTTAAAAAGATAAAAAAGGTTTATGACATAAACTTCAACATGCATTTGAATGGATAATCTATCCTATAGAACTTGTCTAACAATATATACTTGGGACAAATAGTATAGATAAACAAAGAGTTAAACTCAGTTTTGAATAGGAAAATGGGTGCGATTATTTTCAGCACCTTTTCTCATCCTCAACTTGTCATAAAAGCAAAGGTCCATCTTAATACTAACAATCCAAAAGTTTGTTACTATATGACACTGAGTCATAGAACTCAAATACCTCTAAAGAATTAGAAATGAGAGGACAATGTAGAGACTATACATAATATTTATAAGTTTATTATAATGTATTTATTATTTATATTATTAATTTATTGTTATACTTATCTGATTATATAATATAGTTGTATGTAATCACATATAAGAGAGTCTGAAGAATTGCATGGAAGAAAGAGATAAATTGGTCACATGGCAAGATCAAGAAATGACAGCTACATAACCAGAATATTCCACTGAAATGTCAGGAGATAGGTGAAGCCTTTGAGGTGTGAGAAATGTTGAGAGGTGAGAGATACTTTAATAGCAATGGAGTCCCCAGGCCGATATGGCAGGTTTTTGCAAAAGAATTCACAGTCCTGATCTACAGGCAAGGTTTTTGGGGAAAAAAAAATGGGTTTATTTTCACACTCAGAAGCTACCCAGTGGGCCAGTTCCAGATAGGAATTAGCAAAGATTTGAGTAATCTTCTCTTTTATTAATCTTCTATGGTTTGGGACTAGGGAGCATTAAGGGGCTAATTTTCAAATCAATAAAAGGTGGTGATTGTTTCCCAGACCAAAGTGATTCCCAGATTAATTGGAGGTGGGAGATTCCCGTGAGAAACCAGGTAGCTTTCCTAAGGGAGATTCAGATGAGGATCATTTTTAGGAATTTCCCCAGGCTAGGCGGCCCACTCTCACAAAGATCAGGGGATACAGTTCTATTACATCAGAGCCAAGATGGTGAAGTAAAGGCAGGACCTCACTCAACTCATCCAAACTGCTCTGAATAATGACTCGAAACAAATTTTAGAGCATCAGAATACCCAAAAAGTCAGAGTAAAACATTTTCCAGCTGAAAGCAACTTAGAAGTTCAGCAGAAAGGATCTGTTACTCCAGGGAGGGAGTCCATTGTGCAGACCCTGCCAGCATAGGTCCCAGTTCTGGCCTGGCCCCACACCAGTAAAGCAGGAATAGGTCTAGGGACCTCTCAATCAGTTCCAGTACTTCCAGACCTTTCAGCCCGGAGACAACAAAAAGACTTGAAAAGTTAGCAGAAAAGATCCGTAGCAACAGGGTGGGAGTGTAGTGTGTAGATCCAGTGCCGGCCATGCCAGTATAGCTTCAGCCCCGGCCCCAGCACCAGCAAAGCAGAACACTGGGTTTTAGCACACTAGATCTTACAGCTATAGTGAGGTGGGGACACTCATAACAATTTCATGATAGAAAAGAATGCTGGTGGTCAGTTCCCTAGAAGGATCTCTGAAAACAGCTGCACAAAATCCCTGAAGTTTGAGACAATGCACTCTCTACCCTGAAAACAGAGTCCTATTTTTACAAAGAGTTAAAAGTCAAGTAATAGGCTAGGAAAATGAGCGGTCAATAAAAAGTTTCTGATCATAGAAAGTTACTGTGGTGACAAGGAAGATCTGTGGAATAAGTCTCACCTCCCTCATGTATGACTGATCTTTAAATATTTAAATATAGCTAGCATATCTCCCTAAGTATTCTCTTTTCCAGGTTTAACATCCCCAGTTCTTTCATGTATTCTTCATGGTATCATTTATAATTTCTTATTTTCCTAGTCAACAGCATTTGGATTCACTCCAATTTATCATTGTCCTCCTCAAAAAGTAGAATTAAGAGTAGAACAAAACATTCAAAATATGGTCTGAACCAGGGGAAGGTATAGAGGAACTTTGATTATTCTTGTTTTGGATAGTATATGGTTGTTAATATATTCTAAAATCAAAATACCTTTTCTGGTAGTGAGATCACAATGTTGATGTTATGTTCAATCTTTGACATCAATTACTATATGGTCACATCTTTTCTATCCAGGTCTTCCCCGCTCAGATTCATTCATTCATTCATTCATTTAGAAATTTTTGGAGCAGGTGAAAGAGGAGATATTTTGCCTCAATTGCTCCCTAACATTAATCACTGAATGGGTGGGACCTCAGTCAAACTGAGACTTATTGAAGACCTTAGCTTAAAAAGGTCAAGGTCTTCCATTTCTTCCAGGGCCATCTCCAGCCATCTAAATCTATATCTTGCCATTGGACCCAGACTGCTCTGGAGGGGAAAGTGAGGTAGGTGACTTTGCATAATCCTCCCTTCCTTAAAATCCAGTTCACTTGCATGTCATGGCATATGCCATGTCATAGTCTTCTTTGATAATGAAGGAGAAACAACAGCAGGACTCAGTAATCTCATACATAAAGCACTACAAGGTTGGGCTATATTTTCTTTCTTTCTTTTTTTTTTTTTTTTGCTGAGGCAATTGGAGTTAAGTGACTTGCCCAGGGTCACACAGCTAGGAAATGGTAAGTGTCTGAGGTCAGATTTGAACTCAGGTTCTCCTGACTTCAGGGCTGATGCTTTATCCACTTCACCACCTAGCTGCCCCTGAGGTACATTTCATATGAAGTCCTTTCCAACTCTTAGATTCTATAGTTTACAAACTGTCTCACAACCAATTCTTCTGTAGTGTTATTCCCATTTTTCAGAATGGAAAATTGATTCTCAATGAAGTGAATTACTTTACAGCAACTGTCACGTTAGTGGGATTCTAATTCATATATGCTGACTACAGATTCAGCCCTTTTAACTTATTAGATTTGATTCCTTAAAATCCTTAGAGCTAGAATAATAGCTAATATTTGTATAGGGCTTACTTACTATGTGCCAGGCACTATATTAAACACTTCAAAATTATTTTCTCATTCGATCCTCAAAGCATCCCTGGGAGATACCTGAAATTATTATAGTTTACATTTTATAGCTAAGGAAACTGAGGCAAAGATATACTAAGCACACAACTAGTGAGTGTTTGGGGATAGGAGCTTAGCTGAGAGCTTGATTGGCCCCAAATCCTGGGCTCTATCTATTCATTACGCTAGAGGCAAAAATGCTCTGTTCTGGCTTTACATCTTTAGCACATCTGATGTGCCTGTTGATACAAATGTTGAAGATATGATACATTTCTTTTCCTCCTATTATGTTTCACTTTAAAGGATCAATTCCATTGTATGGAAGAAAACAAATTCTACTCCAACAAACATATGCAGGGCTGGCTTAAAGGTAAATAGTTTAAAAAAAAAAAAAAAAACCTGCGGTTTCCTAGAGGCCTGGATGCAGCTGTGATCCTAACCTTGGCAGGAGGGTGCCGGGTGCTCGGAACAGCTACAACCACGTGGTTTCGGAGAAAATGCTAGGGAGCGAGAAGGCCTGAGAATGAGAGGAAACCGAAAGTTAGCCTCGGATGGGCGCAGTGCGCATGAACGCCTGGGGGTGGGGCTTTCCATCCCTAAGAGTGGGTTCGGCTACATCCAGTCTGTCCGGCTAATTTAGTCATCCGGGATATCCCGTGGTACGTGACGCGCGCTGCCCCATGCTACGTACAGGCTGCCGAGAATTAGCGGCTGCTGGGAGGCAGGAGTTGGGATGGAGCTGTAGGGACTGGAGCGGGGGAAGCAGAAGCTGGATGTTTGATGAATCGGGGCTTAATAGAGAAAGGCAAATAAACGTTTTCTTTGTGACCCTTGCGCTTGGACAGTTTTGGTTTATTGAGTAATAGCCATAGTTAGCATTTGTATTGTGCGCCTTTATTTTATTTTGTTTGCAAAGTGTTTTATATATGTTGCCTCATTTGATCCTCATAATCCTCAATACTTTGAGATAGCATAGCATGATCCCCATTTTATAGATGAGGAAATGGAGGGTGTCCAGAGAGACATTACTACTAAACATCTAAGTCTTTGAACTCCCCCAGACAAGATTTAACAGTTTGCTCAGTGAGCATCTTAAGGCAGCTAGCTGGTCAGTGGAGGGAGCCCTGGCTCTAAAGTCTGTTAGAATTAAGTTCAAATCTTACCTTAGACACATCCTACTTGTGTGACCCTGGGCACTTGATCCTTTTAGTTGTGTCTTCGATATAATAATAGCACTTACCTCCCAGGGTTGTTATGAGCAGCAAGTGAGATGAATGCTTATCCAGAGATAGAACACGATAGGTTATGACCTTGTGACCTTTGTATGATCAGAAAATCAGTGAGAGGTTCAGCAAAGGGAGTCCATGACAGAGGCTGCTGGGAACTGCAGCAAGCAAGTCTGTTGGGGAGCCAATCATGAGAATCAATTTTCTTGATGCAGTCCAGCTGAGCAAGGAAGTGTTTCACCTCTTGGATATGTTATACCCAGTCCTAAACTTGAAGACTTCACAAAGGGAGACAAAGATTTCCTTGAAGACCAGAAAATAAATTCTATTCAGGAGGAGGAGAATGGGGAGGAGAATGTTTTGTAGTAATCATTTTGAGTCTACTCTCTCCAGGGAGAAGGGGAATATACAGAAGATATCTCCAAGTTTGGTGAAGTTCAATATTTGGCATATGTTCTTGGTAAACAGTCTTTTATAAAAGCTAATCAGCATTAATTGGTTCACTGATTTTAGAGAAAATATTAACTAGTTAAATAACATTAAAGGTATATATTGCAGAGGGCCTTGTGATTTATAGTATTAGAAACTCAACTCCTTAGGGTTACATCTAGAACACTTAATGGAAGATCAGCCAGCTATCATTTGGAAATCCAAATCCCTGATTGAAGCAGGAATTGGGAAATAGTCCCAGGAGGGTGCTACATATGGAATATAAAAATTGTTTGGAACCAACTTGAAATTATTCAAACTCTGGTGCAGTACTACTACTATTAAGCTAAAATTCTATCCAAAAAAGTGGAATCACTTTTTCCCCCCTGAGGCAATTGGGTTTAAGTGACTTGCCCAGGGTCACACAGCTAGGAAATGTTAAGTGTCTGAAGTCACATTTGAACTCAGGTCTTCCTGACTTCAGGGCTGGTGCTGTATCTGCTGTACTCTCTAGCTGCAGTAGAATCACCTTTAAGGTCACACAGTTGCCATGTAAGAGAACTGAGGTGAATAACATTAATAACACTAGAAAAGAAAAGTGAAGTGTACTTTTCTATTTTCTGTAAAGATTTGTTTGAAAAAGCTTTGCTTTGGTTTTTATTCACTCAGAATTGTAGCCAGCTATAGACACTAATTATCAGTAAAAAAAAAATTTTTTTACCAAGGTTTAATATAAAAAGTCTAATAAGTTTTAAAGTCATACTTTCAAAAGTCTCATAGCACATGTATCTCCTATGTGTATAATTTTACACAATAAGCATGTACTTGAAAAAATTATGAAGAAACAAGTGATCTTCTAAATCAAATCACATTTTACCATTGATTTTAAAATAACATTAATAGTTAAGATATGGTTTAATTTCTGATTTGTTTTCATTTGTCCATTCTCCCAAACTTTTAGAAATAAGTATCTAGGTCTTCCAATTACGCTATCCAGTACAGAGCTCCAGACTTATGGGTTGGAAAATGCAACTATGTAATTATTATTATTATTATTATTATTATTTTGTATACCAGGATTCCTTGATCTATACTTGGAATTACTGGAAGATTGTAGTGGAAATGGGCTAACTGTGTAATATCAAATTTCCATTCTGTTGTTATCCTATACAATGAGTCAGGTCATTGGTCATATTATTCATCTACTTATAATAGCTCTAAATGTTGAACAAGATTTGATTAAATCTATGGTTTAAATAATGCAATAGTTTCCGGATAAGCACCCTCACAGAAGATGACACAGTTAAGGAAATCAGAATGATACAAATGTTACCATGACCTTAACCAAAGTGAAAGTAAGGAAAGGCAAGCCTTTCAAGCTCTTATCATTTGTTACTTGTAGTTATACACAAGAAGTTTGTTTTCCACTTTCTTATTTGTTTCCAGGATTGACAATGAGACTTTCAGAAAACCCTTTGGGGTTACTAAGCCACAATAATTCACAATGTAAATTAAATGATACCCATAAAACTGACTATCGGCACTTTATCTGGAAAAGAGTTTAAACAAATGATTAACCTATGAGATGGAGTGTTTGGTTGAGAGTAGGGGAGCAGAACAGATAAAGTTAGACACCTGAATTTCTATTTTTCTATATTTTTGCTTTCCCAGTGGAAACTTTTGTTGGGGTAGAAATGTGGGGCTGAATCACTTGTAGTTTAGTTGTTTCAATCATGTCCTACCCTTCATGACCCCATCTAGTGATTTTTTTTTTTTTTTTTTTGGCAAAGATACTAGAATGGCTTGCCATTTCCTTCTCTCATTTTACAAATCAGGACCTGGGGCAAATTAGGCAAAGGTCAAAGTGGTAGTATGTGTCTGAGGTCAGACATAGGGATAATTGTAAATAATTGATTCCGCCTGAGTAGTATAATTTCTAAGCAGAGGTTATTTTAAAAAGGGTTTATAGAATCAAAATTCTAAAGTTTCAAAGTTATTTTTCTATTAAAAAATCATTAGCTAGCCATGCCAGAAAAAAGTTTTAAGGAAGGGAAATTCCCTGTAAGAGAAAATATTGCAGAAATTTTGGGTACTTCCCAAAGGAAGGCAATTCAATCAACAGTTTTAACCTCAAATGTTAGTTCAAAAGATTCTTATTAAAACATTTCTATCACACATCCACATATATACAGTGTGTCTCAAAAGTCTAATAGTTTGGTAGTTATTAACATTTAAATCTGCATTAAAATTTTTGTGATATCCTGTATATAATAATATAAAATTTAAAAAATGTTTATACTAGAGCTTTTTAGGTCATGATACTAGATAGTCTTATGATCCAGATTATTTCCAACTACTGTCCCTAGAGAAAGACTATTTGATGATAAATCAAATAGTGTTAATCATCAACACTGGGCATATATGACAGTGTCATATATAACAAGATGGAAGAATGGTTGGATTGATTCTGATCAACTTCATATATCAGAAGTAGGAACAGTGAATAGGAGATCCAAGTAGAAAGATTTCACCCTAATGTAAAAACATATGATTGGATGTGTTTAAAAAAAAAAAAAAAAGACCATCTTGCCAGGAGAATGTTGTTAGTTTTCCCTCATTGGACATTTTAAAGCAGAAACTGGATGGCTAATTATAGTAAAGTCTCACATTACATGGGCTTCTTACCCAAGTAAGGGAAGACTAATATGACTTCTTGAGGTTCTAATAAATTCTGAGAGTCTACAGTTCTGGATAACCTCAAATATTTTCGGATCAAATGAACATTTTAAAATATATACATATATATAATATATATTATTTATATATATATATATATATAATATAAACATAATCTATGTTTGACCACTATTTTGATGAAATATTGCTATTTTGTTAGAGAATATCTATAGTAAACTTCAAATAAAGGAAAACCATGTTCAGGATGCCTCAGATAAAATCATCCAATCATCTTAATGCATACAATCAAGAACTTGGAGTTAGGAATACTTGATTTCAACTCTGGTTTTATATCTTCACTTTATGACTACAGACAAGTCACAATCTCAACCTCATTTTCCTCATGTATAAAATGGGGATAATAATAAATAGCATCTATTTTACAAATTAGTTATAAGGCTCAAATGATACAATATTTACAAAACACTGCAAATCTTAAAGCAATATATAAATATAATCTGGGACTCAAGTTTGGCATGTCTACATGTCAGCTTCTTTTCAGAGTTTTTTTTTCCCCCTCCAAGGACTTCTCTGAAGTGAACTTGAAACTATATGTGTCCTCTCTTGAAACTAGAAGTTAGAAGTCCAATGTTCCTTCTCTTTCAACATTTGGCCAACTTTGCCCCTTAAGTGGGCATGCAGTATCAAATATTTGTGCTCTTAATACAATGAGGAAAGACTTTAAAAAATAAGTATTTTATTTTTTCCAATTACACGTGAAGGCAATTTTAACATTAATTTTTTTGAGATACATACATAATTTTCTCCCTTCTTCCCTCCTCTTCCCCCTTCCTGAAATAGAAGCAATTTGAAATAGATTGTATATATGTATATGTAAAACATATTTCCGCATTAACCATAGTTGTGAAAGAAGAAACAGAACAAAAGGAACAGGGTATAAAAAGAATAAAGAAAGTAAAAACAGTGTGCTTCAATCTGTGCTCAGATTCCATTAGTTCTTTCTCTGGATGTGGATAGCATTTTCTTTCTTTTCTAATATTTTATTGTATTTTAATTTTTTTCTCTTCTCCCCCCCCAACTCACTAGTATTTTATTTTTTCCAATTACATGGAAATATAGTTTTCAAATTTTACTTTTATTAGATTTTGATTTTCACTTTTTTTCTTCCTCCCTCTCTTTCCTCCCCTCCCCAAAATGTCAAGCAATCCAGTATAGGTTATACATATAAATGTAATTCCACATTAGTCATGTAGTGAAAGAAGAATCAGGGGAAAAAACACAAGAAAGAAAAAACAAACAACAAAAAAGTTATAGTCATTCTCCATAGTTCTTTCTCTGGATGTGGATAACATTTTCCATCATGAATCTTTTGGAATTGTCTTAGATCATTGTAGTGTTGAGAAAAACAGAATCTATCAAAATTAATCATTGTGCAATGTTGTTGTTACTATGTACAATGTTTCTTGGTTCTGCTCATTTTCTCATCATTACTTCATATAAGCCTTTACAGGTTTTTCTGAAATCTTCCTGATCATCATTTCTATAGAACAATAATACCCTATTACTTCATATAACACAACTCTTTCAACCATTCCCCAACTAATTGAGGCATCCCCTCAATTTCCATTTTTCCCACCAAAACAAGCTATAAATTTTTTTGTATGTGTGAGTTATTTTCCCCCTTTTTTTCCTGCAGGAAATAAAACAAACAAACACACATATATAAAGGTTAGGTTTGAGTTCCAGAAGTAGGCACAGGAAGTAACGGGGGAGGAGAAAGAGGAATGAGTCACAAATTCTATGTTATGCATAATTCATATGATTATAGGATTTAGACCTGAAAAGGAACTTAAAGGTCATTGAGTCTGGCCCCTCCTCCTACAGATATGTCTGAAGCAGAATTTGAACCTAGATATGGTGATCTGAAGTCCAGCAATCTGTATACTCTTCCCAGTGGCTTTTCTCAGGTAAGTACTATGTACTAAGTCTGTGATTTCACTGATAGAAGGAATTCTCAGGTGAGAAATTCTCTTAGTGTAGGTTAGCATTGTTATTGTAATTTATAATCGTGGTCTTAAGAGTTTCTTAGAGCACTGAAAAGATAAGGGATTTTCCCAAAGTCATACTGCATATATGTGTCAGAGGTGGTCTTGCACAGTAGAGACTCACATGCTTGCCCTTGTTGCTGATTAATCTATGAAAGCAGTTTGTTTGAATTGCATCACCATTAAACAAATAATATCAAATCAAGTTGCTAAATTTACATGTAGATTATTCATATATTTTGATCAGAGAAATATCAGATGTAATGGGAGTATGAAAGGAGGATACTAGCTGGGTTGTGGGTTGTTTTTCTCCCCACAGTAACTGAATCAGTACTGAGATAACTTTTTAAAATTGAAAATTGATTTTAATTCTACCTTTAAGGCTCAGTCAAGCTAAATTTTGTGTTCCTTTTCTAGGTTCCTTCCTCTTATAAATTTCACCTACCACCCTCATCCTGGGGAAAAACTTGCCTAAAAGTCAAGTTTTCATCTTATGATTATTTCCATCCTTGTAACCTCACCCATCACCCTCTTTCTAGAGAAACGTGGTTAATCTTAAAGGCCAAATCTCGTCATTTTGAACTATTGTAGCAATTCCCATCACTTAAGACTATCTCATTGCCTGATAATCTTTGTCTTGTGACTCAAAACTTATGTCTTGGCTTGTGACTAAAAGGGTTTCAGAAGGGTAGGTCCAAATGAAATAATTTCAATTTTGACCAAGTCATTGCTTTCTTGGGATAGATATCCCAAACATTCTCACTGGCTATTTTGAGGCTTGTCAATTACCCTCAACCTGGTTTAGCCCATTTGCTGGAATGTGACTGCTTCACATGCTGCAGCTTCTTGGAGTCTCCAGGTGAGAGTTGGGTGAGAGGTGGGCACCAAAGGTAAATGAATTGCTCTGAAGAGGACTTGGCACCCCTTCACACCAGAAGTGCTAGTCCTCTCTGAACACATGGTAGATGGACAAATGAGAAAAATTTGTTCCAATGGCCATGAGAATGGCAGAAGAAGATGCTGTGGAGTGGTTAGAACTTAGTTGGACACTGAAGATTCCAAGGTCATTCACTGCATCCTGGACCATCATCAGACATCTTGACTTTTGTCTTGCCATTGGTCTTCAATGACCGAGGAAGAGAGTAGCTGACTACTCTGTACAACTCTGCCTCACTTAAATCTAATTCACCCACAAGCCAAGACATCGTCACTCAGTAGAATGTCATTGGTTCTCTTCTCAGGCTCTTAGTTTACATTAATTTTCAAATATGGCAACTTAAGGAGTGACCTGGTGGAACAATAAGATGATGGTCTAAAGAAATTAGGGAAATGAAAATATTGGTTGTATAATGGATTAAGAACTAATATTTTGATTAAAGTTTGGAATTTGCATTTTATACAGAGTTCTAGCATTTACGTTGTTGTTCACTCATGTCCAACTCTTTATGAATCATATCACACTAATACTGTCCATGGGTTTTTTTGGTAAAGATACTGCTTTATCATTTCTTTCTCCAAAGGCAAACAAGATTAAATGACTTGCTCAATGTCACACAACTGGTAAATCTCTGAAGCCGAATTTGAACTCAGGTCTTCCTGGTTCCAGACCTAGTGCTCAATCCTCTGAGTCACCTAGCTGTAATTTATACTAATAACAAATTAATTGAAGAGTCAGTAGGAAGAGTACTGAAATTGACTTGAGTCTCTATCCTGCTACTTAATTCCTATGTGACTTCAGTCACTTAATACACATGGGACTCAATTTCTTCATCTGAAAAAATGGAGGGAATTGTGAACTAAATGGTCTTTGAGGTCTTTTTTAGGTTTAAATCTATGATCTAGAATTACTATCAATAATAATAGCATAGATATTTAGGAGGCATTATTAAATATTGCCACTCTATTTAATGAGTGTAAAGCATTTAATGAAGCAGAGTGGCTATCTTATACCCAGATTGTGCAATTATCCATAGCTGAAGCGGTTTCCAGTTACGATTTGGAACCGGCACTACAGTGGGTCAGTGAGAATCTTGACTGATTTCTATACAGAACTAAATGTGTTGGATAAGGAGGAGATGCAGGCTCTTGTCAGAAATAAGAGATGCTGCTGCCTCAGTCTACTATATATCTCAGTATACTATAAGAGGGGCCTCCTTTGTTATCTTTACACTTGAATAGATCCATGTACCTACCTTCTCTTTTAAGTACTTGATATCCTGATTGGGAAGCAGACTGATTTTCAGATCAATTAGCCAGAGAGACTTTTTTTTTTAATTTTAAAAAGATTCCACCATTCATAGCATATTCTAAAAACAAAAATATTTATTTATATTTGAAATCATATATATTACACACAGTAGAAAAATATATACATTGATATCTATGTCATGAATTCCTAGAGTCATTATGTCTCATCCCCTACATAGAAATTCCAATTGGAATAATTATGCAAAAATGGGTTCACATTTTTTCCCCGTGGATTCTACAAATAAAAAGTAAATTAAAAAGTAGCTAGATAGAATTGCAACAGAGAGATATGATAAAATTTTAAAATGTAAACTTCATTTTCATATTTTTTCTCTCTCAAATCCTTCCAAATAAATGAAATGACTGATACCAAACACTTCCTTCATATTTAACTTTTTAGAAAAAAAAAAAACACATCATGATAGGGCTTGGAAAAAATGTGAGCCAAATGTCTGCCATCACATCCAAGTTAATTCATTAACTGTGTTGCTGAGGCAATTCCCTTCAATAAAGATATCTGATAGATCCCATAGCGGACTTTTAGACCTTGGAAAGTAGCCATTTGGCAAAGGGTTCTTTACCTTGAGATGAAAAGCACAACTGCATTGAACAATTGAGCCCAGACACAATAAAAATTCATCTTGGGCCAGGGTTGAACTATGATCTATATTTATTCTATCCTACAACTAATAGCTATAGTTATTACTCTAATAACGAGTAAAAATTGTACCTTGATTCAGAACAAGCATGAGAATAGGCTTTTAGGAATTGCCCCCATTCTGAGATCTTAAAACCATGACAAATGTAGACTTAGGAAAGAAAATCTTAACACTTGAAATTCCCTTAGGGTAGAGAATAGCTCAAATTAATGTTAGTACCCCTAGGCCAACAGGTGTACTGAAAAGAAGGTAATATAACTCTTTTTTTTCTCCCTGTCTAGCACAGTGCTTGGTATATGGCAAATTCTCAAGAAATGAAACAGAAATTTAATTTCAAAGTGAAGGAAATAGCTTGCAAGCAAGAAGACATGATAGGGCCCTGCCCCTAGTTGGGGGAGCCTGCTTTAGTATGGCCAAATATCAATACTTATATCAGTGGTTGCACAGTGAACTGTTAATCCTTTCAATGAGGGGTGACAGCAACAATGAGACAAATTTGATTCATAGAAGGTTTCATGACCAGAACATGGATATAATATAGTAGGTGTTTCTCCAATCTTAGGGAACACCTGTTGTTGATCAAAGCAATACAATAATTATATGAAGCAATTCTGAAATTTTGCTGTGGTTGAGATCATTCAGAGGGTGAGTGCAAAGAATTTTTTTTATGCCAAGAACAGGCCTTACTACTTGCTGGAGCTTAGCTCTGGAAAAGAGGGTATCTCTTAATATCTTGACATATATTAAAAATGTTCTAAATCATTACTGATTAAAGAAAGGCAAAATAAAATATCTTTGAGGTACACCTCACACTTATCAGATTGGCTAATATAACAAACAAAATGATAAATGCTGGAGAAGATGTTGGGAAATTGGATCACTAATGCATTGTTAGTGAAGTTGAGAATTGATCTAACCATTCAGTAGAGCAATTTGGAACTATGCTCAAAGGGCTATAAAACTGTGCATACACACCCTTTAATCCAGCAATACTCCTACTAGAATCTGTATCCCAAAGAGATCCTAAAAAAGGAAAAGAACCTATATGTACAAAAATATTTATAGCAGCTCTTTTTTTGTGATGGCAAAGAACTGGAAATTGAGAGAATACTCTTCAATTGGGAAATGGCTGAACAAGTCATGATATATGAATGTAATAGAATATTATTGTGTTATAAGAAATAATGAACATACAAATTAAAAAAAAATTTTGGAAAGTCTTCCATGCTGAATAAAGTGAGCGGAACCAGGAAAACATTATACATAGTAACAGCAACATTATGCAATAAACAACTTTGTTAGAGTTAGCTCTTCTCAGCAACATAATAATAGAAGACAATTTCAAGACTCGTGATGGAAAATGCTATCCACATCCAGAGAAAGAACTATGGAGTTTGAATGAGATCAAAGCATATTATTTTCATTGTGTGTGTGTGTGTGTGTGTGTGTTTTTCCCTTTTGTTCTGTTTCTTCTTTTACAACATTTAATGTGGAAATATATTTATATGATTGTATATTTACATTATTGTTTGCAATTTTAGGGAAGGTGTAGAGGATAGAGGGAAGAAGACAAAAATTGACAAAATCTTATGAAAAATGGATGTTGAAAACTATCTTTACATGTAATTGAAAAAGAATTCTATTTACAAAAAAAAAGCTTGCTGATTGGTTGATGAAAGAAAAAAGAAGCAGAAATAAGTAGATGGCATACAATACTACCCTAAGAACAATTTACAATGTTAAGATTCTGGTTTCTTAAAATTGTATCATCTCATTTGCTTATCTGAAATTTGTTTTTTCAAAATTTCTAATATGCGGCTCTCAACTTGGTGAGGGAAGTTCTTTCTGTACCGCAGCTACTTCCAGGAAATCTTTAATTATGGAACTGTAAAATTGGTATTGAAAAATATATGTAGACGCATTTTAGAAAATATTATTTAAAAATTTTTTCCTTGTTCTCTCAGGCACCAGAAAGTATCTCATCAGTCAGCAGAATATGGAGAGTTCATCTAGAAATGAAAAACAAAAATTGTTAATTTTCAGAGTCATTTCAGAGAAAAAATCATGTTTTTCAGACCATTTCCTGAAACTAATAAGGGCGTTCTTTTAAACACTGTAATATTTTCAAGTAACTTAATTTATAAAAGGAATTGGGGTCTTTAGCTTTAACAAAATTGTGGTAATTTTGAATACAAGCTACCCTTATAAAGAACATGCTAAGCAATTATTCTCTTTTTTTTTTTTGTAAAGGAAAGAATAAGAGAAAATAGGTATAAACTTCACCAGAGAAAAGTACAGTAAGCAATGACTTCTTTAGGATTTTGTTAAGGCCTCAGGGGAGACAAATCCTGGATTTCTCAAAAAAACAGATAATAGATTCTGGATTCTGTTATTTGAGATCATTTCCATGTTGGAGAATATTTTGCTTACATGAATTTTAGTCCTGTGAAATTTCAGGACAAAATCTAAAATGTTTATGTGGGAAGTTAAAGTGATTTATTTGTTTTCCATATTAAATCTGTGCTGTTGTTCTTGAGGTTTGCATTTTCTGTGCAAGCTAATGATTAAAATGATTTTTTTAAAATGAGGAACTTATGCTTGCAAGAAAAATTAACAAAGGATTAGCATTTTAATGAATAATAAAATCATAAATTTAGAGGTAGGAGCATAGAAAATTGGACTAAGTCCAGTTCCCTCATTTTGCACATGAGGAAACTGAGATTCAAATAGTGTGGACTGTTCCTTCCAGGAAATGTTCCTAAATGATTTAGTTATAGATCACCATGAGAGCAGAGATAAAAACAAGGCAAAATCAAGGTCTCATTTAGATTTTGTGGCCATTAACTATCTGAAGAAACAGACATTGCAAATTTCTAACTTCAACTGTTATGAAATATCATGTCTTAAAGAGATGTATCCTATTGAAATACATTAGAATTTGACAATCTTAGGAGAGTTGGGATAAATGGGGAAAAAATAGCAAGTGAAGACTTGTTCTTTATTAGAAGAGGGATTGTTTCTTTTTCTTTTTCTTCCTTTTTTTTTGTATCTGTATCTCTCTCATGTAGCATTGAGTCTGGCACAGAACAGGTTCTTAATGAATGCTGTTGACTGACTAATGATTAATTCAATATTCAGAATATGTTATTCAGGCTCCAGACTGCTATTCATAGAGCTTCCATATTATGGCATTTGTGTATTAAATTCAAGGATCTAGAACACAATCACCAGGGCAAGAAAAAAAAAATTCAACCCAATCCCTCTTCCTCCTCTAATCCTGCTGATTAAATTTCTTAATGGAGATTCAATCTTGATTTAGAAATACTTGGCTAGTACGTTATGAGTACTCTGTTAGCTGGATGGACTGGTGTGGTAGGAATGAGCATATTGCCCTCTGGTGGCTTTTAAGATAAGGACTTCAAATCACCAAAATAAAAGGAAATAGAGATTTCAGTTTTTGATACTGAAACTGATTTTGAATTAGTCACATCTCTCTGTGTGCTGGTGTATGTTTAACAACTGTCAATCCAGAAAAAGTGTATGTATAAAACACTTTTAAGTTTATTATATTTATTCACATTTTCTCTCTTACTTTCTTAAATATAGTCAATCAACAAAATAAAAAATTAAGCCCTGATTTGTGACATTTATGGATCTCCGACATGTAAATGCTCCTACTGAAAATTTAGCAACTGACTATGGTAGGAGAGGGTGCCAGCACATTCATGATTCATATTTCATACCATGCATATAAGTTTGTTCAAAGGTTTAGGCTTTAGCATTGCCCGGGGAAGAACTTCAACCACCCTTTTCTGAACATTCCACTGCATTTGAAAGGCAATTGTTCAGAAGTGAGAAATTGACAACATACAGCAGTTTCAATGACTGTGGGACTCAGGTGTTCTCTCAACACTGCATATACACTTGGAGACATGGGAAGAAGGTCTGATGGAGAGTGTGGCTCAGTGGTATCACTTCGGCTTAGAGAAAAAAAAAATGAGAAAATTTGAAAATTAAACGTTCACTGTACTTCATTCTATAGTGTTATCTGGCAGATTCTATATATTTTTAACACTAAGATGCCCAATGTATCACTTGACACTAGTGTAGGGTTTGTTATTCATCAGTATAGGGTACTTCCAGGTGAGGAAACTCCTATTTTTAATGCTCAAGTGACTATTTATAACAAGTATGTTTCAGAGGCTTTAACGCAGGTCTTCCTGGCCTCAAGACTCTCTACCCAGCATGCCTAGCTACCTCTAGACTGATATTAGAGCATGGACTTAAATGACAATATATGACATGTGGAATTATGCCCCTAATTATGAAATAGAATTGGTCCTCTTCAAGAATGAAGCACCACCATCATGACTAACAATGATGACATAGAATATGTCAATATATGCTAAAAGATTCTGAGAGATGAAATCTTGGCCTGATCCTTTCAACGTCCCCTTCCTCTCCCTCCAACCCCCCCTCCTCACCTTAGTTTTAGGCATTGTATAATAAGGAGATGATGCTCATAAAATGTTTTCTCCACAATTATAGATATTTTAGTTCTATTCTCAGGTGCTTCCAAGGGAAAAATATATATGTGTGTGTATATATATATATATGTATATATATATATATATTAGGAATGGTAAATACTTCTTATGTGACTATTATAAGGACTCACATTGTTGAGACAGGGATAAATACAGAGGGAACATAACCCTTGACATCTCTCTCAGTGGGTCTTGAAACTGGAGACAAAATTAGAAACAGCATTAGAAAAAACATGGAAATAAATATAAAGTTTTAGACATTAACAATTGAAAAAAAGTGATATGACTAGATTAATACAGTGGAACAAATAGTGAATTTCTAGTGCTAATCTTTAGATAAACCTTGAACAGTTAACTAATAGTAGACTTTCAGAGTAATTTTGAATCACAACTACCAAAATAAAACACATGACTCAAAAACCTTGGATTTTTTCTCTAGGTTTAAATATGCCCCAATAGTTCTGGTTACATTTTCAAAACTTTTATGATCATTACTTTCTCATTCTGAAAATTTCTGTGAGATAGACTCATATAACCTCAAGGTTACATAGAAGGAAATTGAATCACAGGCATGTTAGAGATCAGCAATTCTCAAAATGTGATCTAGATCTCGGGGAACCCCTGAGACCCTTTCATAGGGTCCATGAGGTCAAATTCAAGTTCACCATAATACTAAAACTTTAAAATTTCTATTATGGTAAATACTGATATATGTACATATATATTATATGGATGTTTGTATATATACATATACATATATTTCATATGAGGAAAAGCTATTTGGAATATTTGATAATTTTTAATAAAATAAAGTCTTAAAACCTAAAAGTTTGAGGACTGTTGTTAAAGAGCATTCTCAAATCCTATGGTGGCAGTTCAAATATTATTTATTGCTATTCCTTCACTCAAATTATCAGTGTAGGCCACTTTCTTATAGCAATAACTGCTGATGCTGACTTAGCCTCAACTTTACAATCTTTGCTTTGTCCTACATTAAAAAAAAGTTTGTACAATTTAAGGAATCAATTTTTTTCCTTATCTATAAAATGAAGAGACTGGATTAGATGATCTTAAAGGTTCCGTCCACTTTTCACAGACTAGGACATGAAATACCTATGGAAGAGACCATAGTGTTATTTTCAGTTTTCCACATTCAGGTGTATCATATTTTTGTAAAAGATGATTAAATAGAAATGAAAACAAAAATCTATTTTTCTATTTGGTCTTAAAAAGCTTGAAGCAAATATGAAAGATGTTTCTATTGCTTTCCATTGACATGAGTTATCTTTCAAATTCTGTAAGAAAAAGTAAACAGAAGCTAACCTTCATTTGGCTGAGAGCTGTAGTGTTTACCAAATGCTTTATCTTTGGGAATGTCAGGATACAAATACTTCAGTGGATTTTCAGGAATATTTTCTGCCATGATAACTTTGTAGTCTCGAAGAATGTCAGCAAATGGCAGAGCTGCTAAACGACCTTTATTGTAAGGCTCTACAGAATGGAATCTAACTTCTCCTGGAAGGAAAAAAGGCAGGTGAACAGTCAATCAAGACACCATCTGAATGCACACATTGTCCTTGATTATTGCTCTTTCTGCTCATATTATCTGTGCATCATCGAATATAAAGTTTTTCCAGACATTCTGTAGACTACACATTTTACAGATGGCACCAATATGGAAGGTTTTCACATGGACAATTATAAATTCATGTTTTCCCATCCAAATCAGAATAGTTAGTAGGTGATACACAAATTCACTGTAGATATTTTAAAAACAACCACCATCACCATCACTCAAAAACACATATGTACAAATCAGTAGTCTTAAATCCTCAAATATTAACAATGAAGTTTTAAGAAGATGCTATTTTAATGATACACTAGGAGGTAATACCAGAAGATATGTGACATACCATTTTCTGACTGGTTCACCCACGTAAAGGTAATACCTCCAAGGTTGCTCTCACTGAATCTTAATAAAAATGTTCCTGGCATCTTATCCTTCAGCAAGACCCGTTCCTTTTCCTTGCTTACAAAGCCCATTATGTACCTGAAAGAATAGTTCTTGGATTTACCTGATGAAAAACCATGACATCTACCTAGGTACATCATCTGTCGCATCCATGAAGCCAAAATGTTTAAGGTGTTTTTGAACACATTTAACAGAGTTCACACCTAAAATTCTCTTAAGCATACATATGAACGTTAATATCAATAGATTTTGATTTAAATAATTTAAAATATTGAGAATTCTTTTTTCAATAAGATTAGACATGTGTCAAAGAACAAATAATACAACATTCAGAAAAAAAATGACATTCATAGAGATATTAAAAGCACATGATTTACCCATCAATCCAAAGAGGAAGAATGTGCTTTTTTATTAAATCCAGGATTGCTTCAAGCCATCCCCAAAAGGTAAATGTCTTTCCAGGTAAGTGCTCCTATTTTCATAAAAAGCAAATAAACAAGGGATATGATGAACACTTTATAAGAATCATTAGTAAAACAAACCATTATATTTTAAGTTTATATTTTATTTCCTGTTAAGTTGGGGAATCTTTTAGAGTTTCTCTTTAGAATATGTTTATCTAGAAAATTCTTAAAACTTCATGTCATGGTATGGGATTGTGATGATGATGATGAAATTCTTTCCTTACAATATCCTGGAGGAGGGTAAATAAACTGTAATTATCCCTGCTTATTGAAGAATCTTGGACCCAATGAAACTAATTGATTTGTCTATAGCCTTAAGACTAGTAAAATGTTGGAGCCATACTTAGAAGCAGCTTTTGACTCAAAAACTGAACTTTTCTCCCCTTTTCCTTCCCCATCTCTGCTCTGACCTCCATTCCTCACCCCCACTTCTCATCCCCATCCTTTACCCCTTTGCTGTACAGTCCTAAAATAAAGTATAACTTTTCCTTCTGTCCATACCTTGCAGAACTTTGCCCAAGAGAGCTGACCATCATTGTAGCTGGCTTGTTGCACTAAAATTAAAGAAGAGAAAATAATCCAAATTTTTTTTTCATGAAATATCTCTGATTTTTCTCTAAACCTGTTTTTTTTACTTCATTTCAATAAGCCTACAGAGTTGAGAATCTATTGAGAATGTAACTTGTGTTTTATGCTAAACGCAAAAGAAATATGAATTTCAGCCCTCAAAGAACTTATTATTTAACTTAAGGAACAAAAATAATGCATTTGAAAAAGAGAACATGAAACAGGGCATACTCATATATTAAATTATGTGGTAGAGACTTTAAGTGCTCTTAGGATTCAGAGATAGGGAAGTCCATTGTGGGGCACAGTGTTTAATGTAATTTAATCAGTAAACATTTATGGAGTAACTACTGAATGGATAGCATTTATACTGGCAGGGGGGAGGGCATTTCAGATGGAATAGGGTAAATGGTTTAAGGAAAAACATGGAGGTGGGAATGACCAATGTTTGGCTGGGGAACAGTGGCAAGAATAACTTAGCTTTCTGTGCTGTGGCTGAGAGTTCATATTAGAAAATGTTAATGATGAAGGAATTGAGGAGATTATAACAGCAAGTGGTAGTGGGAATTGAGTGAACCACATTGACTCCATTTTGTGACTCAATTCCAGAGCTAACTTAGTTTCTTTTCTATTGAATTATAGATCTAGTCCAATTTCTGTCATGTGAGAAAACTTTATTTTACAGTAATTGTGAGAAAAACTGATTGCAACATTTGAATTTAACCCTCCATGGCTGGGAAAGTGGACCAAATCTCCCTGCAGCTTGGAGATCCTTAACAAGAGCCTAGATTATGCTGATCAGAAACCCAGTCAAATCCAAAAAATGATGCAAGTTTTTCTCACAATTATACACCTCCGGCACCCCATATGGTTTATCTAAAAACTGGCCCTATATTAGTCCGTTACTTATGGTTTCCATGTTTCTTTGACTGAATACAAACATTTGAAGGGAGAGGAGACATCTCCTTTTCTGATTTTTGGGAACTGCACCTATTCATCCTCCCAAATGAGAAACTCCTTAATGTTTCCTGTAATTAGAATTCAAATTACCTGATTTTTTATCCTAATAATTGTTTTCTCTTAATTAATTTAATTTAAATTTAATTAATGTATTTGATTAATTGTTTTTAATGCATAAAAGCCTCTCTTTCCCTGCATTCAGGATTCAGTGCCAAAGCTGAGAAAGGCAACCAGTTCCAATTTGTTAAGCAATTGGCATGTATTGCTTAATAAATTGATATAATCAGAAGCTCAAATCTTCGTTCCCTCAGTTATTTCATGTTTCACATGGTGCAGTGATAAAGTTCTACATGCAAGGTTTCCATATTAAAATAAGATTTTTAAAAATAGGGCTTAATTTAATAATCTAATAGGGGAAGATTTCTGAATAAAGCTGCAAATTATTTTTCCATTCTTCTAAACTTATATCAACATTTCATTGATCATATGGATAGGAGCAAAGTTTGAAATCCTAGACCTGTGATTTTATCATGATGGCATATTTCTTATTTGGAAACTTCCTCAATGGCATGAGGATAAGAGGGCATATTCAGGTACTCATCCGTAGGTTAAGTGGAATGACTATATTCGTGTAAATAGTATGTATCTAAAGTAGAATTTAAATCTAGATTTTGACTCTACTCCAAGTAGATAGCTTCCTATCTACAATACTATAGTGCATTTCTAACAGGGATTGTTTCATTTTTTGTATTTGTATTGTATCTGGCCCATAGTAGATGCTTAATAAATATCTGATTAATTGATAATGAACTTTATTTCGGAACTTCATTATTTTGGGGTTTCTTTAGAGGGATAAAGTTTTTTTTGATGGGATATATATATATACAGATACATACATACATGTATATATACATATATGTATATATACCTACCCACATACATATACACATATATGATTTAGAAATAAATTCCCATTAACTTTTTCCTTTAAATAATCCACATTCTTTTGTAGGGATATGATAACACAGCTTAAAGATTAAAAATAACAAAAGCAGCTGCAGCAACTCAATTTTACAAAGAGCTTTCCAACTATAACACTATAAGCAAGGTTAAGTTAAAAGTTAAGAAAAAAGGAAAGTTACTATTTGGTGAAAAAAGTTTTCCATCTTGCTACTTTCAATATTGTCAATTCAAATGGATTGGATTTCCATGTTTAGCTTTACTTCATGTCAACTGCTCTTGAAATCCCCATTCAGTTCTAAAACTAAAGGTGTTTATGAGGCTTAACTTGAGAACTTACCTTTCTCTACAGAGATATATAACAAACTAATTATACAAACTGGGAGTGATTTTTAGCAAATTTATAAAGTGTATCAAACTCACAACTAAACTTTAAAATTTCTTAGGAAAGGGTATTCTTCCTATGCTGAATTAGCTGTCTGGTTGTTGTTGTTTAATAAATATATTTTGTGTAACTAATGCTGCCATCTATCTTACTGTAGGCTATGTTATTTGCTTCCTCCTAAACTTAATTGGGAATAGCACAAATATGAGAATCCCAGGATAGACTAGATTTTTAACCCACTAAGCATCAAAAACAAATGAGGGTCTTTTATCTCAAACAACACTTACCTGTCAATTTCTCAGCCAACATATTGAGTTGGTCTGAGTTGAGACCTCGTCCAACATATGATGAAAATTGCCAGCTCAGTACTTCTAATAACTGACTCAAAGCAGCAGTTGGAGGGTTATTGAAGAAAACCAAATTCTGAAACAGTTATAATTATACCAATGTTAAACAGGCCCCAAATATTGAAATTTTTAAGTTGTAAAAGGGGAGTCAATATGATAATAACACTTCCTAATAAACCTATCAAAAAGTATGACCTCAGATTCAGTTACCTTTGGGCTTACTGACAGCAATGCAGTAATGGAAAGTACAGTTTCATTTCCTCTCTTTTTATCTGACTTTGTGTTATGCTCTCTCTTCTCTCTTTCTTTTAAAAAAAGTTTAAAAATTATTTTAATTATATAATTATATAATTATAAGTATATAATTATAGTTATATAATTGGTTATATAACTATAATTATAATAAAATAAGCATTTTTATAAGAATATAAAAAGAGTATTGTAATGAAACTGCAAATGCATTATGTATATCTTGTTATTCCTTTTAAATATATAATAAAGTTATCATGTATATTTCTTTTTTTTCTTTCTCCCTCCCCTTCCCCCATGGATGGCCACAATAAGACCCAAATAGGTATATATATAAATTTATTTTATATGTACTTTATCAGTTCTTTCTCTGGATGTAGATAGCATCTTCTTCCTTTGTCCTTTATAATTAATTGGGTATTTACAATAGTAAAAACATCTTATTTGCTCAGTCATTCTTAAAACTATATTGCTGTTGTTGTATGTGATTGCTGTGTTGTATGTGTTGTGTATGTGTTGGTTCTGATCATTTCACTCTTCATTATTTCATGCAAGTCTTTCCATGTTTTTCTAAGATTAATGAGCTCATCATTTCTTATAGCTCTTTATATTCCATCACAATAATATAGTACAACATTCCCTCTTTTCTCATCTATAAAGTCTTGGTACAAAACCTATCTACCTCCAGGAAAGTGCCTTGCCTCCAGAGTTTTATCATCCAAAATCTAAATGTTTGTGTTATCACAGGTTTTTTTTTTTTTTTTCTATTTTTGTTTTACTATTAATCAATTTATTCAAGTAAGTGGATAACTTTGTCCAGCAAAGTGGTGATCTCAATTGAATACAATACTGACTTATTGTGTGTCTGAAATATGTAATATTGACACACCTCTGGTTATAAAATGTCTCTGGACTATTTCTCATTAACAAAAAAAGCAGAAGATATGACCAATATAAGACACCAAGTTCCAAAACTAAATGAGGATGGCACTGTAGCAGCTGCCAAACTCAAATGGATCCCTGGGCTGACTAAATATTGACTTAGAAAACCACAAATTAACATTATCTAAGTGGCATGGCATTTTAATTTATTTTATTAAACATTTCTCACATAGATTTTGATCTGGTTTAGGCCTCACATCACTGTTGAGAGTTTTATACTTCAGAATAAGTGTGTCAGCCTTAACTTTTTTTTTTTTCTGTAGATAAAAGTTGTATGTGAGGGCCAATGCATGGGTATACTTTTAAAACTAATGTATAGAGAACTTTTAAATATAAGCAAGCATTTTAGTATAGCATTTAGCATTTGAATTTACAATGTGAAAGTTAAGTGTTAAATGCTGGGGCTATGTACACAAAAACAAAACAATCTTTGCCCTCAAGGAGCTTACATTTTATAAGGTGAGGAGGAAAAATGCACATGTAAACTGATAAGTAAATATCAAAAATATATAAAATAACTTATTTTTAAATATTCATAAATATTTAATTCATAAAATACCTTATTTTTACTTAGTTTTTATTTATATATTTATATTTGTATTTGTATTTATCTGACATTTACTTATTTGTGTACAGGTGCTTCTGCCAGCAAAGCTTCTTGAGGAAAAGAATGTTATTTCAAGAAAAGAAATATAACAATAGTAGAATAAACAAACATAATAAAGCTGAGGAGCATAAAAGAAAGTTATGACTAAGGAGAAAAATAAGGGGTCGAGTGCTAAGAAAATCAAGATCAATAACTGAAACAGTATAGTTTGATGAATTTTACATGGGTTGAATGCTAGAAAGGACACTAATATGCAAGACTTCTACATGTGGGAACAAAGAAAGTTATAACAAACAGCTCAGCGGCAGAAGATTTGGCTTAACCCTGAAATTATATCTATATGACTGAATGGGACCAGGTGAAGATTTCTCAAAAAGTCTATGAGATGGTGGTTAGAGCACCAGCCCTGAAGTCAGGAGGACCTGAGTTCAAATCTGGTCTCAGACACTTAACATTCCCTAGCTGTGTGACCCTGGGCAAGTCACTTAACCCCAATTGCCTAAGCAAAAAAAAAAAACAAAAAAAAAACAAAACAAAAAAAAAAGTCTATGAGATGGAATGGATCAGAACCTAAGTCTAAGTTTCAGGAAGTCAATGTGATCCCTATTCTCAGAGGGTTGTAGGGTAGAAAAGCTCAAACCCTAGGCCTAAGCTTTAGGAAGTTTTGCGACTCATAGGAAGTAGACAGCATTGCTGACCATTGGTCAATGATTACTTCCTTTTCGGCCTATCCAATGAATTCAAGTCTTTTGCTATTTAATCTATTCAACATTTTCTGCTGCTAGGCTAGGCATTGTAATGCTCTGGGAGAAACTGAGGCAGTTTTAAGATTATCAATATTTTATTGATAGTGGTGGAGAGTTTAGAATCCATAGCTATGGATGGGACTGAATGGGACTCTTGTCTCAAAGCATCCAGTCCATGGAGAGATTAGACTGGCAGTTTATGTTAGCCAGCCGTCTGGATCTCAAGGTATCCAACCGCCTAGTGAGGGGCTCCAAGGATTCTTATAGAGCTCTGACACTCAGGGAAAACAAAAGTAAAAGGAGAGTCAGAGGACTGGGGGGAATTGGAATTCCAGGAAAGGACTATAAATTCAGTTCTGACAGGTTGGGGATATGGAGGAAGAATCATAAATTCTGATAAGTTTGGGAAGAAGCTAGGAGCCCCTGAGTCTGAAGCCAAAAGATAAGGAGGTTTTATGACTTTTTGGAATGCCAGTGGCCATAACTCTGCAGCCCCAATTATCTCAGTCCTAATGGCCAGAAAGGTAGGGTGGGGGGCGGGGGGGAAGTTTGCTACCAAGGCAGAACAATTAAGGGAAATTGAGATATGGGAACTGTGGCACAACATTACAATGCTGGGAGATGGGAGCTGAACAGCTCTGTGTCTGCTTAGCTGGTATGCTTGAACCTCTCCTTGTAAGGACCAAATAAATACTTCCTGTTTGTATCTGAAGATGTCCCTGAGTAATCAATTTGGGTAAAGTGGTCTAGCACCCTGTCCCACACATGACCATTGAGAGAAAGAAAAATCCTTTGTTAAATCCCTTTGGTTTATTGAACCTAAGGAGTAGCTTATTTGTGGGGTGGGGTGGAGCAGATACCTTTAAGGTTTTATTTTAACAGTACTTAACATGGTCTACAATATGCTTCCCACTCCCTTTAATCCAACTGCCAGACCCTGGGAGTCCTGTTATTCTTCCTGGGGGCTGAAAGGATGTTTAAATTACAGGTTTATAATTATAGGCTGCATTCCTTTAGCCTTTTTTTTTTTTTTTTTTGACTCATGCATCTCATCTTGAATCTACTTGTCAGTACTATGATTTTCAGACTCAAATTCCCTTCCTTAGTCAAGATTCCCTAATGTATGTTACCCCGATATGTGCCCTAGTCCCTTGGGCCCCATCCTCCATGACTGGAGAAGATTGAGGGTAATTGCAGAAGGTTGTGTTCTTCCCAAATTCTCTATTTAAGGAGAGGACTCATTATTTCCCAACTGGTTGTAGGACTTTATCATGTTCTTTGGTACTCTTTCCTTTCCTCCATGATATCCCCTCTTCCTTGTATTGACTTCCCTCATTAGATTGTTAGCTTCTTGAGGGCAGACAATGCCTTTTAGCTTTGTATTCATAAGTGCTTTGCATACTTTTGGTGTGATAAGCACTTAAAAAGTGTTTACTGATTGACTGACTAATTCCTCCATAGAACACAAACTTCTTGGGGAAGAATCTTTAATTTTTGCCTTTGTATCTTTGGGTGTCTGGTACATTGTAAAAATTTAATAAATATTTTTCATTAATTTTCCATTCCCAACTATATTATTAAACTTTTAATCTATCTCTAATTCCTGTACAAATAGAAAGTGGGAAAATATAAAAATAATTTTCTTCAAAAATTTTTCTTCAGTGATTAGACAAAGTTAGGAAGGAGGGCCACAGTAAATGGCATCTTCCTTAAAATTAAATAGTTCTTGTTTTTACAAAGGATTTCTCATTTCAATTCAGCTAGACAAGCTATTTGAAATTAGCAAAAAAAAAATCTGATTATTTAGTAGTCAAGAGACAGAAAAAATGCATCCTTAAAGTACTGACATGTCACTCCTTTAAGGGAGTAATAAACATGTCACCCCTTCTTATCCTTTCTTCTCTTTTAAGGGAGTAATCAGCAATTCCTTTCATCATGACCTCTGAGGCGTTGCTAATATAACTTATCGCTTAGAAATCCTTGAATAACCACTAGATGGCAGAAAAACTCAAGCAGTATGGACCTAAATTACCTGCACTATGATCATCTCTTGATTTTCTGTGCTTGGAGAGCCCCACCCCCTGACTTCAGTGGCTAATTGAGAACTATAAATGATCCTCACAGCTACTTATGAAACTCTGCAGCTTTCCTTGGCTGGGTGAGCAGGAGAGATGAGATTAGGGATGAACCTTAGAGAGGAGGAACAACCTGTAAGTGCAAAAAAATTTTGCTGTATAGAACTTATCTGCAAGTTATTCCCTGGCTGGTGCCAGATACATAGAGCAAAATGATCTGCTCCATCCAGAAGAAAAGTTCATTTCTTATGAAAACAGACTTAGAGCACATGTGTCATCTAGAAAGATCCAGAGAATTTAAATGACTTGTCCAAAGAATAAGTGGATTTGAACTTGAGTCCTCCCTCCAAATGACTGGATCTTACAGTAATATTCAAGGCACAAGATAGATACAATGGTCACTATTTAGAAGTAGTAAATATAGTCCATTCAGGAACACTTAGATGGCACAGTGGATGAGCACCTGGTCTGAAATGAAGAAGATTCATCTTCCTGAGTTCAATTTTGGCCTTAGATACTTACTAGCTATGTGACCCTGGCTAAGTCACTTAATCCTATTTGCCTCAGTTTCTTCATCTGTAAAATGAGCTGGAGAAGAAAATGGCAAACCAGTCCTATCTTTGTCAAGAAAACTTTCCAAATGGGTCATGAAGTATTTAGGCATGAATGAAATGACTGAACAATAACAGAAACAGGGTCATTCATACTACAAATTATTGGAAATATTTGGGAGTCCTGAGAAATCAAACTGTAAATAAGTAACTATAAAAATTTAACTACAGAAAATGTGTGCAATTAAATATTTATATATACACATATGCATATTATAAATACACACCTATATATACATACATATATGGAAATCCATTAGAAGTGCCTATATTGAAAGCATTTCTTTCCACATACATGTGCTACTTCTATTCTTCTTGACATTTCTGCAGCCTTTGACTTTGTCCATCTTCCTCTTCTTGATCTTCTCTTTTCTCTAGATTTTCATGACATTGCTCTCTCCTGATTTTCCTTATCTCCATCTGAACAATTCATCTCTTTCATAAAATTTTTATCCACTAAAAGTGAAGGTCCCCCAAGACTCTGCTAGGTTCTCTTTTCTTTCTCTATGATTTCCCTTGGTGATCTTATCAGCTCCCATGATTTTCATGATCATCTCTATGCAGATACCTTTCAGATTTACTTATCTAGCTCTAACCTCTCTTCTAAATTCCAATTTTGCCTGTTAATAACTCAATTGTCTTTAAATAATCTCTAGCTGCCTTTTAGACATCTCAAATTGGATATCCTATTGAAATCTTGAACTTAACCTGTCCAATATTGAAATCATTATCCCTCCAAATCTTCCTTTCTTACTAATTTCCTAATATAAAAATACCATAATCATCTCAAATCCTAGGTGATTTTCTTGGTGATTTTCATTTCCAGTTAGTTAAATTTTCTCATTTTTACCTTCATAACATCTCTTGCATTCATCCTCTTCTCTCCTCTGTCATGGCAACTAACCTAGTGCAGGCCTTTATCATCATCTAGACTATTGCAATGCTCAATAATTGTTTCTTTGCCTCAAGTATTCTTCCACTCCAGTCTACCCTTCACTTAGCTGTCAGATTGATCCTCCTAAAGTTCAGTTCTGATCATGTCATCTCCCTACTCAATAAACTCTAGGTACTTTCTATTGGCTCCAAGGTCAAATAGAAAAAAAAACTGTTTTCCAAAGTTCTCTATCACCTGGTACCTTTATACCTTTCCACTTTCTTATGCTTCATATCCTACTGTAGCCTTCCCTACTACATACTCTGCAGTCCAACTGATACAGATCTCCTTATTGTTTTTTGAACATAATATTTCATCTTCTGACTGAAATTTCTTATTGACTGACACCTATGTTTGAAACTCTTTGCTTTCCTATCTCTACCTTTTGGCTTCTCTGGCTTTCCTTCAAATGTCAGCTAAAATAACACTTTTTTGCAAGAACTCTTGCCTGATCCTCCTAGATCTTAGTCACTCTCCTTGAGATAACCATATTTCTGTATCTATCTATCTATCTATCTATCTATCTATCTATCTATCTATCTATCTATCTATCTATCTGTATATGTCTATAAATAAACACACACATATATATTTGGCTTATACATAGTTGTATACATACTATCTTCCTAATTATATTGTGAGCTCCTTGAGAGTAGAAACTAATTGTGATTATTTGTTGTTTTTTGCCTTTCTTTGTACTTCTGTCTCTATATGTAATACTTGATACACAGTACATACTTAACAAACATTGACAGACTGCCTTATAAAAGGAAATACATTGTAATTACAGAGAAATAAAGGAATACAAATATGTAGCATCTTCCTACCTGAGAGTCATTGGTTGATAAGTTGTACCAAATTATAGAAGCCCAAGCATTAGGTAATTGACTAACATTGGAAATCATCACAACAGGTAATGAATTTGTCTGTTAAAAAGAAGACATGCAAAGAAAGATATTAGGATCTAAAATTTATTGATGTTGAATAAACTGCTAGTATAATGTCTTTCAAAAAACTTTGCCCAGTGAGTCCATAATCTGATATTTATTACTGTTGGAGAAAAAAACATATCAAAGAACCTTTCACTAGGAATTTGGAGGCATGGGTGTCAGCCACTAAGAAATTTAAATCTTGCTTTTCCTAGAGTTATAGAATCTCAGAATTGAAAGGGACCAATGAGGACATCTGTTTCAACTCATACCTGAATAAGGAATGCCCTTTTGAGCACACTTTGTAAGGGATAATTCAGTCCTTGCTTGAAAATATCCAAGGAAGGAGAACCCTGCCAAAGTAGACCATCCCACTTTTGGGTAATTCTAATTATTAGGGAACTTTTTCTTATCTTCTAAATTTACCTTTTCGATCTGAATTTTACATTCTGGGACCAAGCTGAATATTAAATATTTCTTCCATATGATATCTCTTTGAATGTTGGAAGACAGCTATAATGTCCTCTTAAAATTTTCTCTCTTCCAAACTATTCCCTGTGAATTTAATCTATTTTCATATGGCATGATCTCAGGAACATTTAATTATCCTTGTTCCCATGTTTGGATGTTCTCTAGTTTATCAATGTCTTTGTAAAAATATTCCAACTGTGGTCTGAGTAGAGCAGGGCAGGTCTGTATTATTGACTCTTTAGTCCTAAATACTGACCATGGTTTAGAAGCCAAAAATTGCATTAGTTTTCTTAACTACTTAATAATATTCAGTATTTATATGGTACTTTAAGATTTAAAAAGAACTTTACAAATATGGCCTCATTTTATCTTTACAACAAATGTAGCAAGTAAATTATTATTCCCACTTTTAGGGTGAGGAAACTGAGGTAGACTGAGATCAAGTGACACAGCTAACTAAGTATGTGAGGCTAGATTTGAACTTGTTTTCCTAACTGCAGAACCAATCCTTCTTTCATTACTGATTCATATTGACCTTCCAATCTATAAAATCTGGATCTTTTTTTTTCAAATAAACTTCTGTCTAGCCATGCTTTGCCCTCTTATTAATTGTGTCACTATAGCAAATCTGAACCTCAGTATATTCTTCTTTAAAAAGGGATAATAATACTCTACTTCACCTTATAGTGTAGTGAGAATCAAATGAGATAATATATATGAAAGTGTACTAAAACTCAAAGGTACTATATGTGTGATATTGTTGATAACTCTATTTAAGGTATTTCTTTGTTCTACCAGAAGTTAGGCCAATGAAAAAAATGATTATAACATATCAAAGTGACATTTTAGTATTTGAGGATAGACTCAAGGTAAATCTTAGGAATAAATGTGTGTATGATACATAACCTAGAAAAAAGAAAACAAATCATAGCAGATTCCTCCTTTTATAATGTATTGCTCCCGAGATGAATCTTCTTTCATATGCTCCAAATACATAAAATCTTGACTAATGTAAGTTTCTCCTTTTCACTTAAATTTCAGAACTTTTCCTAATTTTTTCCTCATTGATTTTAAATGAAGAAAATTATGAAGATATTGGAACAATGAACCATGAATCTTTCTGTCATATGACTTTGTTCATTATAGAATTCTTAGATGCCTCTGGATTCTTAACTATGAAAATAAAGACTACCATTTTAACATGACCTTGTTTAAGGATATTCATTCCTCTACTTTGGCTGAACTTTTATGAGCCAAATAAATCTCGAAAGAACCTTCGTAATAGGCTGTTAGTATCACAGCAAACCCAAGAATATGAATACAAGTCTCCATTTACACAGTAATATAAAATATATTTTTACTTAATATGCATAGACTATTTGGAGGATTTGAATACGTGAATAAGCTGTGAACTCTCAGTTGGGAACTCCTTCCATCAATGCAATTTAGAAACCCTTTTCTGGCTAACAATTAAATCCTATAAAGTTCTTTGGGGGTACATAAACATGGTCATGCAGCTAGTAATTGTCACAGTCTGGGTTTGTACCAATAATTTTACCAAAGGATCACCTTGGAGAGCTAAAAATAATGAAATTCAACTGGAGGAATAAAAAGTTAAAATTTTCAATGGAAATAATGAACAAAGTGGGAAGGAAGGGGGTTTAACAGTATTCAATTATATTCAGATCTCAAACTATAATACAAAATAATAATCATCAAAATGATTTAGAATTGATTAAAAAATAGAGAAGTTGGTTGGTGGAAGAGATTAAGTACACAACACATAGTAGCCGGAAATTGTAGAAATTTCTAAATATCTAAAAAGGATTGCATTTTTCTAAACAATTTTTTGGGGGAATGAGGAAATTTGGGTTAAGCGATTTACTCAGGGTCACACAACTAGGAAGCAACAAGTATCTGAGGCCAGTTTAAACTTAGATCCTCCTGACTGCAGGGGTGATTGATGCTCTATCCACTGAGCACCCAACTGACCTTCTAAACAAATTCTAAAACTATTCCCAAAGATCTATATGTCTTTTAACCCTCTGGGCCTCAGTTTCTTCCTCTTAAAATGAAAGGGCAGGACCAGGTATTCTCTAAAATCCCACCAAGTCCCCAAATTTTATGGCTGTGTTTGTCGAAAAATATTCCTTGAAAATACTCACCTCCAAATCTATGGTCATGCCATACAGGCAGATCTGTGTTTCAAAGCTTATAGAATGAAGCTCTTCAGTTACCATATGAGGACCCTGAGGGGGAAAACATACTTAAATTCATAAACATACTATGTTTTAGTCTGTTAACATAAAACACACAGGTTGAGTTAAATGTATAATCTAAAAAAGAACTTTCTTTAAATTATTTAGGAAGGTGAGAGGTGTTTTTTTTGTGTGTATGTGTGTGTACCTCTTAAGAAGAATGATTTTTGATCTTTTGATATCAAAATCTTAAAAATATAATTTTAGATTTTTGCATTTTCTGGTTTATTTTCTCGCAGGAGACTAGCTGAAGATAAACAAATATCGTCTTTGGTTAACATATAGGCTGGAAATCCAATTACTGTACATATTCCTTTACAAGACAAGGTTTGGTATAAGTACAGCAGAAAGAGATTTTGAGTATTAATGAATTTGTATAGTAATAAGCCTGATGATTAATTAAGAGAAGTCTAGCATGGGGAAATTGGGAAGTGAGCTTGACCTCCTCTCTCTAACCTATTCCACCTTCCTACTCAGTAGCAGTCCAATTTGAGTTCATTGTTTTTTTAGGAGACAAGTTCCTAAGAGGTAAAAGAAAGGCAAAACTGTTTTTAAAATAAAATTATTATGAAAAGTTAAAGAAACTAGGAATAACTTGTCCCAGAAACAAGAAATCTAAAGAAATAACACACTACTGAATCTATGAAAAGAATTATTACAAGATGTTTTTCATATTTGCTAAATAGAGGAAAAGTTTTTGAAAAAACAAACATACTCAAAAAGGATTTTAATACAAGGAAGAATTTCCTAAACAACTTCTGATTTATAGTGCTAGATTTCTTCCTTTATTAGTTGTGTGATTTTGAGTAAATCCCAATTTCTCTGGGCCTAATTCTTATGATCTTTTTATGACAATGATGTATTTTCATAATGGACAGTTACATGGTACAGCACAGGAGTCAAGAGGACTCATCTTCTTGAGTGTAAATCTGACTTCAGATACTTTCTAGCTATGTGACCCTGGGCAAGTAAGAGCACCTTTGACAAAGTAAAAGAATGTGTTATCAACATGGTATGTTATAATAAGGGAAAATTTATTAATATAGCTCATGTTCCATCTTCTACTTTAAGAAAAAACACAATTTTCAACCTACAGGGAAACATGATTACAGGAGAAATCTTTAGACAAGCTAGGAAATCAAAGCTAGAGCTATGTCTAAGGACATTGGGCTTTGAAAAAAAAATCTGGATATTTTGTTATATGAAAGTTGAGTCATCCACAAACTACTCATTGCATCTTTTTAAAAATTAAGTTTAAATTTTTTTTTGGTTACATTTTAAGTTCTGAACTGTCTTCTCCCCCTACCTTGGCTAATAACATTTTTATACCTCCGCCATGTAAACAGGATTCCCCACACCTCTGGTTTGTGGGTAAAATTGTTACCAGCCAAGGCCTGCTGACAAAGAGCAAGTACAGGGAGTTACAATTCAAATTTCTCTCTTGAAGCAGTTTTCACATTTCAGTGTCTGCATCTTAGTTGGCTCCCTGCTAAATCAGAACTTCTGAAGTCTGGGAAAATTGATTCAATGGGGCACATGACATAAGGATTGCTTCCCTGATTTATTCCCCATTGAGGAAGCCTCCTGACTCGAAGCTAAATCCTAAAGCCTTACTAGATGGCTGATAGGACACCAGAGATTTCTCTCAAAATGGAGGATCCATGAAAAGAACAGTTAGACAATTTGAGGCAGTGATGTCCAAATCTGGATTTATGTCAGTACCCAGTTTTCTTGGACTGAAGTGGAAAAATATTGTAGAGTTCCAAAAATAAATTCTTAAAGTGAAATTAAATTCATTTTAATTTGTATAGGTAATAGTTTTGCTTTATTTTATTAGGTGGCGGGAGAATCTGAGCTGACAAGTGAATAGAAAGGGATCTGGTTGGGTTTGATTATATTTATGAAATGGGTACTTTAAATGATCCTAAAGTGCTCACTGCCCTACAAGCACATATCCATAGCACCTTCTGAAAATCCTATGTGGATTTTCATGTATTTTGAGAATTTCAAGGGATTGATTTTCAAGATATTTGAAAGAGAGGAAGATCCTGAAAAAAATCATGGACATTATTACTACTCAAAAAAGATGATCAGAAAGATATTGTAGGAGCATAGATTTATAGATAGAAAGGAATTTGTATAGGTCACGTAATATTATTGTTTCAGTCATCTCAGTTCTGTCCAACTCTATGTGACTTTATTTGGGGTTTTCTTGACAAAGACACTGGAGTAGTTTGCCATTTTATTTTACAGATGAGGAAACTGAGGCAAACAAAGTTAAGTGACTTGCCTGGGATCAGGTAGCTAATAAGTGTGTGAGACCAGATTTGAATTCTTGAAGATGAGTCTTCCTAGCTCCAAACCTGGAGCTTTATTCACCTAGTTGCCTAAGTCATGCAATAAACATTCAGGGAACATATCCAAATAGGAAAAAACAAGTGAGTGAAGAATGTCTCTTGTAAAAACTCTGATATCCAGTTTAATGACTAGTCCATAGAACTGGTCCATCAGTATCTTTATTTTGGACAAACCCTGCAGATGAACAATGAACTTGGCCAGAATTAAACAGAAGAAAAGCAGGCTATATTTTGTTTGGAAAATTCTATAGAACTTTCAAAATCATGCTTTCCCTGAAATAAAATCCTATTTTTTTTCTCCACTGGTGTTCTTCAAGTGATGTTTTATGACTGTGAATCATGAAATATAACTATTTCTAAGGAACCCAAATTATGAGTCACCCAAAGGTTATTGTGAGGCTAGACCTGTGATTTCATGGCTATAGAGAACTTGTGATGAGGAACACACTTCCACATTCTCAGATCCAGCTTGGTACTTGCACTGGAATTTATAGTTTTTGAGTCTTACGTAGAGCACTGAGAGGGCCAGTGACTTGTTTAGTGTCACATAGTGAGTATATATCAGAGGCAAGGCTTAAGGAAAGGAAGGGAACAAATCTTTATTAAATATATACAATGTGCCAGGGACTATACTAAGTACTTTACAAATAATATCCTATTTTGTTCTCACAACAACCTTGGGAGGTAGGTTATTATCACCAATTTGCATTTGAGGAAAATGAGACAAACAAAATTCAAGTGACTTGCTCACAGTCATATAGCTAGTAAGTCTGAGGACAGATTTGAATTCAGATCTTCCTAACTTCAAATCTAGCACTCTGTCCCCTGGACCATTATGTCATTGGGTAGATTCACAGACAAAAATCACTTAGAATGAAAAATCGTGGAGATATGTTTATCTGAATTTGTGGAGTGCATACTCCCACTGATGAAAATTATAGGATCATCAGAGTAATGGAGCCATTATTCATATATATGTAAATACTTTTTGAAAATTATAGAATCTTAGTTTGGAAAGAAACTTCAGAGCGATGCAGCCTGATGTAGGAATCTCCTAGTTGGTGTAGGAATTCTTTCTATAAGATCCCAAAATCAAATAAACAGTAGAATATCAGTTTCAAAATGGTTGGGAATGACTTTCTTGGGGGGGATACCACCAGGGGAGTTGATGAGAGAATTACCTCTTTTATTTGATAAACTTATATATTGGTGAGTCTTTATTTATATTAGGGATTTTTGTTCTTTCTCCCTATGCCCTTTGACAATTTCTACAGAGGATTAATTATGTTTCCTGGGCATTAGGGATGATTTTACTTGCTTGACTGTCATTAGCCAGATATACTCTTTTGTGCTACGAAAGAGGGCACTTCATTAAAATATTTTCCTTTTCACCATTTTTTGTTTGTTTGTTTTGCTTTTATCCTTTCCTAGGGATAGCTCAGAGAGATTGGATCTCGGCAATCTCCTGCAACTCCTGGCTACCTTGGTAAAAACTATGTTCTTTGGCCCAAAAGTCCTGACAGGAAATTTCTTGGATCTCAAATTCCTGGATCCAACCTTAGAGAGAATATGGTATAACTTCTTAACCTGGGAGGCAGCAGCTATGAAGAATAAAACCACATGATCAGAGTAGTGAGAATGCCTAAACAGCAGTTTCTGGAAGACTTTGAATGTTCCTGAACCCTTGTCTTCTGTATGGAGGAGGAGGGATTTCTTAGGCAATTTGGCAGCTAAAAAAGTTAATACATTCCTGGGTTGCATAAAAGAGGCAGGACTTCTAGAAACAATGAAGTAAAAGTCCCTCTAGCCTCATCAAATTTAATCTGGATTATCGGGTTTTGTTCTGGTTAAAACAGATAAAGTGGATAGTTTCCAGAGGAGAGCAGCCAACGTGGTGAAGGATTTTGGGTTTACTTCATAGGATGATTTTCCTAACCACAAAGATGAGAAGAAATTTCAGAATATCCAACAAACTTTAAGGTTACAAAAAAGGGCAATGCCAGAAGCAGTGCTGGAGTAGTCTCTGGACGAGTAGAAAATTTCCACTAGTTTCCCATTAGGCTTCCTAAGGCTTCCTGGAAAGAAAACGAACAATCATTGGGCCATGGAGCTGGCCACAAGTTGAAAAAGCAAACCTGGAAATTCTTGTCCTTCACTACTATGGTCAATTATAAGGACAAGCAATAGATCCATTGGGAAGAGGTTAACCATCTCGAAGTCCCAGGTATGTTTTCTTTTCAGTAGAATTTCAATTCCAAGTTAGCATTCTAAGTCAATTAACCCTTTAGTCTAGGCAGAAATGTCAAACTCACAGCTCAATAGGTGGGCTCCAGGAATCCATTTTCATTTGTGTTTGACAGAGTGTTTTAGAAGATTGCATAGGTCTCTGGTAGTGTTTATGGGTCACAGTAAATCCTTATTTTGTAATTTTCCTTCTAGTGATATGAAGGCTGTCCTGTTTTCAGTAATTTCAGTCTGAAATTTGCACGAAGATCCCAGGATCCTTTTCTTTTTTCTTTTTGAGTCTTTTCCTTTTCTCACTAACCCATCCAATTAAGTCCTATTGAAGTTATAGCTGTGATGTCTTTTGTCTTATACCCTCATGTCCCCACCCATTGCCCTAGTTCAAACTTTCTTTGATGTTTCTCAGCTTTCTCTCTCCCCTTCACACAATTGCAAAAAGAAAACAAAAGAAAACTCCACCCCCCAAAACCAAACAAAACTCAATCCCCAATCCTTCCTTAAAGTGTAGGTCTGATTAAGACTTTATGTCTTCAAACATCTTCATTATTTCATTTTCCTGCCAACTCTATCCCTCTTCCTGCCTCTCTCCAGCACCTGGAAAATTCACGTTCAGACCTCCCCCAATCTGGCTTCAACCTTCCCTTATTTCAAATCACTCTTAATGAACACTACACTGAACTATTTATCAATTGCCAATCTCATTCTATTCTCTTTGTTTACACATTATTATATTTACACATGCTTTCCACCATACCTAGAACAGATTCTTCCACATTTCTACCTGTTGAAAAAAGACAAAGATTTCTTTCAAGTCTCAGACTAGCCCTCTTCCCCAGTCAAGCCTTTCCATGATTGGGATTGATCTCTTCTTCCTTGAATTTCATTTTCACTTCATTTTGACTCTTTGGTACCTTTGTCAATTAATTAATCAGCAAGCATTTACTAAGAACAAAGTACTGTGCTAGACACTAAAGATGCAAGTACGAAAGTGAGACAGTTTTTACCCTCAAAAAACATTCCCCCCCACCCAGGAGACTGTGATATGTTCACAAAGCAGAATATATATATATATATATATATATATATATATATATATATATATATACATATATATATATACATATATATATGTATTCTGTGTGTGTGTATGTACGTATGCACACATACATATAAAACATTGATTTGAAGAAGAGCTCTAATAATGGGAGGAGGAGGGGAATTAAGAAAAGTCTTTTGGAAGATGTGACACTTGACTTGAGGTGAGGAGGAGTATAACAAGCATGAAGGACAACCTTTGCAAAAGTACCGAAGCAGGAGTTAGCATCTTGTCTGTAGGGCAACACACATTGGCATAATTTGGCTATGAAGCATAAAATAAATGGATTCAGCTTAGAAAGGAAGGTTGATGGCAGTTTGTTAAGAGCTTTAAATAAGTGGAGGAGGCTTTATTTTATCCTAGAGGCAACAGGGTGTTATTGAAGCTTCTTGAGCAGGGGAGTGACATAAGCATCCAGAGCCCTCTGAAATGTATAATATCTTATTTATATTCATTATATTAGATTATAAACTCTTTGAGATCAGGGGCTCAGAGAAATTAAGTGATTTGTGCAAGGTCAAACCTAGGCTTCTTATCCTAAATCTATAATTAATTAATTCAATACTTTCCCCCAGTTACATTCAAAACAAAATATTTTTAGATTTGTTTTTAAAATTTGAGTTCTAGTTTTTTTCTCGTCTCCACCTATAATTAAGAAACCACATGTGAAGCTTTGCAAAACACTTATCCTAAAGCTAGTGTATTTCCCACTAGTCCTTATATTTATCTTATGTTTATTACTCTTGTGAGGTAGGGAATGTCATCTGTTACTCTCCTCATCTTCCATCATTAACTAGCTGAATGTTTTGAGCAAAATAAAGTATTCAGTTGGCATCAAACCTAAGACTAGAAACTATTTCTTAATTCCAAATGACTAAGTGATATTGTTGACATGAAATAGACTAGATAAAAGTAGTATATGCAGTTAATTTCCTAATGGTAAAATTTTTCTCAATTCACCATTTTCCAAGAAATACCTTCTCTCTTATGCCAATACATTATGCCAATACATTTCCCCCCTGCCTTTCCTATTTTCATTGAGAGCTCCATCATTTTTGGGGGATGATTTTGATTTCTTTTCATAAGCCCATTATCTTTATTTTTTATTCTCCATCACTGCATCTATCCAAACAGTTGTCTAGTCTTGTCAATTCTACCTTTACAACACCTTGGATCAGTCCTCTTCTTTTTACTTACGCAGATACACCTTAGTTCAGGTGTTCATCACCTCTTGGACAGTTTACTATAATAGTTTTATTGTAATATTTGTAATATTGCAATATTTGGTCTTTACTATTTCTAAATTTATCCTCCAAACAGCTGCCAAGTTGATATATTCTTTAAGCAAAGATTCGACCATGTCACTCTCCTGATCAAGAAGTTTCAGAGGGTCCCTATTGCCTCTAGGATAAAATATAAACCCTTCTGTCTGGCATTCAAAATCTTTTACAACTTGGTTCTAGTATATCTTTCCAGATTGATTGGACGTCACTCTCACTCACAAACTTGATGTTTGAGGCAAAGTGGCCTATTTGTTGTTCTCTACACCCGATATTTGATCTCTTGATTTTGTGCTTTTTCAAAAAACTGTCTCTCATTCCTGGAATTCTGCCCTTCTTCACCTCTACTTCATAAAATCCCTAGCTTCCTTTAAAACTCAAGTGCTACCTGTGAAATCTTTCCTGATCTACCTCTATCTCCACCAGAAGTTCCTTGTATCCTGCAGGCAGAATTATTTGCATTTACTTTGTATTACTTTGTTTACATGTTGTTATTCCTCTTTAGAATGCAAATTTCTTGAGGACAAGAATTCTTTGTGTGTGTGCTCCTGTGTATTCCTATCCCCTACAAAATGCCTGACTTATTGAATTGTGTAATTCTTACATTCATTATATTATAGCATAGTTGATTTCATATTTTGAATAAACACGTGATTTTTCCGTAAAGTTCAAATTTAAGATGTTCATGTCTAGAATGTTACCCATTCTAGATTACGTTAGTCCACAGTGAAGAGCAAAGAATTGAAATTGAAGCTTGCAAAACACCCTGTGTGCTATGGAAAGAATCATACATAGGCTTTTCTTCTGTTTAAGCTATATCTGACCAGAAGATTCAAAACTTGATGAGATAAGTCAATTGGACAAAAATGAAGAGTGAGCACGAGATTCTCTAAATACATTAACAGTGAAACGTCCAACTGTAATTTCCTTTTATCAAACAATGACAAATCCGAGTAGATTATACACACGTGCCAACATATGCAAATCTTTATGCTTGCAGAATGCTTTTTAAAACATTTTTTCCACGTTATTGTATATATTGACTAAGTTCATTTGTTTTTTAATGTGTGATTTTTAAATTATTTTATTTTATGGAATAAAACAATCCTATAACAAAGTATAAGAAAAAAGATGATAGTACATCTATTATGTATAACTTGCTATACCTTTTGTTTATATAATAATTATCATGTACATTTCTTTTTTTCTCCTCTCCCCCAAACTAAAGATGGCCACCTTTAGATACAAGTAAGTATACATGTAAAATTATTCTCAATATGTTTCTATTTATTAATTCTTTCTCTGGATGAACATAATGTTTTTCTTCATGTTCTTTATAGTCAGTTTGAGTATTTATAATGGTTTAAGTTACATTCACTCAAAGTCATTTTAAAACAATATTATTGTTATTGTATACCATGTTTTATTGGTTCTGCTCATTTTGCTCTTTATTATTTTGTGTAAATCTTTCCATGTTTTTCTAAGATCATTGATATCATAATTTTTAATATCACACCAGTAGTCCACCACAATCACATAGTTCAACTATTCCCTTTTCAATGGATATCCCAGCAATTTCCAGTTCTTTGCCACCACAAAAAGAGCTGCTATAAATATTTTAGAATATATACTTTCTTTTCCTTTTTCTTCATCATCTGTTCCTTTGATCAATTCTTCCCTGAAAATCATTGTTTTTTTTTTTAAAGTAAGCAATATCTCATGGAGTAAAGTATATTTATGAAATTAGTTTCATTATTTTTACCTCAATTTCTATTTGTGGGAAAATTTTTTCATTATTAGCCAATGTCATTACTATCACAGGAATACTTCCTCTCTATTTCTTCTCTCAAAAGTGTCCATTTACTAGCTCTCTCACAATGCTGACATACCTCATTTCCTTTGCCTCCAGCACTGGACTTCATTTCCTTTGGTTGCTTGCAAAAGAAAACATAGTATTTAGACAAAGAAGATGAGCACCCGCTAAGGACACATGCTACACTGTTTTTTTTTTTTGTTTTTTTTTTTTGTTGTTGTTGTTTTTTTTGCAATCTTTTTTTGTCACTAGAGCACTGACCTAAATGTATCTTGCACTTTTACCACAGGATAAACTTAGAGATCTGCCAGATTCTACAACCCAGTACAATATCCTGTGTCACCAAATGGTTTTATTTGTGGTTTCCAAAATTGTACTGAGATGATTGAGTGAAATGAAGATATTTTTAAGATTGCATTTTCTAAAACCTAAATATGGAGAAAAGATATGGATACAAGAACTTTTAGAACACATTTAGCATCTGCCCAGCACATAGTAGGCACTAATAAATGCTATTGGGCTGATGGACTTACCCTGTCTGGAAAAAAAAATCACATTGCCTGAATTACCAGGTAATGAATCCTATCCTTCTCCATATAGATGGATGATACAGTAGAGCAGAGGTGTCAGGCATCCAGTCCATGGGCCTCATATGGCTCCAAAGACTTCTGAGTGTGGCTCAAATCAGATTAAGATGAGACAGAAAATTATTTAACAAAAAACATAAATATGCAAAAAAAATTATAAAATTTCATTTTAAAACTAAGTCAGAATGCAGCCTATAGAATATGTATGGCTTAGTGGCCCCCATTTCTATCTGAGTTTGATACCAGTGTTGTACAGAATTTGCAGGGCTAGATTTCCCAGGATCCTCTATTGCTTTAAGGGTTAACAGTGCACATGTATAGATATTTCTCAATATCAATATAATATTTTTCTTCTTGCTTTATGACTGTGAAGAGCGGATCAGAGGAAATTCCAAGAGTGATATATATAAGGACAGAAGGACAAGGTAAAAGATGGCATCCAGGTAGCAACTATTTTCTTTTTCTACTGGTCACTGAGGAGCTATATCCCCAATCGTCACCATTTTTGTTAAGGGTTATCAATCAGTAGCCCCAAATGTACCTAGCCAACCACCAGAAGAACAAAGAAGGAAAAATTAGCTAGCCCACAGTAGCAACAGAGCTAAGTCATCAATAGAATGAAGGAGACATTTTCCTTACAAAGGAAATGGACCTTGAATGACTAATTAGCATATCTGGGTTATTGTCCCCACTCTGACAATAACTAGCTATGTGATGCTGGACAAATCATTTCCCCTATGCAGGTCACAGGAAAATTAGATTATTGGATTTGATGGTCTCTAAGGACCTGAAATCTCTAAAATCTATGCATGTATAAACTTTTGTTTGCCTCTTGGTTCACCCTTATTTATCACCAAGGTGTAAAATCTTTCATCTACTTTGGATTCAAAAGAAGAAGTGTTGTCAGGAAAAGACTTATTAATGACAAAAAGATAGCTACTTTATATACATGTAGAATATACACATATTATATATATCATATGTATATAATATACATAAATATATTCATATTTACACATTATATGTGATAGAGTAAAATAGAATAAAATATCAGAGTTGGAAGGGGCCAACTTATAACAGACACATATATCCCTCTTTATGATATCTGTGTGATAGGTTCTTATGTAGCCTTTGCTGGGTAACTCACTAATTATGAGGTTCATTGGATTAGAAAGAATAAAAACCTAATGCTCTATTTTGTTATTCCTTCTCTTGTGTTTAGGCAGCATCTTGTTCATCCCAGATGACTTCTTTAACTTTCATTCCTTCCAGCCTATGTTCTTGTCTCTACTTATTTGTCTTTACATTTCCAAATAATGAAAACCTTTTGTCAGTTCCTTGAAAGCAAGACTAAAACTTAACTTAAACTTTGTTAAGTCCTGGGTGACACTTCAGTGACATGAAATCTATTTATATTTCAATAAATATTTGATGCTGATTATGAAATTTTCTTAAGCACCTAGATTTACTGGATATTCAGCTAAGTGGACTGAGCTATTTGATTTCCATAGAAACAACTCAACTCAAACCACTTATCAAAACCCCAAACCAAAGTTGATATTGTGCAAAGTGCCATGATTTGGTAAAGATCCATATTGATCTCTCTCTCTCTCTCTCTTTGTCCTTCCCTCTCCTCTAAAATGTATATATACACATATACGTGTATACACATACATGTGTATATATTTTTATAAACACACACACACATACATCAGTTAAGGAGGCAGTATAGGGTGGGCCTAGGGTAAGGGAGAGCAGTGCTGATGCATTGTTGCTGGTATTAGAAGACCCGAATTCAAATACAACTTTTGATATCTATTATCTATATGTCCTTAAGGCATTTAAAATCTTTTCTGGATCTTGCTTCCTCTTCTATAAAATAAGAAGTTGAACTTGGTGGCCTCGGAGTACCTTCTAATTCTAGAATCCTTTGATTTTACAGGATTAAAATTTCTGGAAGTCAGAGACCACTCAGCACATTTAGAATAAGTATATCCTGAAAATCATTAATTAGAATTGTGAGTTATATACCCCTAAGGAAAAGCAGCAAGATCTTTGGAAAATGATCTAAGAAGTAAACAAAGGGGAACAAAAGGCAATAACAGGAAAAGAAATATTTCTAGCTTAAAGGAAGAGAAGGAAAATGAGTTCTATAAGCATAAAGGAGGACTTGTCTAGGAGCTTGTATTCCAGATGGATTTGTGTTTAGCAATCATGCCAGAGAACCTCTGTGTTTCTAAAATTGATAATCTAAAGATGAGTTTTTAAGCCAAATACACTGCTATTGAATATTATCTTTTCTTGGTTACCTATTGCGGTGATGAGGAGGATTAGATATTGTTGCTGCTGCTACTGATTTTAACAATGATGACACAAAGAATGTCTGTCCCACAAACTAAGTGCCAGGTGTTCTGATAACCATTACAAAAGCATTTTTCTCTAGTGAAAATATGAATAGCCTATGTCTCTTTCAATGATCAATGAAGAACAGCACTGTGCATTGTTCTTTAGGGAAATAATACTAGTTGTCAAGCTTACCAAGTGTCGAAATTCCACTGAGAGACTACCATTGGAAGATTCTTCGATGTTCATGGCTTTAACATGTGTTCCACAAAGGATGAACCTACGGTTGCTAGAAAACAGATTTTTGCTATTTACATAGTAGCAGATATAATATAATTCAGGAACTATAGTAGCAGATATAATATAATTCAGGAACTATCTGACAAAAAATGTCTAGGGAGATTTCTTACCTTACAGTTGACACGTTCCTGCAAAAAAACAAATAAGATTAACTCTTTAAGATCATTTGTTCATTACATGTTGTCAACCTTCCCTGACATACTTAAAAAAAAAGTAACTAGCATGCCGTTTTAATTATACCAAATTACTTTTCAAGTCTTTATAAAATCCCTATCTATATATTCATATTTAAAAGTTAAATATTTTCATTTCATTAATACTTAATTGTTAAGATGGAATCATAAACTTCCTCACTTATAAGAGTTTATAACTCAGTCTTAGTTCACTTAAAATTGATATTCATTTGTGTATTCTTATATCGTATACATATCAATATTAATACTTCTTTTTAAAATATTCACTTACTTGTCAATAGTTGCTTTAACTTTTATCTGATAGTTCAGTTCAGGCAATTTAATCAGAAGTCTGAAACAAGTTAATAAAAAAAATGACCAAAAGTAAGACTATACAATCTCCTTTCATGCCTTAAAATAGATATGGTTATAAAAGATAAATACAAGTTATAATCAGAATCATCTACATTCATAGGTGTCCAACAAGTGTTTTGAAAATCAGTACTTAGTTTTCTAGTTTAATGCCATTCATTTAGCCAGTCTTAATACTATATGGCTAACATCTGGAAAAGATCTTTTCTCAATATTGTTTTAGCATAGCCAACTTCATCAAAATGAGCAAAATAATATCAACAGTGGTCGGTTTGGGAATTCAATTTTATGTGTATTATTCTGGCTTAGAACTTGCAAAATATCTTTGAAGAAGAATTAACTATTAACACATTTATTAAATAAAGTCTTTGTAGTTTTACTGAGAAAAATAATCATTTGTTGGCTTGTATCCATATGCTTTGATGACAAGTTATGTTGCCTAGGCTTCTGGTAGGTAACATAAGATTGTGCAATAAATGGGTACTTATAAGATCAAAGTGTGCAATTTCTTAGCAACAAGAAAAAACAACTTAAACAAACTTTTGACCCAACTTTTGAGAAATAAATAACTGTATCCTTCCTATCTGTGTCATTATGACGCTACATAATGAAGATGCTAAAATGTTTCTACATGAATGCACATTACCTGAAGTCTGATTTTTAGCCTTGATATAGAGGATGACAACTGAAACTTAGAGAATCTAAGTGACTTTCCCTAAATCATAAAACAGAATTAATAGAGAGGGAATTTGAACTCAGATTCTCTCATACTAAGCCTATTGCTCTTTCAAGTTCACCCCATGCTCTCTCTATACATCTGTGATAAAATCAGCTTAATGTCTGGAACAAGAAAGAATATTGTAAAAATTAATGAATTGTTTTCCTGTTTACACTTCTCACCCCCAAAACTAAACATTTGTTTAAGGAAAGCCTTATCCTTTGATCAGAAATCCTTGCTTATGAAAATCCTTGCTGAGACTGGAATCAGGTGATGAGTTTTAGTTGTCTGAAATTTAAACATTCTTTTTGAAACACAAATAATTTCATACACTAATGAAGTAACTAATACCATGCAATCAATATAGAGCTTCTCATTTTAAAATATAGACAGAAGAGAACAAAAGAATGTCAGTGGGAAACACAGCCAAGTGGGACAATTTTGAAATTTCCATGTTGAATATGTTATACACTTGGAGGGAGAAGCTTGCTGAACATGATGCAGATTTTCAGCTGTGTGGCAAATGTTCTTTTCCTCTTCTGATTTGTATGTGCAAAAGTTACCTTATTTGGTGTTTGTTAAATTCAAAAACCACCTTTTTTTTTTTCCTAAGAAAAAAAAGGTAGAAGTTCTTAGCTAAGTAAGTTCCCTTTCATAACTGCAACATAAAAATAATAATTGTTCTTTCCTCCCATAATGCTTTTTTACTGACTGATTAGAATTATTACCCAGTTTTTGTCCATATCTTTCATATCCTTGTAACTTGTTCCACATTTGCAGATTATGCTATTCATTGACATTATTAATCATATTCTTAAATGATACTGAAAACACTTCAGATTCAGTTTACAGGGTGGTCCAGACCTATGATTTCATCATTGTAGAGAAGTCCTGGTGTGAAAACTTCCCCTAATGATAGACTGGCAATTCATCTGTAACATGGTCTTGGGAAATTGCTTGTAAATAAGGTTAAGTATTTTGCCCACAATAATACAAGAAAACTAGCATGCAGGTTAAATGTAAGATTTGAATGCAAGTCTTTCTTAATCCAAGACTGACCTATCCACTTTGCTATGCTCTGGAATACTATTTTTGTTAATATTTATGTTTTATAATCCCCCCCCAAAAAAAGTCAATCAAGAAATATCTCATATTTAACTTGTCACCTAAGGAACTTCAAACCTTCCTGATAAAAACAGAAGACGAAGAAGGGCTTGTGTATTAGGATACAAGACCTTATAACAGGAGAATATTTAATTCCAGGTGGTATTTTTTTTTACAATCTAAAATTTCCTAAAAGGGAATTGCCACTAGAATAGGACTGGAGATCCCTTGCCTACTATACTCATCAACAAGCATTTATTCAGTACTTCCTATGTCCCAATACTGTGCTAAGTGCTATGGACCAAAATGAAATATTCCTTGCTTTTAAGGGCTTACATTCTATCAGGGGAATATGAAACAAAATATACCTTTTAAACACAAATTAGTTATCTTTTCCACATTTCAGAGGCTAGGGATGTGGTACCTCCACAGTCTAGAAAAGCTGCCTAAAACTTTGGCTTTCTCTTTGTACCAGAGAAATCTGAATTTTTTTTTCTTTTATGGGATGTTTACAGTATCTTATTGTCAAATTTAGGTTTAGTATTTGGTCATGGGCCCTATATCACCTGCTGGCCTTTAGGTGTTCTTTGTGGGTTATCTGAAGCTTCTACAAAATTCCCCCAAAATTCCCATTTATTTCACAAAGATTTTCTGAATTACACTATTTCTATACTTTGACCCAGGTTGTCTCCCATGTCTGAAATCCATTCCTTTCCTAATATCTTTTTGAATTCCTAGCTTCTTTCAAATCACAGATGAGGTTCTACCCTTTCATTTTCCTGATGCCTCTGCCTAGGACTTTCCATTCCTTATTTTCACAATTGTAAGTAATGACTACATGTTGAAATTATTTTGTATAAACTTTGTATAAATACTTTGGTATTCCAGAAGTTTCAGTGTTATTTTAAGCTATCAATGCTTTTTTAGATCTATGGTTATCCCTTCCATATTGTGATTTTCCCCATCATATTTTTTGATATATATCAGAGATCAGCACAATAAATTAAATGGGAATTTGGGGGGAGTTTTGCAGAAGCCATATTTGACAAGAAAAGCCAGCAGATGACACAGATAAAGTTTAAAAATTCAGAAATGTACATGGGTAATATTGTATAATATCAGTATATTTTATCTATTAATACCATAATCAGTCTTCTCTAGTATAGAAGGAGGGTAAAAAAAAATTTTACATACTCCTAACCATATCCCCCACACACAATGTAGAAGAGATACCCATACTTCTCTTTGTACACATTGCAATCCCCTTGTAGAAGGTAAGCTTCTTAAGGGTAGGAACTGCCTTTTTTTTGTCTCTGGGTCCCCAAGTTCAGCACAGTGTCTTTCACATGGTACTTGACAAATGTTGAATTGAATTGGAGACCAAATATTAAATAGTGCGCATTGTAAGAAATATAAAAGGACTGTACATTTAGTTCTCAAAGAGTCTACAAATTAGTGGAGGAATGACAATGTAAGGGTAACACCTAATGAGTTAGTTTGACTGGAGTGGAAAGTGTATGCAGAGGAGTAATATTAAATAAGATTAGAAAAATAGATGGGAGCCATATAGTAAAAGGCTTTAAATGTTAGGCTGAGGATTGTATATTTTATCTTAGAAAATAAAGGGATCAAACTGTCTCTTAGCCATCCATGTTTATAGTGAAATATTTTATACCTATCACTGATTCCCAATGATATTTTCATCTTCTCTGATGTTTATTTCACCAAAATAGATACCCATTACACTAGTACAGATTACAATACCCCCACTACATTGATGGAAGAATTTTTGAAAAATTAGTTTTAAATATAATTGACATTAAAATTAATCTAAACATAATTGAATCTTTCTATGAAGGCCCTGGGTCAATGCAAAATCTTGAAATGATTTGGAGTCATCAAAAGATCTTGTAGTGTCTTGGGGTCACTATTATAAATATCAAATTTCATCATATTATAAATAAAGAGACAATATAGAATTATGGCTAATAAAATCCCAGAAATAGAGAGTTTATTGAAACATTCACTTTATCATTACAATTAAGATGATAGGCTCATAAATAGGAGAATATGGCCAAGGATATCTGGGAGATTAGAGAGAATCATCTGAAACCCAACTAAAATATAATGCCTGAAAATATTGTAATAATTATAATACCTAAAAATTGGGAAGAACATATAAGGTACAATTATAAAGACCAATTTTGCTTCATTGAAAGTGGTTTCGTTACCTCACTCCATATTTTTAGTTAAAAAAAAAAAAAAAAAAAACAAAAACCTCTTAGCAGTAGAGCCTTCTGTTACTTCTTGGGGCTGTCAGCAGTAAGGGTAGCACAGATTTCTCAGGAGCTTGTTAGTGTCTGATTATGGTGACTCATAGTGAGAACTCTGTCTTCAACAACATAGCACCCAAGGGACAATCAAGGGCTTCATATTAACAGTAACACAAACTCAAAAGAATGGGAAGAATTGATTGAGAAATAGCATGGTATAGTGGATAAAGGGTTGGTCTTGGATTCAGGAGGAAATGGGATCAAATCTTGCTTCTGATACATATTAGTTGTATGACCATTAGGTAGTCAGTTAACCTTTCAGTGTCCCCAGACAACTCTCTAAATAGCAAGATAAAGGTTAGTTGCCAATTTACAATTTTTTTTGTTGTTGTTCAGTTGTGTCTGACTCTTTGTGATTGTATTTGGGGTTTTCTTGGTAAAAATACTAGAATGGTTTTCCATTTCCTTATTCAAATCATTTTACAGATGAAGAAACTGAGGCAAACAAGGTTAAGTGACTCACCCAGAATCACATAGCTAGTAAGTGTCTGAAACAAAATCTGGACTCAAGTCTTCTTGACTTCAGGCTCAACACTTTATCCACTGTGTCATCTAGCTGCATTGACAGAGGGAATTTCTACAACAGTTCTCTGCATCAATGGAATCACAGTCTATAAGCTACTCCAACTAAGTTGATTTCTTTAATAGTATAGACCCTTCTGTCTCCATGTAGGGATAAGGTCCTAATAGAGATTCTTATAAGCCTAATAAACATCTGGAATAAGAATGTGAAAACATGAAGCAGGAGGTGAAAGTGGTGGATATACTTTTGAACAGAGAAAAATATTTAAAAGGAAGAAAAGAAGATTAAATATTATTTCTCTTTTTTAATTCAAAACCTGTCATAGGGATATAAATGTAGCCACATACTCTAGAACACATTCTACTTATAACCATAGTAAGAGTTTGGGTTCTTTAGTTCTGTTATTTAAAATATTCCCTTAGAGAGCAACATTTTCCTGGTCTTTGAAATATTTCATTCACTTGACTTTGTCACTTATTAAATATACATACAAAGACTCTGTGCTAGTTAGTCTGTAGAGATACAAAGAGAGTTTCATTTCATTGGAGGGTGGAGGTGGATGCAACATGTACACAAATCAGTAAATACTAATTATATATAATATAGTATAAATTCATTTGACAGGGAGAGAGTATTAATAACTGGGGGGATAACCTTCAAATAAATTTTGCTACCTACATATAAACATGCACACACACATATGATACATCAGTCTCCAGAGATATAACACATTAACCTACCTTAGTTTCACAGTGAATTGTATGAGAGTTTTAAGTACTAGTGGTCTCTGGGGATGAGTTGGCATGCATGGCTGTCGTTCAACCACGAATGAGCTAACAGCAAAGAAAATACAAGCATCATTTGAAAATACAAAATTTATAGGCAAACTGAAAACTACAGAGCAATAGGTTGAATTTTTCTGAAGGAGGCTATACCCTGAGTCAAGTTCCAATCTTGCCATCTTTTTCTGATGAGAAAACCCCATAAGATGGAAATATTCTAAATCAATTCTCCTGATTATAGATATTACTCACCACATATGAACAGTGTACATAGTCTAAAAATAAAAGTATCAGAATTCCTGACTTCATTTCAAATAAACTTTTTCTTTCTAAAAAATAAGATCATAATAATAAGAACCATCTCACTTTGTAGATGGTTCAGTGTCTGGCCCAAGGGTCATCCAGGTGGTAAATTGCAGAGTCTGGATTCAAACTTATATCCTCTGATTACAAATCCAGTACTCCTTCTACAACACCACATTGCATTTACATGTTTTCTCTTTACTTTCATGGTATTCAGTCAAAAAGAAACCGTTAGAATCTCCTTTTCTCAAAGGTAAAAACTGAGCCAGTGATGGATCTGTTGGCTTGTTTGATGTCACACTGAGTGAGTCACCAGTAGAGGTTCCAGAATAGAAAACAGTTTTCTGATGCAAGTCTACCTAACTGTCCTCGACAAGTCATTGGTATGTCGTGCCACTTGACAAATCCCTTGTTTTCCTACCTTTCCAACCCCAGTCTTAAAATCATGACCAATAAACCACAGGAAGAGCATACTTTCAATTTCATAAGAACTGAAAGCTAAATGGCATTTAAGATACTTTACGTACTTTCTGAAAAGGTTGTAGATCAAGAAGTTGACTAGTTCTTGCAAATGAGACTTTTGCACTGGAATAGGATCACCTTCATATGATACTTTGGTGGATTGCTCATCTAGCTTTTCCATTTGCCTTCTGACTTGGAAAAGACTTTCTGCCAACAGGGTAAAACTATTGAAAAACAAAAGAGGATAGAAATAATATTTTTTTCATTTAACAATTGATTTGCCCATCTCCCCATATTTACTTTGCATTAATTCTTATATAAATCTACCTTATCATAATATATGTGTTTATAATACACAGTATGTATGTAAAAATAAACATACTCATATCTTTAATTAGTTAACACACAGCTAAGTAGTACAGGAAACAAAGGGCTAAACTTGGAGTCAGGAAGACCTAAGTTCAAATTTTGCTTCAGATACTCAATAGTTATGTGATACTAAGCAAATTACTTAATTTCTGTCTGATTTAGTTTACTCATTTGTTAAGTGGGCATAATAGCACCTCCCTCAATGAATTGTTATAAAGAACAAATGAATCAACATATACAAAGTGCTTTGCAAACTTTAAGGTACTCTATAAATGTTATATATATGTGTGTGTGTGTGTGTGTACATATATATATATATATATAAATGCCATACATACGCATGATATATAGTCATAAACACATTTATGTGTACATACATACACATATATGCATTTGTCTACCCATATAAACACGCACAAACCTATGAATCTATGTAATATGTCAAATGTTGCCTACTTCATTATTTATATTTTATAAGAAAAGAGAAAAAAATCTCATCAATATCTGAAACCAATTCTAATAGATCAAATCCCTTTTGTTCTTTCTTAATTAAATTACGTGTATACATCTTCAGATATGCACTTGGTACATTTAATATTCAGTCCAAGACCAGTAAAATCCACAGTGATTCTATCATTTTTAACCATATAAATCATGACCCAAAGAATGTAATGTGTGTAATGATTTTTATGTGATGTATTGCATGTATTTATTGCTAGTAATAAAATATAATAAAAACCATCGTATCTTTGTCAGTTGTGGTATATTCAGCAAACAGCACTTGACTTTCAGAAAAATATAATTTTAAAAGTCATGAGTATGACTCACTAAAATTCATGAGCACTAAGGTGAATTTAGAAATGTTTTCTCTTCAGATTTGTTGTGGTTTTAACCTGTATTTGTGATCTTGATGGGACTAAAAATTAACTAAATCTCAAAGCTAGAAGGTTGTCATGAAGGATAGAAAGGAGACAAAATGACTATAGATGATATCCCCAAGTAACCTCTTATTCCAGAGATGCTTCCTAAAATATTTTGGACGTAGAAAACCAAGGAGAGGCGGCTTAGGAAGCAAATCTCATGCTTATGACCTTTCTGTCTAAACAATGCTACATTTCCCATAGATCTCTGAGAGGTCATAAATTCAATCAATACACAGCATTTGGCATAGATTTTTGACAAGCATAAGCATGTGTTTGGCTTCTACTGTTTTTTTGGGATGTTTTACTTTGTTTTCTTATCAGCAGAAGGATCCAGAGGTTAGAAAAGCAAAATAATCTGTAGAAGGAAAATCAATATGTTTTAAAATGGGCCCAATTCTTTCTTTCTGTCAAGTAGAGCAGGCAGGTCAGAGCTCTTACAGGATGCTGTCTGAATTGGCTCTCATACTTTCAATCTTATTGGATTGTGTTGTTAGGAAGAAATTTGGAGGTTGGACTGAGCTTTTCATTTCTTCTTTATTACATTTTTGACAATTCTTTCAATTGGATACTTACATTTTATACTTATAGGAAAAAAATCCCTCTCACTGATGCTTTTTAATGCAGAGAAATAGTATGTGTATGTGTGCAATGCATATTTGTGCACACAAGTGTATATAGTTTTTCATATAGGATGGCAGTTATTATAGATTTGGGGTTTTTTTACATGCAAAAAAGCAACATCTATTGAATATCTTTGTAAAAATTTTGAACTCTGCTACCTAAGGCTGTAGAGTTAAACTTCAGTCCATCAATAAACATTTATTAAGTACCTGCTACTTACCAGACATTGTACTCAGCATTAAGGATGCAAAAAGCAACAAGACAGCCTCACAAGGAACAATGGAGATGACACATAATCATCTATTTACAAGACAAATAACAGAAATAACAGAAAGGAAGGCATAGAATTCAGAGGGAACTGTTTTCAGTAAAAGATGAGGTTTTAGTGGAGACTTAAAAGCAAGCCAGAAAAATCAGTAGGTGGAATTAAGGGAGGAGAATGACCCTTATTTTTTGATAATTATGGAAAAATGGGGGCAATATAGAGATACATGGTGGGTGTGAGAGTGATGCAATACACAGAATCCTAGTGTCTTAATGTAGAACTTAATATAAGATTTAAGTAAAGATTAGAACTGCTCTAAAACTTCTGGGACACCATATTACACTAATAAAGAATTGTACAAGAGAAACTGTACAATGGATGTCAGAGAGATATATGACCAGTGAAGGTGATGGGCAAGCCATGTGATGAGAAGGCATAGATAAGGATGAGTTGTCCTTGGAATAATTGGAGGAAGTATCCACATAAATAAGATCAATAAATCTGTTTCTCATGAAAGTCCCCAATGTAAGAACTTGCTGTTGGAAGAAGGTATGTGTCAGAGAAAAGATTATTATGGTTCCAAAGGTTATTTTGAAAATCGGTATTGATATTTCAGGAATCAAATTTAATCAATCCTTCCTATAATCAACAATTTATGATGCTTTGATTTGTGCAGAAGAATCATTGCAAACTAGCTCAGATTTATACAGTATTTGAAAGTTTACACAAAGTACTTGAAAAATTCTGGTTCTATGTTTTTGATTATAAAGCTCCTTAGTTATTAACAGACCATCACAAGGCTCAATGAATTCACAGTTCTGGGCTAAGTCTGCAGTTTCTCATGGGCTGGGCCATTCTGAAGTTTTTGACTTCCTGTGGTTTTCACTAGAAACTAAAGGTTTACCAGTTTTGAAGCTGATCAAGGCCACTATGCAATGGACCACCAATGCAGGCAATTTGCTGACGCCTCTTCCAATCAAGTAGTTCTTCTAGCAGCATGGTGTTTACCAAGGTCTCAATTTCACTTGTTATTTGTGTTATTTTGCTGAGGACTTCCTGAAAGGAAGAGCAATAGGTTAAGAGAGGACATCAGAGTTACTGGTCATCCAATTTATGAAAACTTTTCTAGTCTACTTTGGACTAGAGCAGTGGATGTCTGGAAAGATTAGTGTTAGTCTCCTTCCTATTAAATACTACATTCTACTCCCTACCAATTTTGCATTATACTTAGTTAGTTATATGTTACCTTGGGGAAAATGCAAAATTATAATAATCTCACCATCTAACAATATTCCAACACCTTGCTAAAATGATTTAGAATCGATAACTGTATAGATATGTATACATGTATTGTATTTGTCATATAATTTATCCTATCTAGCATGTATTAGATTACCTGTCATCTAGGGGTGGGGGGTGGGGGGAAGGAAAGGAAAAGCTTGGGGAAAAAAAAAAGTTTTTTTTGCAAAGGTCAATGTTGAAAGGTCACTCATATGTTTTGTAAATAAAAAGCTCTATAAATAAATAAATAAATAAATCTCAAAAAAAAAATGATTTAGAATCTTAGAAAATCATCTAGATAAATATAATCCAATTCAAACCAACAAATATTTAAGTACCTACTATGTGAAAATCACTGGGAAATTCAAAGACAAAACAAAAAATAATCCCCATACTACTAAAAATAGAGCAAATATTATTAAAAAATATTTATATGTAAATATATCATTATAAAGTGAATATTACAACTACTTTAACTATATCAACTACTACAACTACATCAATTATTTAATTGCATTCAATTGCAATAAAATTAATTAAATTAATTATAGATGTGATAAATTATAAATAATAATTAATGTTTCAAATGAATATAAACACAATGCATATGCATATATAAAAATTGAAGTTAAATTACAAGTTAACTTTTCAAAATACTTTTCCTAAGGCCATGTAGTGTTAAAAGCAGTAGATCATGAATTTGGATCCTGGATTTCCTGTCCTGGTTCTGCCACTAAAAAGTTGTGCCATTGGGACAAATATTCATTCCACTTCTTTGAGCTTTCTTATCTATAAAGATATTGACTTAGATATCATATCTAATCATAATATTGAAAATTTTTTCTAGTTTTGAAAGTCTATGATCTTACAAGTGAATTTTTTTTGGAGGGAATGAAGAAATTTGGGTTAATTGACCTGCCCAAGGTCACAAAGCTGGTATTAAGTGTCTGAGGCCAGATTTGAATTTAGGACCTCCTGACTTCAGGACCAGTGTTCTATTTATTGTGCCACCTAGCTGCCCTTGTAGTGCAAATAATACATTGCAAGGGAATAATTTCTATAGCAAACCTAATGGTATATTTTACATTTATATAATAGACTGATTATTAATGCATGATACCAGTAAATGAATGGGATAGATGTATAATTCTGGAATTGGAAAATCTTGGATTCAAGTGTCTTCAATGCATACAAACTGCATGATCATGGACAAACAAGTAAATTAATCTCTCAGTACTAAAGAGATTTCAAGATACTCAAGACTTAAAGTTGCAAACTAGTTTGTTTATCTGAATCTATATCTTGTCTATCTACATCAGTGGATAAAAGGAATTTCCATATAGGGAATTCCTCAAATAGATAAAGTCATGGGTCTGGAAGCACCTTCCTTCCCCTTAAAAATATGGTACAAAGAAATATACTATTTTATCTTGAGGCTGTCTTCATTTTAAAAAGTGGGATATAAATATGATGTATAAAGACTTACAATTAATTAGTTGTCTGAGGAAATAAAATCATCTGTGATTAAAATTTTGCATTCATAAATTCCTTCATGAAAAAAATGGAGACAGACTTGTTAAAATTTAGTACTAAGTTGAAAGAAAAGAATTTTTGGTGGCATTAGTAATGTTTTTTAAAATATTGATTAATTAATATCTTTTCATTTTATATCATCTTTTCAAGAAGGAGGAAAACACATGTGAGGAGTTAATGGGATATTGGGGACCATGAAAGGGTATGTGATGGCATAATGGGGATAATGATGGTCTAACTGAGAATCTAAAAGATATGAATTCAAATTCTGATTCATACAAATCCTAAGTGAGCAATCCTGGACAAATCATTTCACTTTTCCACTTCTTTTTTGTTTGCTTTTTTGCTGAGGCAATTGGGGTTAAGTGACTTGCCCAGGGTCACACAGCTAGGGAATGTTAAGTGTCTGAGACCAGATTTGAACTCAGGTCCTGCTGAGTTCAGGGCTGGTGTTCTATCCACTGAGCCACCTAGCTGCCCCTCCACTTCTTCATATATAAAATGAGGAAAGTTAAATTCAATAATCTCTACAATCTGGTTCAGCTCTAAATTGATGATTCTTTGATTTGAAATATATTCCACCCTAACCCCTTTTCTTCCCAGTGATCCATCTAACATCCTAACTTCTAGTTCTTTAACTTATTAATTTCCCATTTCTTACTTCACTCCAGCAACAGAACTATAGTTAATCAGTCAATATACATTTATTAAGTTCCTCCTATGTGCCTCAAACTATCTTGCCAACACCCATAATTGTTCCATTTCCATTTTCATGAATACTGAAATTCCTTTATCTGATCATGATCTGTTGTCATTCCATCTTTTTCTCTACCTTTCAACCTCTAACCTTATTCTTTGTTCACACCATAATTTTGAATTTCTTAACACCATCAGTTCTTTTCTAGGTCTCTGTAACACTGTTTAACTCAACTCAATATTCTTTCCTCAAATCCCTTGCTCCTTTATCCTAAGGCCAATCTTGACATGTCAAACCTTAGCCTTGGACTACTCCCACTATTCTCTGCTTTTGTTTCTATTCACATGTTGTTAAACAAAGTTAGAGAATATCATGAAACTGCTAAATCCACTCCAAATTTATGTTACACAATCTCAACTAGACTCTCACTGCAACAAGGCTTCTACTCTTTTTCAAACTATTTCATCCCTCCTCAATTTTCCTATGGCTCACTTTCCTTCCATTCAATTTATAATCTTATTTCATGCTTCACTGAAACAACTGAGACCATTCTTCTCGTATCATCTTCTCCTTCACCTCTCACTCATGTGAAGAGTAATCCCTCTCTTTTCCAACACAAACTCTTTTACATTCCCATTCCATCTCATTTTCTCCACCTATAGATTCCTCACTTACTCACTAACCTTTAATTTCTTCCTTTTCTATGTCCTGGTCTTAGATTTAAAAAAAATCCTAATTTGATCTGTCACCTATCATCATATCTGCCCCCCATTAGCCGAAGAATGGCTAAACTCTTTTTTTCCCATCATTTATTTATTTATTGATTGATTCTTTTTTATTATTAAAGTTTTTCATTTTCAAAACATATACACAGATAACTTTCAACATTTACCCTTGCAAAATCTTGTATTCCAATTTTTCCCCTCCCTTCCCTTTACTTCCTCCCCTAGATGGCAAGTAATCCAATATATATTAAACATGTACAATTCTTCTATACATATTTACACAATTATCATGCTTCACAAGAAAAATCAGATCAAAAAGAAAGAAATGAGAAAGAAAACAAAATGCAAGCAAACAACAACAAAGAGTGAAAATACTATGTTGTGATCTATACTCAGTCCCCACACTCCTCTCTCTAAGTGCAGATGGCTCTCTTCATCACAAGACCATTGGAACTGGGCTGAAATACCTCATTGCTGAAAAGAGTATGGCCAAACTCTCTGAAGATTGGCTTCTGACCTCATCATTAAATTGAAACAACTCTCCAAAAGTTATCAATGATCTCTTAATTGCCAAATCTAATTAATGGCCTTCCTTGTCTCAATCTTCATCGTTCTTGACTTCTGTATATTCTTTAACAGTTTTAATTACTCTTTGATATATTCTTCTCTCTAGGCTTTTGTAACGCTGATCTCTCTTTGTTATTTGTATGACCATTCTGTTTCTGCCTCCTTTGCTGGTTCTTAATCCAGAGACCCCTCAAGGCTCTGGATTAAGGTGGAGCTTTCCCCTCTTCTACCTCTATTCTATTTTGCTTTGTGATCTCATCAGCTCCCATGTATTCAATTACCACCTCTATGCAGCTTATTGTCAAATCTATTATCCAGTCTTAACTCTTTTCTTCCATCCTTTCTTTTCTTTTCTTTCTTTCTTCTCTTTCTTTCTTTCTTTTTTGCTGAGGCAATGGGGGTTAAGTGACTTGCCCAGGGTCACACAGCTAGGAAGTATTAAGTGTCTGAGGCTAGATTTGAACTCAGGTCCTCCTGACTTCAGGCTGACAACCCTTTATTTTCAAATATCTATCACACATCTCATACTGGATCTCCCATATCAGTTTTAGAAGTAAAGCCACCTTCCTTCAAAACTTTGTTCACATCAGTCCATCCTCCATGCAGCTACCAAAATGATCTTCCTAAAGAGGGAGTCTGACCATCTCACTCTCCTATTCGATAAACTCCAGTAGCTCTTTATTACCCCCACGATCAAATATAAGAGCCTGTGTACCTTTTAATAATTGCCCTTTCCAACCTTCCAATTCTTCATAAAGAGGGTGCTCTCTACTATGTACTCTATGTTCTAGTGACTCTGACATCATTGCTCCTCCTTCTCCAAAACTCTCCATCTCCCAAATCCATTCATTTTCACTGACATAATAGTAATACTTTCTTCTTTCACCTTTACTCCCTGCCTTTCCCAGTTTCCTTCAGATCTCAGCTTTTATTCCATCTTCTACAAGAAACCATTTTGATTTTCTTCTAATACCTTCTCTCTGTGACTAGTTCCAATTTATCCTGGAACTGTCTTACTGGTGTTTCAAACCAGTTCCAATTGTTCATTGATGAGGAGAGCGATGTGTACCCATGGAGAGATCAGTGGGTTCTGAGTGTAGACTACAATATAGCATTTTTAGGCTCTCTATTGATGTTTGCTTGCACTTTGTTTTCCTTCTCATATTTTTTTCTTGTCGGTCCAATTTTTCTTGTACAGCAAGATAGCTGTATAAATATGTATACATTTGTATCAATTTGTTATATATTTTAACATAATTAACATATATTAGACTACCTGCCATCTAGGGGAGGAAGTAGGGGGAAGAAGAAAAAAATTTGGATTTAGCAAGGGTCAGTGTTGAAAAATTAATCATGTATATGTTTTGCAAATAAAAAGCTTTAATAAAAAATAATAATACAATAAAACACTTAGCAAAGTGCCTGACACATGAAAAAAACAAACAAACAAACAAACAAACAAATACTGCTATAAATATTTCAGTGTGCTAGGCTCCTTCCTGCTTTTGACCTCTTTGGGTTCTATGCCTGATATTAATAATATTGCAAAGTAGCTGTGTGACATGGTAGATAGAATATTAGATTTTAGCTTAAAAAGCTAAGTTTAAATACAACTTCATACACTTAATTGGCTGTGTGATCTTTGGTAAGGTACTAAAACCCTCAGCTTCAGTCAAGCCTATTTCTTCTATAAAATGGGCATAATAGTATCTATCCCATAGGGTTGTTGCAAGGATCACATAAAATAACATGTGTGAAGTAGAAGCCTTAAAACACTATGCATTAGCATTAGCAATTATTATTCAGATGTTTTTATTCTTAGGAAATGGAACATTTTTCCCACCCTACATTTATTTAAGAGCAAAGGCCTTTTTTTTTTTTTTTTTTTTTAACTTTTGCATTTGTATCCCCAGTATCTAGAAAAGTATCTGGCACATACACAAGGTTGGACCTTGAGTGTGAGTTAAATAATTACAATTAGCAACAAATGAATGGTACCAATGGACTTATTCAATAATATGTCTTTTGTCTGAGTACTTACTGAAATAATTATTTCATCAAATAAAGGTAAGCAACATCAAATATTCATTTATGTTCCCCGCAAGATACTGCAAAATTAAATATAACAACTAAAACAGATATGAACTTGTCTTAATTGCATGTACTAGAAACTGGTAAAAAAATTTTCAAAATAAACTTGGCTATAATAGCCAATCAGTGAAATATCCCATCAGTATTTGGGAAACTAACCTTGAAAACAAATCCAAACTTACAAAAAATAATGCCAAGTAGTGAATTCAGTACCTAGAAATAAGCTGATTTGCCTATTACATGGACTCTAGGTCAACCATTTTTTTAATGGGGTAGAGGTTTAGGAAGTAACAACCAAAATCCCTGCAAAATCTTCTTTACTAACCTTTCTTTTGAAGTCTAGTGTATTGAGCATGTCTTGCAATGTCAAAACTTCCTGCTTCACGAGAACATTGTTTTTATCACCTTGGTCTGTGGTAGAAAAAAAGAAAAACAAAACAAAACAAGAAATAGAGAAAAATAAAACAAAAAACAGAATCCTTTCTATGGTGAAGTTTCCCTGTGGCATGGTTAAGTTTGTCTAAATTTGCCATACTTATTTGTGGATCTTAATAAAAGTTCTGGTTCAAGAGTAAAAATTCAGAAGCAATGTATATTTACTCTAGACTTATGGTCTAAATAGTGTTTCTCTTATCTAGAAATGTGAGCATAAGTGGAAAGAAACCAAATGGAGAGGAGATATATGAGGAGAAACATTTTTCGTCTATTGTCCATTTAATGTTTGAGGAAGGGGGGAAGAAGAAAAAAGGGAGATAGGGATGAAAGAGGGATGAAGAAAGGTAGAAGAGGAAAAAAGAAGTAGGAACCAAACAGAGGGAGAAAAAAAAGAGGGAGACAAGTAGGAAGGGAAATAATTACATAGTAATGGGAGATTGGAGATAGGTAGGAAGGAAAGAAAGGAGAAAACAAAGAAAGATTGAAGGAAAGACCTCTCAGGGCAGCTCCATTTCACTTTTGGATATTATATTGGGAAATTTTCCTTACAAGTTTCCTAATAATTCAACATATTATTTTATTTGAACCTCACAGCTACCCTGTGGCTTATCTATTTCCCTTCTTTCTGGAAACTCAAATGTAACAAAAGATATATGTATTCTTAAAGATGATTAAGTTTTAAAATTTTATTAATCTTCCAATAATCCATTTCAATATCTAACAAATCATGAATCCAGAATGTTTTTCCTTATAATTGAAAGAACAAAATCTAGCATGTCTAGCATACTATCATCTGGAAATTTCCACAAACCAGCATCTTTTAACTCTTTTCCAACAATGGGGGATATTATATTCACTTTGTATTCATCATATCACCACTCAAAGTTCAGGACACTCAGTAGATAATTAATAATTATTGATTTGACAGAACTAAGAGAGTTAAAAATCCCATAATTTAAAATAAACACTAAGTTTTACTAAGGTATTTGATTATGTTCTGAAGTTTTAAAAACCACTTACTTATAAATTACATAATACAAACTGATTTTTTGCTCTGTTCAACTTGGGTAGTGATTAGTATCTTGATGGAAGAGATTTATCTGCTGGCAGACAGTTTATCTCCTTTCTCCATTTCTGAAATCCATCTCATTTTGACTTTAAAGAAGCTTGAAGCAAGAATAAGAAAGGAGCCATTGCAAGTAAAAAGACATAAGGAATCTACTGTAACTGGCTTCAGGAGATTCTATGCTGTCCTGTCATGGTTGGAGCAGATCATTCATTCTATTTGCTGAAAATCACTTTGACAGGTGGGTGGAAGATGGATTGGAAAGAAGGATATTTGAAGTTGGGAGGCCATTTAGGAAGCTATTATAGTCTTGAGTGAAAGGTGCTACCTGGCCTTAATCACTGAATGGGTGCTTCAGTCAAGCTGAGACCTGTTGAAGACCTTAGCTTAAAAAAGCCAAGGTCTCCCATTTCATCCAGAGCCATCTCCAGCTGTCTTGATCGATATCTGGCCACTTGCACCCAACTTGATCTTGGGGGAAAGTGAGACCTTGCTCAGCACTCCCTCACTTAAAGCCAACTCACTAGTATGACATAACACCACCTCCCTGATGTCATGGTGCTCTTCAAGAACAAAGGACAAACAACATGAAGTCCAGAGACTCCCAGAGTCTAAACTTGCTCATGATCTCTTTCAAGTGGTTGAGTTTAGATGAAGAAACTGTGTTGAAAGAGTGAAGAGTCAATCTTGGCTCTATCACTTACTAGCTGTATGTATGACCTTGGGCTTCCACTAAAGTCCTGATATGATGTCTCTTCATGGCATAGGGTGACTTAGGTTACTAAAGGCTATGATAATTGATCACAAATTCTAGAACTTCCTACTAAGTGGAAAAGATTTAGGCCCAAAGCAGAGATAGCAACTATAGAGAAGTGGTCTATCTAAATTCAGAATTTCATCCCCAAGTTGGCCATATAGCTATGATTTTTTTTTGATACAATCAACTTATAAAGAATGTTTACTAAGGTGTAAGAGGATTGTAACCTCCACTGGTAAGGGGAATAGTTACACCAAGGAGGTAACAAATTTGGCAAGCATTATTTCCCTATCATAAATATTTCTTTGAAGTCTCTGTACTTCCAAATATTTTCATTTGCCTCTGATTCCTGCAACCTAAAAAACTACACAGGATAGTAGATTTTTTGTAATCTTGGTAATATATAAGATATTTTGGGCCTATTCATTGTGTTGTTTTATAGAATTATTTAAAAAAGACTTACCTATGGTCTGTATTGTTTTATATCTGTAGTCAAATTCATCTTGTAAATCTTCTAAATACTTGACATCTTGTTCTGTCATCTTAAAACAAAAACACATTCAGTCTAGTATTGCAATGGAGTGGTTTCAAGAAACAGCATTTTAAGTGCCTCTCAGGCAATTTGGTTCCATTCAATTCAATATTAAACATGTACTATGTATAAGGTGCTGAGCTAGATGCTGGGAATTCAAACACAAAAACACAAGTCCTGGTTCAAGTCTCATCTATAAAAAGCTTTTTCCTCATCTCCCTTAATATTAGTGCCTTTGATTTTTCTCCAATCTATTCTGTCTGTAGCTTAGCCTATAAGCTGCTGTTTCTTGCCTTCTTTGTGTCCTCAGAACTTAATATAACATTCGACACACAGAAAGTGCTTAATAAATGCTAATTGACTAACTGAAACATAACTGATCTCAAGAAGTTTATTTTCAATGGTGTATGTTATTATGTGTCTTCTATTAAGGTGTACTTGATGACAATATAGCTAATACATTTACTAGCTGTGTGATGATGGACAAGTTACTTCAACTCTGGAAATCCTCTAAAGAGTGTACCCTAAGTTTTAGATGAGTTATTTGGGAAATTCATACCAACAAAACCAGAGACTTTTGACTATTGTCTATGACCCTAATAGTCTTTTAATAAGATTGTCTCAGAATTATCCTACCCTTTCTCATAGTAATCCTTGCCCGAATCACTTTCAATCCATATCATTTCTCTTTATGGTCTCACCGGATTTATACTTTTCATTACTTAATCCAGTTTTAAATGTTATTTCCAGAGTCATCATTTTCATCCAGAAATATTAATTAATTTCCCATTCTTTAATTTCTCTAGTGGTTTTCTCTCACATCTTAGTTACAATTCTCACTTGTCTAAGTCCTCATTCCAATTCGCTTCAATTTATATTAAGAGGAAATGTGATTATGTAGACTTGGAATTAGGAGAGACCTGGGTTTGAATTTTACCTCTTATACTTACAAGTTGTGTGACCATGGATGACTCTAAAGTTTAGTTTACTCAACTGTGAAATGGGGGTAAAATTATATTTACTTTATAATGCGGTTGCAAGGGTCAAATAAAGTAATACTTATAAAATGTTACATATGTACAAGTTATTCTATGTCACCTTAATTTATATGATCTTTTCCAACTTTTCAAGCTAAATTAATTGATTCAATCCTTCCCAAACAAGTCTTTGAGACTTGTCACTCACTATTATTCACAATTTGGTTATGTTTTCCTTCCCACATTGAATAGATTGCTTACTTTCAGGTTTTAACTTAATAGAATCTACTTCATCCAAGATTTCCTAACTTATGATATTTTCTTTCTGATTCACAGCAAACCTTAATTAGCTAATAATTTGCCCATTTTCACTTTTAGACTCTCTTCTCTTCAAGTATGTAAGTCCCATGACACATCAGATGCTTTATTTTTCACTTTGTTTCCTTAGTGACTGATAGATAATAAATAATAACTACTTGTTGAACAAAACAAATGCTTGTTGAACTGAATTTCTTTAGGGAGATGTTATGGACCAGAAATAACCAAGGCTGAAGCTATCTTTTCAGTTAAAGTGAATTGAGGTGTGTGTTTGGGAAGCCATTTTACTTTCAGAAAGTGAAAAAAGAAAGCAATTATTAACAATTTTGTACTTTATTGTTTGTTTACTAACACATCATCTTTTCTGGATATAAATTTCTGCAAAGCAGGGAAAGTGTCTTTTGAATGGCTGTGAAATACCCTCCACTACAGCACATGAGAAATTTCATTTGATTTACAATTTTAAAGATATAGAATCTTTTCAATTTTATTTTGCACAAGTTCTCATTTTGTCCTTTCCATTATATAGAAGATATTTATAACTTTTAGAATTTCATAGACAATTTATCATCATAAGACCTATGATTCTTGCCATCATTTTATAGGTTTGGATTTTTTAAAAAGACACTTTCAGAGATCTTTTAAAGTCTATTTTCTCTTAGAACTCAAAATTGTGAGAAGTGACATCAGGTGAAGAGTGATATCTGACATATATGGTTATGTGGGCCAACCTCTGGGGTTTTGCTCAGACATGAAAAAACTAAATCAAAAAGCATTTACCATCATATTTTTATTTACACCATAAATTATTTAATTGAATTACCATCTCTATACACACAATTCTCAAATCTACCTATCTTGTCTTAGTTTCTCTACTAATTTCACATTTCTAACTATTTTTCAGACATTTCAAACTAGATGTCCATAGACATCTTAAATTCAAGGTATTTAAAATAGAACTCACGATTCTCCCCCACCCCCACTGCCCAAAATCTTATTCCAATTCCTTCCTTTCCTATTACTTTAGAAGGCAACACTATTATCCCAGTCCTAAAATGTAGGTGGTCATTCTCAACTCTTCATTCTCTCTTACTCCCATATCCAATATGCTGATAAATTCTATTGGTTTAACCTTTGCAAAATCTATCTTCTCTTTTCTGATGCTACCACAAGTCTGGTGCAGGTCCTTATCATCTCAGCCTAAACCACTGCAATAACTTGTTGGGATTCTATCTGCCATAAACCTCTCCCTACTGCAGTTCATTTTCCATTCAACTATCAAACAGATTTTCCTAAAGCTCAAATTTGACCATGTCAGGCCTATCTTCAGGATCCAAAACAAAAACAGATTTTCTTCTTCTTGTTTGGTCTTGTTGGACTCTGTGACCCCATTTGAAATTTTCTTAGCAAAGTACTATAGTGGTTTGCCATTTCCTTCTCCAGCTTATTTTACGGATGAAGAAACTGAGGCAAACAGGGTTAAGGGACTTGTCCAGGGTCATCCAACTAATGTCTGAGGCCAGATTTGAAATCAGGAAGCTAAGTCTTCTTGACCAGGTACAGAGCTCTATCTACTACATCTCCTTGTCTCCTTCCTACCATTTCAATCTTCTTAACATCTCACTTTCTACTCCAGTATTCTTCTCTATGGGGTCAATGGCCTCTTTGCTATTCCACAAACAAGACACTATTTCTCAGCTTCAGGCATTTTCTCTGATTATACTCCAGGCTGGAATTCTCTTCTCATTTCTACCTAATGGCTACTGTCACCTCCTTTAAATCCTAGGTAAGGGGCAGCTAGGTGACACAGTAGATAGAGCAAACCCTGAAATCAGGAGGACCTGAGTTCAAATGTGATCTCAGACACTTAACACTTCCCAACTGTGTGATCCTGGGCAAGTCGCTTAATCCCTATTGCCTCAAAAAAAAAAAAAAAAATCCTAGATAAAATACTATCTGCTACAGGAAGCCTTTCCCAGCCTCTCATTTCCAGTGCCTTCCCTCTTTTAATTATTTCCCATTTATTTTGTAATTGTATGTCTTATTTTCTACCTCCATTAGATTGTGAGTTCTTTGAAGTCAGGGACTGTCTTTTGCCTCTTTTTGCATCCTCAGGGCTAACACAGTACTTAGCATTTAGTAGGTACTTCAGAAATATTGATTGATTGATTGAGAAATTATGTCTTTCTCTAAAAACTAAAATATTAATTTAGCTAGTTACCAATTTAATTAATGATTTTTTTCTTTCAATATGTTAAATGCCTTTTGTTATATATTAATTATTTGAAAATTGATAAATTTGTAACACTTAAATATACTTTGGTGTCTTCATTAAATTTCAGCTGTTTTTAATTATTGCCTAATCTAACCCCATGGCAAGTTAGATGGAACAGTAGAGAGTTTGGGTCTGAAATTAGGGAGACTCAATTTTTTGAGTTCAAATCTGGCCTCAGACATTTATTAGCACTGGGCAAGTCACTTAACCCTGTTTGCCTCAGGAGAAGGAAATGATAAACTACTCCAGTATCTTTGCCAAGAAAACTCTAAATGGAAGCAGGAAGAATTGGAGACAATTGAAGAACAAATCTAATGCTGGAATATTATTCTTAAAGCTAACTACACAAATTTCCTTTTTTCCCCCACAAGCTCTGACACTTCAAGTTCTCAACTCTTACAGATGGCTTTCCTTTAGTATCTAATTATCTGTATATAATTTATCAGAATGAAGGCATTAAGCTGCCTTATCCTCATTCCCTATCAGGACCCTGAATAGTTTTAAGTAATCAATTTTTCAAAAGGCAGGAATCACTATTCTCCTGGGATCTCTTTTTTTATGCTGCATATGAGCTGTTCTCATCTAGAAGAGAAAAACGGTGACCAGATGATTCCATCCATTCACATGCAAACATATCCCCAAATACTGATTTTCTTCCAATCTGGAATATAATTTTTCCTACAGCTGAGTTTTCTTCTCTTCCCTGGCTCTTAGAGCAATGCTTATATAAAAACATTGGTTTTACCTGAAAAACTCATTGGAATTACTTTAAATGATTTTAAATATATCTCTAAATTTTCTCCAAACTGCTTTTTGAAGAATCTATGCCTTTTTCCACTATCACCTCCCTCCCAGAATCTCTTATTTATAACATATTTAAAACAGAGCAGATAAGTTTCCAGATATCCGTGTGCAAGTATTTTCAAATAAAACTCAAAAAGTTAATTAAAAGCTAAATGAAGAAAACATCATGAAGACACATAAAATGACATGGACAGTAATTAAAAGAAAACGCTAATATTATGGTAAATAATTGAAAAATCAAAGGTAAGATATGATGTAACCTTGCTAAAGCTTTTTCTAGAGTCAGAAGTCTGAGGAGCACTTCATTTAAAAACCTGACATGTGTAAGTAGTCAGAAATCAGAGAAGTACCAATTTTTTATAACTTTGTAGGCTGAAAAAACTATTGAATTTATGTAGGATGCAAGTCCCATCTTTGTGACTGATAAATATGATTAAATATTCCTTTTTAGAACTCTCTCTTCCCTTCTATAATACCTATAGAGACAGACCAAGTAGAACTTGTTCTTTCAAAACGAACTTTGTATAATGATATGTCAGAACATTATACCCCAAGGGTGTCTGAATGTCTGCCTCATTTTTTTTTTTTTACTGTTTTTGTAGAGAATTTTTAAAATTCAGAGCTATCACTTAATTTAGCATTTTGCCTATGGGTTGTAATTTATCCTAGATAGAACTGGATATAGTATAAACTTAAATATTTCCTCTAATTAATATAGAGGTATATAGAGATATTACTAGGAATGAATGAATGAACTAAGAAATCTTTCACTTAAATTAGGTGTAGTGATAGTACGTGAAAGTCCAAAGATAGATGCAGTTGTCAAGGAGAAACTAACATCTGTCTCCAAAAGAGTTAGTAAGGGAAATGGGCAGGGATACTTTGACAAAGAAGCTCTAGAAGTGACCATACCAAGAAGTTTGCAGAGGGAGAACAATTTTAGAGATATAAAATTTCCCCTAAATACTGCTTTGGCTGCATACCATAAATTTTGGTATGTTACCTCGTTGTTGCCATTCTTTTTAATGAAATTTTGATTATTTCTGTGATTTGTCCTTTGATCCTCTCTATAGGATTAAATTATTTAATTTCCAATTAATTTTTAATCTATGATTCCATTTCCTTTTATAGAATGTGATTTTTATTTCATTATGATTGGAAAAGGATACATTTAATGGTTTTACTTTTCTGCACTTGTTTGTGAGGTTTTTATATCTGAATACATCATCAGTTTTTGTGTAGGTAAGATGTTGCTGAGAAAGAGCTATATTCCTCTATATTTCTTTCTATCCCCATTGAATTTTCTCCATAGATTTATCATTTTCTAAAATTTTATTCATCTCCTTAACTTCTTTCTTGTTTTTTTCCTTTGGTTAGATTTATCTAGTTCTAAAAGGGTACCCTACAAGAAAAGTTTTACTATTTCCTCCTCATATAACTTTTCCTTCAAGAATTTTGGTGGTATAAGATTTGGTGGACACATATTTAGAAATGACATTATACCATTGTGTATGGTATCTTTTAGCAAAATATATTGCATACAAATGCAAAATATAAATATCATTGTTCTATGGGAAATGAATAGCAGGATGCGCTCAGTAAAAAAAGAAAAACCTGGAAAGTCCTCCATGGAATCAAACAAAGTGAAATGTACTATATATAAAGTAATAGCAATGTTCTGGGATGACCAACTGTAAATGAATTTGGCATTCTCAGTAATACAGTCATACACAACTACTCTGAAGGACTTATGATGAAAAATCATATCCATACTCAGAGAAGGTGTAATGCTCTGAGAGAAACTGAGGCAGTATCACGCATTGGAGATTAGGTAATATTTTACTGATATTAATTGGAGAGTTTAGAATCCATAGCTATGGATCGGGACTGCTGGGACTCATCTCAAAGCACACAGTCCATTAAGAGTTTAGACTGGCAGCTATTAGCCAGTTGTCTGGATCTCAATGTATTCAGCAATTAGTGAGTTTGGTCAAAGGATTCTTATAGGACTCCCGATGTTCAGGAGAACAAAGAGTTCAAGAGGCAGAAGGAGGGGGAGGGCACTGGGGGGATTGGAGTTCCAGGAAAGGACTATCAATTCAGTTCTGACAGGTTGGGGGTATGGAGGAAGGATCATAAATTTTGATAAGTTTGAGAAGAAGCGAGGAGACACTGAGTCTGAAGCCATAAAGATAAGGGTATGTCCAGGTATTTGAGATGGGCCATCTGGAGGTTTTATGACTCTTTGGAATGCTAGCCCAATTATTCCTGATGGTCAGGAAGTGTGTGTGTGTGTGTGTGTGGGGTTTGCTATCGAGGCAGAACAATTAAGAGAAACTGAAACAGAGCAACCTGAGGGAAACTGAGACATGGAACTGTGGCACAAGGAACTGCTTTTATTCAGATTGAAGCATTCTCTCTTTCTCTGTCTCTATTTTCTCTTTTTTTTTTTTTTTTTACTAAATTTTTCTTGAGGATTTTCATTTTCATTAGGGTGGGAGAGTTATGTTTTCTTTCACAACTTGATTTTTATGGAAATGTTCTATATAACTTCACGTGTAGTTTCTTAACTGTGGATGGGGACAAAGGAGAGAACCTAGAACTCAAAAATTTTATAAAGAAATGTAAAATAAATTTGTTTTGAATGTAACTGGTGAAAAAGATTAAATAAATAAACAAACAAAAATACATTTTCTCTGGTCATCTCTTTTAATTTGATATATTTTTGTTTTTCACTTGTCTGCCATCATGATTGCTATGCCTACATTATTTTTTTAATTTCAGATGAAGCATAAGAGATTTTGCTCAACATATTGTATGTAAAGTTGTCTTGGGATGAAAAATTATATCATCCTGTCCTTTTGTTGGTTCTGCCACTCCAGAATTCACTTTGAGGCATTATCTAAATATTATTTAGAGGAGAATTTGGGAGTGGTTGGGTAAATCCCTGCTTTGTGTCTTCATTACTTAGATTGGAATAACAATTTTAGAACTACTTTAGGGAGGAAGCACTCTCACCATTAGACTATAAACTCTTTGAAGGCAGGAACTGTTTTTGCTTCTTTTTGTATCCTCGGTGTTTAGCATAGTTCTTGGCATATAGTAGGTGCTTAATAAATTCTTATTGATTGATTGGCAACCTCTTTCTTAGTTATGACATTGCAACTGTAGAAAATTTCTAATTTGTTCTTTGAAGAACAAATAAATTCTACTTTGAATAAGTAAATTAAACCAGTCTTTCTTTTACACTGTAGAAAATTTCTTTGGTATTTGTCTATATGCTTACATAGTAGAGGAAGGTTTATCTTGCCACAGAATAATTATAAAATCATTATGCAGTATCCATTTGATTATATACATGGATAACTTCATATTTTCCACATAAGAAAGGGGTCTTACTTACCTGTACGCTGTTTCTGATGGCAGCTACTTTGTGCTCCACATTTATCTGCCTTTCTGAAACCGTAGAGTTGTGCAAGGACTTTTCCAGGGGCCCCTGGAAGAACAGTGCAGTCACACAGTGTTAAAAATTTTGTTATAGCACCTTGATAATAATTACAACTGTTATTTCCATAGCTCTTGGAAGTTTGCTTATACAAATTATCTTTTAAAAATCTTACAATAGTCTACAAAAATTACAAATAAGGAGATTGAAACTCAGAAAAGTAAAGAAAATTTGGCCAGCACCTCAGAGCTAGAATCAGAAGTAGGATTTGAACTCACGTTTTTCTGCCTCCAAGTTCAGCATTCTATCTATTATGCTAATAGTAAATGTGATGAATAACAAATTTATGATTGTTGGAATGAGAAAAGGTTTGCCAATACAGGACATGCAGGTTAAATCTTATTTTATCTTCCCTGAATTCTTAAAATTCCCTTCCATAAATGCCATACTTATGGTACTTATCACAGCTTGCTTTGTATATTATTTTGTTGGCTATATCTTATCTTCCTTACTAGACTAAGAACCTTAAAAGTAGGAATAGTATCTATATTGCTGTAGTGGTGCAGTGAATACCCCATTTGTGTAGACAATGGAGTGGCTTGGCATTTCTTCCTCCAGCTCACTTTACAGATAAAGAAAATGAGGCAAACATGGTTAAGTGACCTGCCCAGTCAAACACCTAGTAAGTGTCTGTTGACAGTTGATTTAAATTCAGGAAGAGGAGTCTTCCCAACTTAAGACTCAGCACTCTATCTGTTTTGTCTGCTCTAGGAATCAGGAAGACCTGAGTTCAAATGTGGCCTCAGGCACTTATTAGTTGTATGATCCTCCCTTGAACTCAGTTTGCCTACATGTCCTCAACAGTAAAATAAAGATAATAATGGACCTTATTTTGCATTGTTGTTGTAAAAATCAAATAAAATAATGTTTGTTAAGAGTTTAGCAGAGCCTGTCACATAGTAGGCACTTAATAAACGCTTTTCCCTATTCCTTTTCTTCCATCTAGTCCAAACCCTTTGTCTTATAGAAGAAGCAACTGAGACTCAGAGAGCTTAAATAATTGACCCAAAATCACAAAAGTAATAATCATGAGAATAAATATTTGAATGCAATCCTACATCCCACAGCATCCTAATTCAAATGAAATAATCTTTATTCAGAATTATTTAAATAATTGTGACTTCCTATGAACTAAAGTACTATATAACTAGGTTTCAGGCTATTTTCATTTTACTGGTGTAGTTTTATAAGAATCAAAAAATTTATAAGGTTTCAAATAAATAAAATTATTTATGGTTATAATTTCATTGTCACAAAATCACTAATGCACCAATACTGAAGACTATTGTCCAATATTTTAAAATATTTGGTAAATTTATTTGGTTAATTAGTCCTTCTAACTGGATTTGAACTGTATAAACATTTTCTAATTATACTATGTCCTCAGTGACTGGGGGAAGGGAGGATTCAGACATGTGATTTAATTAATCAGTAATAAATAAGCATAGTTTGGGAAAAAGGTCCTCAGGATTTCTTTCCCAGGATTTGTGGGGCCCACAGAGTCTTGTAAGAAATTCTCTGGACACATTTTCCAGAAAGTCTTTTGGGCTGCAAAGTGGTGACATCACTAGGTAAAGACTTTATTGGTGATTTCTGGAGGGAAGGCAATTTAAAATTTATGGCTGCCAGTCTTGGGAAGCATAGACCTAGGGAGACAAATTGTGGCTTGCAGGTAAGAGTAGAAACAAGGAAAGAGATCAGTACAGATACAGGAATTTCAAATCCAGTCCTGGAAGAATCACATTGATTCTGGAGTCAGAAAAGGAAGCTTCATTGTATCACTAACTCACCCCCAGGAGCTTCATCAGAACTTCTTGAGGCTGAAGGCACCAAATCCTACATATTTTATGTCTAGACCAAGAGTCTTGAAGTGACTATATCTCTCTTCTGATGTGCTGGGAGATTTGAGAGGATCAGTTTTAGGGATTGGAGCCTTAAGAGGCTGAACCAATTTGTGCATGAAATAATACATGATTCTTCTATTTTATCCTCCCTTCTGATTGACAGTGCTTTTATGTTTTTACGAAATGCTTTTGATATTGGATTTCTGACTCTTTATAGAGAATTTTCACTGGATGGGGCTAGGGCTAGAAATTTCACAGCAGATTACCCCAAACAGCCCATATTTTATATGGGAAAAGTAGCAAGGGTTTCTGGAGCTGGAGGTCTTAGGGAATTTCAGAATCCCCTATGTAAAATAATATTTATTGAATGTTTGCTACACATTCAGCACTGAGCTAAGTGCTGTGAGAAATACAGAAGTGAAGTCTCTTGTCCTCAAGGAGATAAGGATAATACACATAAAACAATATTATCTAGAACCAGACAACGTATATCTGAGTGCTGTATTAGTAGAGATGCTAAATGCTATAGAAATTTAGAGAAAAGGAAATTGATGAAAGCTAGAAGAGTAAGATAAGGGGAGGTCAAGTGGGGCATTGAAAGAAGGGAAGTCTCAGTGAGAGCAGAATATAGTGGAACTATCATTTCCTTATTTCCCCTATTTCTTGAAAATAAGCAGCAAGATGGAGTAGTGGGCAGAGTGCCAGGCCTGGAGTCAGGAGTGCTTGAGTTCAAATCTGATCTCATTTACTATGTGACTGAGCAAGTCATCTAACCCTGTTTGCCTCAGTGTCCTTAATCTGAAGAAGAAAATGGCAAGCCACTCTACTGCCTGCCAAGAAAAACTCAACAGGGGTCATAAAGAGTTGCATACTACTAATTGTCAAAAGAATAACTGCTTCCTGGAAGCCATACTTCTCAATAACAGCTAAGAGTGCCTTAGCTTTTTTGGTTGTCACATTACCCTATTGACCCATATTGAGTTAAAATCCTCAGAACCTTTTCAGAGTAACTGCTACATGTGAGTTTTGTCAAAGTCAAATAGAAATGAGGTCTATTGAACTATATATAAGGATCGCTTAGGTGACATTGACATAGAAAATACATATTAATAGTCTATCTTATAGATTGTATTTATATGACTATGTCCCAATTATTTTTAATCTGATTCAGATCATACTTGGGAGTGGTGTGGGCTTCCCATGGCTCAAGGGCTGGATGTTTGATACCTCTGCTTATAACAAATCCTCCCTTATCTTGTACTTAATAAGCTAATTTTTGGAAATGGAGTGTCCTGATCAAATGTCCTGTTCAAATCTCATCTTATTAGATTCAGCTTAGTGCTTTAGCCTGGCAAGGTCTTTGGGATCCACATCTAAGGTGTTACTTATCCCTTTCACTTTTAAAGTGTTATTTGCAAATTTAATAAGCATGCAATCCATGTCTCTTTCCAGTCACTGATAAAAATGGTAGCAACACAGATCCTTGAGGGTTCTCTACTAGAAACCTCCTGACACATTTGCCACTGTGTTGTTTAGTCATTTCAGTTACGTTTGACTCTTCATGACCACACTTTGGGTTTTCTTGCAAAGATACTGGAGTGATTTGCAATTTCCTTCTTCAGCATCTTTTACAGATGAGGAAACTAAGGCAAACAAAATTAATCAATTTATCCCGAGTCACACAACTAGTTAAATGTCTGAGGCTAGATTTGAACTTAGATGGATTTTCTTGACTCCAGGCCCAAAACTTTATCTACTGCTCTATCTACCTACTATTCTTTGAGTCTGTTATGGAGTGAAGTAATGAAGGCCAAGTCTAGTCAAATGGTTATTTAGAAATAAGCAATGACCAAAGAAAGACTGATAATAAGGTAAAGGAGGGACTGTTTGAGGAGAATTATTGTTAGCTTTTCAAAAGCATTGAATTTAAGGTGATAACATTACCTGTACAGGCATGCTGGCTGCAGCCAATATTCTTCTTTCTTCTCTTAAACAATTGGAAATAACTACTGCTATGTGCATAGATTTTCCATGGTATTTTCCCTAAGAAAAAGTAGATGATGTAAAAATTAAAGCTCATGCATGAGAAAGAATTTTCTCTACTTATAATTTAGAAATAAATTCATTTTAAAATTCATGATTAAGGAATTAAATTAATTCCTTACAGCAAGTGACTTTAGGATCATGGAATTAAAACTAAAAACCCCTAGAGGTATCCTGGTTTAACTTCATGGTACATATGAAGAAATACCTCTTAGAGATATTGATTAACTTGCCTGGGAGTACTCACAGAGCGTAAGTAGTGAAACTAGCTGGGATTTGAATCTAGATCTTCTGACTCAAAGGCCATTTTGTTATATTTGATGCTTTAGCAACTTTGCCCAATATTAATTAGAAAGAATTCATTTTATGTGAATCTAAGTTTTTATATTATATTGCTATACTTACATTAAAATATTGCAACCATCACTGACAAACATTTATTCAGTAGAAGAAGGATTCTCTATTGATGATAGTGCTTTCCATATACCGCAGGGTACAAATGTGTTGATTATATCAAATATCAGAAAACTATAGGACTTTCTCAGGAATAAGTCCATGAATATTCAAAAAAAGATCAGCCTACTGTAAAAATTCATTAGGAAGAACCAAATGGCTAAATGTTGTTCATAGCCCAAACTGGAGATGATGTCATCATTTTCATCATCACCATCACCATCACTAACACTACAACAATAGCTTATTGCTTTTATATATATATGTACACACACACGTGTGTACATATATATATATGTGTGTGTGTGTGTTTTACTTGAATAATTGCAAAATATTTTAGAAAGTCAACAAGCACTTCATTCTTTTTCAGACATCATTATTGATTCTCAAGTTTGCTAATTTTTTTTTTTATCATGCCATATAAGCATCCTTCCCATAAAACAACCTTTTACCCTAGACTTCTCAAATAGGAAATACATTCCACCTTCGTGGCCCCTTTCTCTGACTGACTTTATTGTTGGTCAATCATTTTTCAGTTGTGCCAACTGTTCATGACCCTATTTGGAGTTAGTTTTCTTGCAAAGATTCTGGAGTGGTTTGCCATTTCCTTCTCCATTTTACATATGAGGAAGCTGAAGCAAATGGAGAAAAGTAACTATGATCACACAAGTAAATATCTGAGACCAGATTTGAATTCAGGAAGATGAGTCTTCTTGACTCCAGATCTAATGCTCTATCCTACTGTGCCACTTAGCTGCCATGGACTTGTCCATGAGGTTTTCTTGGCAAGAATACTGGAGCAGTTTGCCATTTCCTTCTCTAACTCATTTTACAGGTGAGGAAATGAGGCAAAGAATCTGAGTCCAGATTTGAAATTAGGTTTTCTTGATTCTAGATTCAGCTCTGTTGTAGACTGGGAATTTGGGGAGAGTCAAGCAACAAATACTCTAGTGGATACTGAAATGATGAATTTGCTCTTCTTTAAGGTATATACTTTCTGCCCTTTGAGTTATATAAATTATAGATAATGAGATATATTTAATATTGGAAGGGGTTTTAGGGATCATCTAATCCAACTACTTCATTGTACAGGTGAAAAAATTGAGATTCAGAGAAATAAAACAATTGTCTGAAGTGTATTAATTATTTCAAAACCAGGAGTATAATCCAGTTCTGATTCTCAATTTAATGTTTCTCTTCCCTCTCCTCCACTCTATCTCTATGGACAAGAAATTTAATTAGCTAGTAAATTTTTAGAGAATGAAAAATTATTTTGATTAAATAGTTAAATTCTTATTTTAAAAACCTGACACCATAGTTATAGAATATCCAAAATATCCCAGGTAGGGCAAGGAAAGGATCTAGTGTTACTTTTTGATAATGTTTTTCACTTTGTAATATTATCTTGAAAAATATTGTAAACGAAGGGGAAAAGCTTGGAAAAAAAGTTTTTTCAAAGGTCAATGTAGAAAAATCACTCATGTTTTGTAAATAAAAAGCTTTTAATAAAAAAAGAAAAAAAAGGAAAAATATTGTAAATGAATAAACAATACAAGAAAACCATATTATCAAGATCCTTCTAATTACATGATTATATTTTTAATTTATATAGTTATATGGGCAGGCCATGTATACCATGTTTTAAGAAAAACTAAATGGAAGAAATGTATGTAATTTTTGTCCACACATGATTTCATAAATACAGGGAATGCTAGTGTAGAAACTCCATAGCCATCTTTTTGGCAACCATCTTGCTTTTCAGATCAGATAAAATGCCTTGAAGACATTAACCCTTTCAATTCCACTCTTGGGTCCCCAAGAATCTGATCAGTGAATGTTACATAGCGAAGCTCGCTATATCTAGGCAGCTGTTCTAGCCACATTTCACTTTACTTACTTCTGTCTTCTTGGTAGCGGTTATGCCATCTTACCCATCTCATCTTTCTGGTCTCCTTCCCGTATTACCTGCCCATTTTCTCCACAGCCCTGACATTTTTCCTTGGTGTGGAATTATAATCAAATTGATATTTCCTCTGCTAATGGAAAGGGTTTCTAGGTTTATTCTACTCTCTATTGCTTCTCTCACCATCCCTGTAACTTTCCCAACCACCATTCCTCTCTCTTATTACTACATCTCTCTGTGTTGTTTTCTCCATTAGGAAGTTTGTCCCCTGAAGTCCAGTATTGTCTTCACTTTTGCTTTTGTAATTTGAGAACTTAGCTTTATGCAAACATTTATTTAAAAAGTAAATTAAATTAATAAGTTTATTGAATAAAAGAAATAAGCAAATTTTTATTTATTCATTGATACAGATGGATAACTGCAATTCATAAATTTGAAGACGTGTTTACTGGTATGGAGAAGCTAATTGACTTGGCCAAAGTCAATGAATCAGAATTAGGATTTAAACCCAAATCTTCCCAACTTCAAAGACTTTGCTGCTAACTATTGCATAAAATGAATTCCCTCACTAAATAAAATGGCTCAAAGAAAAGAACTAGGCAGTAATTATCTGACAAAATGATTGCTTCACAAAAGCACCGCAGAACTCTTTTTGATATCAAATAGATAAGGCATTTAAAGTATAGTTTGCACATTAGTACTGTAAAGTACAAATTGTTGTACCTAAAAAAAAGGATTTACAAATGAGCTTTCAGGAGCACATCTATCATGCAATCTATCAAGAGAACTCCTAACGTGGCTGTGGAGTACTAAGTCAAGGTCAGAGCTTCTGGTGGAACTATCCATACCATGATTCTTAGTACTCCCCTGCACTTCCAGGAAACAACCAGGTCAGAGAGTAGAATGCTTGTCACCTAAGAGGCAGAGAAAGGCTCTCGTGGTGTAAAAGAGTATACCACTATGTAACAGACCTACTCCTGGAATGGTTGACTCAAAACTTTTAATTAATAAAATGTCAAAATACAAGAAATAATGATAACTGTTCAGGGAATGCAAGATCATCAATCTGGATACTTGATGAATATGCAGTTGGAGAGTCACAAAGATCCAAAATATTAAAATAGGTAGTTGAGGGCATATTTTATACTCTTCACTGAAAGCTGATAGGCCCTTTCTTTTGGGGATATAAATTGAGGTGTTTTGCTATTTCTTCAATCTGAGTATCTCTAGTACCCTGAACAATAGGGACAAAAAAAAGTTTCTTCTGCAAACTTGGTCTGAGGGTAGAATCCTAGGGTTCTTATAAATTGTCTTTTTTTTTTTTTTTTTTTTTAGTAATTTTTTTTCTTTTGTTAGGCAATTGGGTTTGACTTGCCCAGGGTTACACACTAGGAAGTGTTAAGGATTTGAACTCAGGTCCTGTGCTCTATTCACTGCACCATCTAGCTGCCCCCCTTCCCCTGAAAAAAAGACAATTATGTTTTGAATAAGTTAAACCTTATTCTACTGTATTCAGAATTTCAGCTTCATTTGAAAGAAATACTGTTTGACAATTTTCAGATGATGAAATTAAAACCATCTCTAGTCATATGAAAAGTTGCTCCAAATCACTATTGATCAGAGAAATGCAAATTAAGACAACTCTGAGATACCACTACACACCTGTCAGATTGGCTAAAATGACAGGAAAAGATAACGATGAATGTTGGAGGGGATGTGGGAAAACTGGGACACTGATACATTGTTGGTGGAACTGTGAACGGATCCAACCATTCTGGAGAGCAACTTGGAACTATGCCCAAAAAGTTGTCAAACTGTGCATACCCTTTGACCCAGCAGTGTTTCTACTGGGCCTATATCCCAAAGAGATCTTAGAGGAGGGAAAGGGACCCACATGTGCAAGAATGTTTGTGGCGGCCCTTTTTGTGGTGGCTAGAAACTGGAAACTGAAGGGATGCCCATCAATTGGAGAGTGGCTGAATAAATTATGGTATATGAATGTTATGGAATATTATTGCTCTGTAAGAAATGACCAGCAGGACGATTTCAGAGAGGCCTGGAGAGACTTGCATGAACTGATGCTGAGTGAAACGAGCAGAACCAGGAGATCATCATACACAGCAACAACAGTATTACATGATGATCAATTCTGATGGACATGGTTCTCTGCAACGAAGAATTGTCTCAAACCAGTTCCAGTTGTTCACTGAAGAACACCATATACACCCAGAGAGAGGGAAATGAAATATGGACTACAACATAACATTTTCATGATCTCTACTGACATTTGTTTGCATTGTGTTGCCTTTCTCTGATTCTTTTTTTTTTTTCTTGTAGATAGGATTTTTCTTGCATAACTTCTCAAGCATTTCAACATTATTAGCATGTAGTGGACTTCCTGCCATCTAGGGGAGGGGAGGGGACTGGGGGTAAAATTTGTAATGTAAAGCTTTGTAAAGATCAATGTTGGGGAACTACCCATACATATGTTATACAAATAAAAAGCTTTAACAAAAAAAAAAAAAGAAAGAAATACTGTTTCAATTTATGATAGTTTTATTCCCTTATCCTCAACAGAGAGGGAAGAAACATTGTCAAAAGAACAATTATAGAATTTACTTCCATAAATAGACTAGAAAAAGGGTTCTTAACCAAGTGTCAATGAATTTGTTTTATCTCCCAGTTCTGCTGAAGAAACTAAGAATAATGGGTGGATTTCTGTATTTGGGGCCAGGAAAATGTGAGTTCCTTTCATATATGTTAATATAAATAATTGAAAAATAGTACTTTGAGATTTGTAAATAATAAAATAATGGCTGATTGGGGTTTTGTAGCTGTTGAGCTATTTCAGTCATGTCCAACTTTTTGTGACCCAATTTGGGGTTTTCTTGGCAGATGCTGGAATGGTTTGCCATTTATTTCTCCAGCTTATTTACAGATGAGAAGACTGAGGCAAAAAAAAAGGTTAAGTGACTTGTCCAGAGTCCCACAGCTAGTAAGGGTCTGAGGTCAGATTTGAACTCAGGAAGAGTTTTCCTGACTTCAGATGTAGCCCTCTATACACTGCACCACTTTATTTTTTTCCAACAGTTTTTTATTTTTTCCAAATACATTTTAAGATAGCTTTCAACATTCATTTTTGTAAGACTTTGTGTTTCAAATTTTTCTCTCTCCCTGCCTTATCTCCCCCTTCCCCAAGACAGCAAGAAATTTGATATAGATTAAATATGCATTGCACCACTTTAAATATATTTTAAAAACACAACAGAATTTCAGATTTTGATAATTTCATTTCACTATAATCAGTTTCCTTATAATATTGTGCATTTTATTTTGTGCGTTTAAAGACATTAATCTGAGAAGGGGTCCATAGACTTTAACAGACTTTCAAATGAATCCATGGACCCAAAAAAGTTAACATTTATTGCACTAGAAAAAATCGATATTATGGAATAAGTTTCATTGAATAAAGTCTTCTAGGAAAATCAGGATTAAAAGAAGCAGGCTGGAATGAGAGGAGATTGATTTTTATGAAGAATTGAAAAAATAGTCTCCACAGTGTACTGTCATGGCAACATGGTTAGGTGGAAGGCATTCTTAACTTGAAGGGCTGAATTTTGGGATTACAGAATCAGAAGTGGAATACTACCTCTGCCACCTAAATCCTTAGGACTTTGGGCCAATTTCTCAACATTTAAAGGCCTCAGTTCATCTTAATAATAAATAATAATGAGTAGCTTAATCCACATGATCCCTTCTAGTTCTACATCTATGAATTTTGATGATAGATGAGACAGAAATTGTCTATAAGCTAAATATTTGTTTGTCCCTTGGTATGGGTATGAGAATCCACTATACAACATTGGGTATTATCTTTATGATTTTTTTCAACCAACAAAAGTAGAAACTAGAGTTGTTAATAGGATATGACAAATGTCCCCATATTTTTTTTTTTTCTGAGTGGGAGGAAAAGCCATATTCTGCATAGAAATGACTGGGAGGAAGAAGTGGCTCCAATTACCTGGTGATTAATATTAGCTTTTAACTATTCCTAGGTGGCAGTGGATAGAGAACTCTCTATATTATTAGATAGATATAGATAGATATAATTATCTATATTAACATGTATGAGAGGAAAAATTAGAATAGCATGGAGATTGCTGTTACTGGGGCCAGGAAGACTTGAGGTTAAATCCTGACTTTCACATATTATGATCCCCATTTACAGATAAGGAAACTGAGACAGAGAAGTTAAGTGATTTGTCATTAATCACATGGCTAATATCTTAAGCCAAATTTGCACTTGTGTCTTTTTGACTTCAGGTCTTGTGCTTTATATACTTGCTTATAAGATGCCTAGTTTCTGTGTTTCAGAGTAGACTAAGGTCATGTTTTTACACAGATGGCTCATTTTGCTTTTTCTAATACATTCCTATTTTTATGAATTTCTACCACAAAGCAAGCTCCTCCTTGCCTTTCCTTCCAGCTCTCTCCTCCTCAGCCTTTACCCTCATATACAGCTTTACATTTGATTGACAGTAAAAGAACAGACCATATCTCACCTAGTCACTCTCTCTCATCTAGGGCTGGCTGTAACCGAGAAGTCAGTTAATAGTATGACTGCAATGTCAGGGAGGAGCCTTCACTCATACCTGGTATTTGATGTCAGAAATTCCAACATTTCATTCTTATTCCAAAATTACTCTGAACAGTCTTGGTCCCAAAGAAGAGATATAAAAAGATACTTTTACTCATTTTTTTAAAGAGGTGAAGTTAGGAGAAGAGGAGAATGAACAGTGTGTGTGTGTGTGTGTGTGTGTGTGTGTGTGTGTGTAAATTATTTTCTTCAGCACGTGGATCAATTTTACTGATTTCTTTCCCTTCCCTTTGCCTATTTTAAAATTCTTTGTTAAAAATTATTTGAAACTCTCTTGAAGGGAGGAGTTTAAATGAAGAAATTTAGGTGATACAAAATAAAGTAAGAGCCAGTAGTGGCTTGGAGTCAGAAAAATATCTTCATGAGTTCAAATCTAGTCTCAGACATTCAGTGGCTATGTGACCCTGGGCAAATCACTTAACCCTGTTTGCCTCTGCTCTTCATCTGTGAAAATTGTTGCATGTCAGTGAAATCTGGACTGTATACTAGTGCCATGCCAGGAAATTGAATCACTTCCATTTGAATTGCCTTAGGAAGATTCTGAAAATCCCCTGGCAGGATAAAATACCAGAATACTGCCAAGTATTCAGACTTGATTGTAGAGAGCACAACTCGGTTAGGCTGGCCGTAGGGTTTGAATGCCAAATGAATGCCTGCCAAAAAAGACTATTTTATGGAGAACTTACACATGGTGAGTGCTCATAAGATGGTCAGAAAAAATGACTCAAAGACACTCTTAAGGTGTTTCTTAAGAAGGTTAGAATGGATTGTATGGCATGAGAAACACTGGCACAGGGCTGCCCAGCATGGCGTGAGGTGCTTTATGAGCAAAAAAGAACTGAATTAGTTGAAAAGAAACACAAAATGTGAAAAGTTAGAAAAGCCACTTAAAATATTCATAGGGACTATTTGTGTCCAACTTGTGGCAGAACATTCTGAGCTCATATTGGTTTGATCAACCACATACATTGGAACTCAACTCTAAAATACTGATTTCATTTTGGTCCTCTTCAAAAATTAAGGAGCAACCATCTGTAAAAATGAGCTCAAGAAGGAAATGGCAAAACACTTCAATATTTTTTTTAAAACCAGGAAAAGCCCTATGGAGTCACAAAGACTCAGGCTAAAAAACAATTGAACAAAAAGAAAACCCTCTCTCTCTCTCTCTCTCTCTCTCTCTCTCTCTCTCTCTCTCTCTCTCTCT
>JAJPUD010000988.1:285903-382716 GCA_023553655.1 Myrmecobius fasciatus | reverse complement strand
TCTCTCTCTCTCTCTCTCTCTCTCTCTCTCTCTCTCTCTCTCTCTCTATATATATATATATATATATACACACATATATATATCCTCTAAAACTATTAATAAAATTTATTTCTTGAAAAAGGAATATATTCTTTTTAGTTCCTTTCCCTGAGGTCCTTTTTAAACATATAGATAGTCCTGGAAGAGGCAAGATATAGGAAGATAAGTCACACTAACTTTTTAGTTGCTTTTTTTTCCAAATGAATTTTCTTCTAGAATCTAATGATTGAATGAATTGGCAGCTACAGAATAATAGGAAAAGGACACAGGAATAATGGGTATGGGATTTTGAAGATTAATTTTGCCTACTTTGCAAGTTTTTCAAGAGCCAATCCTGCAGGTGCTAGGTATACTCCCAGGAAATTTTCACCTTGTTAGTTTATTTTCTAAGCTACAGCTGTTCTTTATGTTTCTCCTTCTTCCATCACAACATTCATCAGATATGAAGATTTATATATATTTATCATCTACATGATCAAATACCTTGTTTAGATTTTCATCCCGCTTACTGTATTATTATGACTTGTTCTTGGCCAGACTTCATATTTCTGTGAATATTTACTTCTTTAGACAGTTGAAAGCATTGTGGTTGACATTCTTTTTTTTTTCCATTTTTAATAAAACCTTATACAGTGGCTCTTTGTGAACCTTGACCTTTTGATAAAATTGAACATCTTAGTTTGCTTCCATATGCATACTTTTTTTAGCTCCACACCAGTGATCATTCTTAATTCCCTTTATTTCATCCCTTACATTTGGATTCCTAATGAAAAATTGCAATAAAAAAGTAGCAGCTTGCAAAATGCTTAATATGGTTATCTTGAGATAGAGAAATGATAAAATTGTCAGTCTTGATATATGGTGCCATCTTTTTTAAAAGACCAGGAAAACCCCAAAGTGGCTGAAAAATGATGAATTCAGTGTAATACTATCCTGGCTTTCTCTTGTGCCAAGCCATTAAGTTGGAATAAATTTTTTTTCAATTTTAGAAAGGCACCTACTAATTAGAGTCAACCCCAAATTCTCTATTCTCTACACTGGTTTCCTCCATTAAATGGGGACATGTTGTTGTTGAATCATTTCAGTCATGTCCAATACTTCACGGCTCTATTTGGGAGTTCTTGGCAAAGATAATGGAATAGTTTGCCATTTCTTTCTCTAGATCATTTTATTGATAAGGAACCAAGGTAAACAGAGTTTAGTGGCTTGCCCAGGGTCATCCAGCTAGTAGAATATCAGACCAGATTTGTCGAAATGCTCTATATCATGAGCTACCCGGCTGCTCCCCTAAATGGAGATATACACTACTGCAAAACCCAGTAGAAACAGAAATAGTTTCTAGAATCATGTCTGCTTTTCACTTACCATTTCTCAGAATTTAATTCAAAAAGCATTAATTGCCAGATATAAACAAGTCACTAGAAATATAAATATGAAATAAGAAAAATCCTGGATTTCTTTAAACTTATGGTCTAATTGGAAGAATACAGCATGTGCACGAATAAATATGTTAAAATATGAGAAGGGCAAAGGAAGTAAACGAGATTAAGTGCTGTAAGAAAATGTGAGTAAGGAAAAATTTATTTTAGCTGGAGGGATCAAGAAAAGCTTTAAGGAGGAAGTGTTATCTAAGGTGAGCCTTTAAAGAAAAGGAAGGATTTCAGGGTAGCTATTCTTCTGTGTTTGTTACTTTTGAGCATATTGCCAGGGCACAAGAATGCTGGACAACAATTTACTTACATAAAATGCTTCATGTTGACACATGATAGTGCTCATGTTAGTTGGTGGTCAAATAAGGGAAAAAACCCCCAAAATCTTGCTGTACAATTTTGCAGAAATGGCGAATGCCGTTGATAAAGTAAACAAAAATGAGATTGAGTCATAGCCAGGAAATGTATTTATACAGAACAAAAAAGAAACTCCTGACAAGTGAATGACTGCATGTGGGGATTTCAAAATAATAAAGAACAGGGACTTTCCCATCATTTCTTCAAGAAAAGTTCATGCACTAAAAATGCTCAAAGTTGTTGCTAGTAAAAATGTTTTAAAAATATTTTTCTTACTTTCAACCACACTATACACTCTCTATCATGCTATTATCTTTTAGCTTGCTCCTTATTTCAGGCATGACCTTGTCAGGAAATAGTGTTGACTGTCTAAATAATCCTTTTCAAATTTTTCTTTTTTATTTTTTACTATCGTAGTTTGTTTGTTTTTTGGAGGGTATGACTATTTCTGTGAAAGTAAATTACTTAGTTGGCAAATAAAAACTGAAGAGAGAGTGAGTGAGGTATGATGATTGTCCCAGGCTTTATGTTCTATGAATATAATTTACCTGCTTGGGCAATGAATAATCAACAACAGATAAAATATAGACTTTTTTTAAAAAAGAAAAATATTATTCAGTTAGCCATCTACTAAATAGACATGGCAACAAAACTACACAGACTCATTTTGAACATAATTTGCTACAAATAGACTTTGAACACAATTTGACATCAATGAGCAAATAATGATTATTTTCTATTTTGGCTCTTAGAGATACGTTCTATTACCTTTTTGGGGTTGCTAGCAATACTACCTTTAATTATGAGATGTTTAATTATGAGATGAGAGTTTTGAAAATTGTTATCATCTAATATAGAATGTTGCAGTTGAAAGAGCAATGCTCTTAGGGCCACACTTGGAAGCCCAGATCTTCCTGTTAGTGTCCATGTTATGTCACCTAACAACTCTGGTTCTCATTTTCCACGTGAGGAAAATGAAGGAATTGGATCGATGATTATTAACAGATCTAGGTTTATGATCCAAGTGTGTCCTGAAAGGAGGGAGAACAGATTATGGAATTTAGACTTATAGAGGAAGAGAAATATAGAGCTAACACTTTGAGGACACATCCTACTTGGACAGCAATTTCTCTTGAAATAAGGCATCCAGAATGGAATACAATATTCCAGCTCCCATGACCTGGACAGTATGCTGCTATTACTTCAATCTAAGAGTCTGTTAATAAAAGATGATCATAGGTTCTTATGTTTCTATAGATGTCAGTAGAGTGAGACTCTGACAGGTTTAGTTTAGCTGAAAAAGATATGAATATTGAATCACTGATGGGCTTCATTAGTTTTATGAGGATCAAACCAAAAATTATTAATAATTAATAATGAGTGGTCCGTTAAAATTTGCAAAGTACCTTTACATACATTATTTCACTTGACTCTCCCAATAACCATTTGAGATAATTGCTACAGACATCATCATTAGCATTTTACAGATGAAGATACAGATTTAGGGAAGTTAAATGACTTCCCTAGAGCACATAGGTAATCAATGTCAGAGATAGGATTCAATTTCATGTTTTCCTGATACTATCATTCTATCTTCCATGCTACTTTGACCATCAAATAATGAATCATTCTTGGTCACAGTAACATAGCAACTGCTAAAAGATGGAGGAATTGTGTGCTATGTAAATTTTATATAGTAGATAACAAAATAAATTTTGTCAGTCTCACTCATCCATCAACTCTCTGATTCCTTAATCCAGGCATTATTACTAAAAACTTAACCATTTAGGAAAACCCCACAGACTGTTCCACAAAGAGTTTATATAATTCAGGAATCCAGATCCACATGGACACATACATAATTTTAGATAGGTTGCATGAATCAATCAGTAAATCATCAGCATTTATTATTTATTATTAAATATATGCCTATTGTGTGCTAGATAATGGAGATAACAAAGACAAAAATTAAATAATCCCTGTTCTCAAGGGGCTTACATTTTTTTTTTTTTTTTTTGCTTTTTGCTGAGGCAATTGAGGTTAAGTGACTTGCCCAGGGTCACACAGCTAGGAAACATAGACCAAATTTGAACTCAGGTCCCCCTGATTTCAGGGCTGGTGCTCTATCCACTGTGCCACCTAGCTGCCCCAAGGGGCTTACATTCTAACAGAAGTCAGCCCTGTCTTCCAAATGTATCTAAGTTAGTTACAGTTGAATAGTCACTAGATTGCCAGTAACATAGCTTTCTAGTAGCTTTTTAGTTGAGTCTCTAGGGTTCTCTAAGTATACCATCATGTCATCTGCAAAGAGTGATAATTTGGTTTCCTCATTACCTACTCTAATTCCTTTTATCTCTTTTTCTTCTCTTATTGCCAAAGCTAGCATTTCTAACACAATATTAAATAGTAATGGTGACAGTGGGCAGCCTTGTTTCACTCCTGATCTTATTGGAAATGGTTCTAGCTTGTCTCCATTACATATGATACTTGCTTATGGTTTTAAGCAGATGCTACTAATCATTTTAAGGAAAAGCCCATTTATTCCTATACTCTCTAGTGTTTTTTAATAGGAATGGGTGTTGGATTTTATCAAATGCTTTTTCTGCATCTATTGAGATAATCATATGGTTTTTGTTTGGTTATTAATATAATTGATTATGCTAATAGTTTTCCTAATGTTGAACCAGCCCTGAACTCCTAGTATAAATCCTACTTGGTCATAGTGTACTATCCTGGGGATGACTTTCTGTAATCTCATTGCTAATATCTTATTTAAGATTTTTGCATCAATATTCATTAGGGAAATTGGTCTATAGTTTTCTTTCTCTGTTTTCACCCTACCTGGTTTAGCTATCAGCACCATATCGGTATCATAGAAGGAATTTGGTAGTATACCTTCTTCCCCTATTTTTTCAAATAGTTTATATAATATTGGAATTAATTGATCTTTGAATGTTTTGTAGAATTCACATGTAAATCCATCTGGCCCTGGAGATTTTTTCTTAGGCAGTTGGTTAATAGCTTGTTCTTTTTCTTTTTCTAAAATGGGGCTATTTAAATAATTTATTTCATCTTCTGTTAACCTGGGCAATCTATATTTTTGTAGATATTCCTCCATTTCATTTAGATTATCAAATTTGCCAGTAACACAGCTTTTAAGTAAATGGCTATCTCTATATAGTAGTAGACACCACTATGTTTGTGCCTGCTAAGATATTTTTAAACCCTGAATCTGTCTTTCCCTCCAGCTTCCTGTCATCTGTACCACTGATAAGCAAGCTTTTTATATCTTCATTCAAGTCATTAATGAAGATAAGGAACCGGATGAATTGGGAATGTCCCTAGTAACTTCCAATTCTGTTGATACAGATGTATTAGCAAACAGTGTCTTAACCAAATGCAAAGCCCTGCTATCTGTGGTATGCAATTCATTTGTTGTTGTTCAGTCATTTCAGTCTTGTCTAATTCTTCATGACCTTTTTGAGGGTTTTCTTAGCAAAGATCCTAGAGTGATTTGCCATTTCTTTCTCCAGCTCATTTTATACATCCTTCTTTTTCCATAATGATATCATGAAAAAGTTTTTCAAAAGTCTTGCTGAAATAAAGATTAACATATATGTATTTATATTGTATTATAATCATATACCTATGTATATGTATACACATACAAATGAATGCACACATGCCCTTAGTTTTTACAGAAAAAACATTTGAACATCAATGAAAACTCAAGACACCTCATGAAGATAAATTAGCAATTCCCAAGGGTTATCACAAAATTAAAATTGGGAATTACTAACCTAGAAGAACCAAGAAAACAGTTGTTAGATTTGTCTTCCATTCGGCACTCTATAACTTTCAGTGGAAGATAAAGAGTTGCCATAACAATGGAACTCTTGCTTCTGAGGGTGGTTCTTATCTCCCATGTAATATTTCATGAAGAACCTTAGAAAAATAATAGAATATTACCATACTTGAAGGATATCTCAAATTTCTGGAGATCACTTTTTTGTCAGTGTAGCTTACATACTCACAACATCTTTTTGAATTAGGAAAATACATGGGAAAGACATGACTTGACTATCATGTAAGGAGTTAATGGAGTAACTAGGAATAAAACCCAGATTTCTGAGTCACTGTTTAATGTTCTTTTAATGAGAGCACAAAGCTATAACTGACCCTGATAACAATAATTTTGTTTTTGTTTTGCAGGAGTAGATAATGCTCCTGATGCATTATTATTAAGCTAAGGAAATATATTCTATTTCACATGTCACAATATGATTTTAATGGAAGTGGCATGCTGTTGAATGTTTAACAAGACTGTAAAAATATACACAGGATAGTTTTCAATTCAATTTGCATTATAACATTTTCTCCATAACTTTCTTAAATCCAGACAATCAACAAAACAATACTTCAAGCCCTGTTATAAAGCATTTCCAAGGTATAAATGTTTACCTTGAAAATTTAACAATTGGCAAGTGAGTTTGAGCTGGTTTAGAACTCTCCTGATTAGTGATATCAATATTGTAAGTGTTTACATATGATAGCTTATGGAAGACTAATTCTTAAGTAGTTTATATCCTGAAAACATAATGAATCACTAGATTGAGTTGTAATTATAAAATAAATTCTACAAGAATGAATTAAAGAGCTACATTATTTTTTATATTTCTTTTCCTTGTGTATTATTCAAAAGGTACAATCACTAATATAATTTATTCAAGTTCCATTTGACAATAAAACTTCTTAACTCCTTTTCATTCTCTAAGTAAATCAGAGACAATATGGTAGAAACAGAAAAATTTTTTTAAAAACTTCTCTCAATTGCTGATTAAAAATGTGATTTGAGGGGTCTTGGCATTTATGCAGGTAGTCTCCAAAGCATCCCCAAATGTTATTTTTCCATACCCCCTCATCAGATACACTAAATCAGAAATTTGAACACTTGAGGGAGTGTCAAAATTATCTATGTACACAGAGAAAAGGAAATTGAAGAGAATTTCAAAAAATTCAGGATTTTTAGGTCAGATAAGAGGTTTCCTATATTCGGCCCCAAAGTGTTCTATAGTTCTGATCATTAAAGTAAGCATTAAAGTAAGGCATTTAAAAATGGTTAATTAAAAATTTAGACTAAAAAAAAAAATTGTGAAGCTCAAATGTTGTCCCTTAGAGATATGAGGTAATTTCTAAGTTGTCCATTGTTAACTATATGAATGACTCCTAATGGAAGTCATACCAAAATAAATTTATTTTTAAAAGTGTATTAGCTTTAATAAGGAATACTCCCATGGAAATTCTGTTGAGGAAAGTTTAACATTGGCAGCCCATCTTGTTCCCCTTATCCTTATGATGCCCATGACTGTCCAACATCCCTCATTGCAGTAATTTATATCTGGGATCTTTTTGTCCCTCCTGGTTTCCACCAAAAGTTGTCTCATCCTCTCAAGACCTCAGTAATTGAAAGCTAGCTAATTTGGTGAATCAATCCATACCAACATATTATTTGATACTAATGATCCACTCTATCACACTCTTTGGGTTACATATGTATATTTTTAGAGATTTTGGGGGACAGGTTATTTGCAAATTGGTATGAGAAAAGATGGTTGAAGAGGAGAAAGAGAGAGACAGAGACAGAGAGAGAACACATGTATATTAGGTGAGATCTCTATATGTCAGAGCTCCTGAGACATCAGGGAACCTCTTTATCTCCTAATGATTATTTTTAATCTCCTTACAGTGTTTCAATTTACTATGCTGCTTTAATTTTTTTCTTTTTTTTTTTAAATTAAGATTTATTTAATTATTAAACTTATTTTTTTTTTTTCATTTAAACTTCCCTTACTATCTATTGGAAAAAAAGAAAAAGAAAAACAAAATCTTGGAACAAATATACATAGTCTTGCAAAACAATACCCTCATTGACTATGTCTAAACCTGTGATCTCATTTTGCATATTTCATTTATAACCTCTCTGTTAATAGATAGGTGGGTAACATTCTTTATCAACAGTTCTCTGGAATCAAGACTGATCCAACTGCATTGATCAGAGTTCTTTAATTTTTCAAAGTTGTTTGGTTTTGCCATGTTATTATCATGGTATAAATTATTTTTCTGACTTAATCATTTTATTCTGTATCAATTCATACATGTCTTCCTTGGTTTTATAGAAATCATTCCCAGGGGTAGCTAGCTGGTGTAGTGGATAGAGCACCAGCCCTGAAGTCCCAAGGACCTGAGTTCAAATTTGACCTCAGACACTTAACACTTCCTGACTGTGTGACCCTGGGCAAGTCACTTAACCCCAATTGTCTCAGCACAAAAAAAAAAAAAAAGAAAGAAAAGAAAAGAAATCATTTCTTTCCTCATTTCTTATGCCACAGTAGTGTTCTATTACATTCACATTTTTTCCTGAACTATTTTTAACCACTTTAGGAATTGCTTTTACCTGAAGGCATTGAAATATGTAATTTTAGTAAAAGGCTTTTTGGATGGTTTGTTTGAATCCTATAGATCTGAATGACCCATTGCAGCAGCAATTGGACAGTTTCCTTATTTTGTTCTGTTTTCATATTCCATGTTTCCCTGGTGAAGTCTTATGTGCCAGAACATGTTTCTAGAAGCTCAAGGTCTTGATCACAGAGAACAGAAGAGCATTTGGGTGATAGTAGCAACTTAGCATTACAGGATCAATAACAATATTTTTGATAAGCCCACCTCTAATGTTTCAAGTATATTTATTCTAGAAGTCACAGACTTTGAAACTACTGGTAGGAAAGTCAGGTACTACATAGCAAATAACCCTGCAATGCCCTTCAATTCAGTGCTTTTCAATTCACAGTATGTAGACAACTCCTTAAATTGCCTGTATGAAGAGCTATATTAAAAAGAACAAAACCAGGATCATAAAAATGTAATCACGATGTCTTTATCCAGGAATTTAAAGCCCTCACAGCCTAATTCCAGCTTACCTGTCCAAACTCATTTGATACTATTTTGGAATCCAATTTACCTTACCTTGATGAAATGGTTACTTCCCAAATTTGATCTGCCACACTGCATCTCTGTACATTAGTTCAAGTCTTTACCGATGTCTGGAACAAGTTCGTTCTTCATGAGTTTGTAAAAATCCTTTTTCTTCCAGGCTTAGCTCAGATGAAATTGTTCTGTTTTATCTAATTTTTATAGCACTTTATGAGTATCTCTTTTTTTTCCCCTATCACTATGCACAAGCTATAAACTTTCTAGTAATAAATTTCAAGAGGGATTATGTCAGTATTTTATCTTAGTTTCTTTAGTACTGTGCACATAATTAGCTAATTAATGTTTGTGGAATGTCTATAGTTATTGGGGTGAAGAAGGGTGGGAATCCAAGAAATTTTATTAAAGAAACCAATTCCACTCATAAGGAATGAATCTAGAAAACATCAAAAAACTATGAAATATCTTTGAACAACTGCTTCCAACACAATTTATGTCAGAAAAATTCTCTAATAATTAGAACCAAACATAAGTGGAATGGATATCTTTATAAGGCAATGACTTTCTTATCACAAGAATTATTTAAACTGGGGTTAAATAAATATGTATATTGATCATCTACTATATTCAAGGCACTGTGCTAGTCTCACTGAGCTGTGGGAGTTTGTAAGATAATTAAGATATGAATCTAACCATCAAGAAGCTTATGATTTAGTAGGGCAGATGACATTCACAAATAGTAAAATACCAAATGAAATATGGCAAGGCATAGGAGAAGTATACACAGGATACTATGGGAGTTGAAAGGAGGGAGGAAAAAAATCACTTTTTTCAGGTACAGAGTACATACTCTTTCCTTTTCAGGTACAGAGTACATACTCTTTCCTTTATAACAAGAAAGAACCTGTTTCATGAGGTCTTACTCCCTCTAAAAATTTTACATAGACCAACAAGTTGGAGAATCATCATCCTAAGGAACTTGACCAGACAAATCTATGAATATTAGTGGCTGCAAGTTTAATAAAACTCAGAAGACAAGGTCCTGAAGATAAATTCTGCCTGTTGCCACAGTTTTGCCTGGGGATAATCTTTCTCAAATTAATTAATATTTGTTCTTGTTGGGTACTAGGGGAAAAAAGTTCAGGGTTAAAAAGGAGAAAAGACAAAAGTTAGACAATTAGACAATACTTTATTTAAGATGCTATTCAGAAAGTGACAGATATGAGTACTGAAAAAGGTTACAAAAAAAGAAATTGATGCAATTTTGATAGAAAATGACTGGTTACAGTGGGTGCCATTTCATAATCAGTTTTATATATGCAGTAGTATTGTTGACTAGTTAGAGAAAAAAAGTAAAAATGAAAACCAACTAAAGAAGGATAAATAGAAAAGTGTAAAATAATAGAATTTCAGAGTTAGAATGGATTCCAATGGCTATCTACTCCAATCCATACCTTTAAAAAATCCCTCTAAGGCATCACTAACCTCCAAATAAGTAGTCATCTCACTTTTGTTTAAAAACTTCCCATGGGGACTGTTAGATGGCATAGTGGATAGAGCACCAGACCTGCAGTGGGGAGGATCTGAGTTCAAATTCATCCTCAGACACCTAACTCTTAGCTTTATGACCCTTGGCAAGTCACTTAACTCTAATTGCCGCAAAAAAAATTTAAAAAATTAAAAAAAAAAAAGACTTCCAGTGAAAGAGAACCTACCACTTGCTAAGACAGCCATGTCACTTTTGGATAGTTTGTATTGTTAGGGAAAATTTCCTTACTGTAAGATTTTTCTCCTTCTTAGTGGTAGCTGATAATCCAAAGTTTAGAGAGCTGAGCCAGGTGTCCGGAAAACCTGACTTCAAATATGAACCCAAACATTTACTAACTGTGTGACTCTGGTCAAGTTGTTTACTCTCGTTTGCTTTATTTTCTTCAACCATTAAATGGAGATGAAAATAATAGCGCATCTCCCAGGGTTATAATGAAGATCAAATGAGATATTTCTAAAGTACTTGACACACAGGAGACACTATACAAATGTTAGCTGTCATTATTAAAATCCAGCCTTAGACACTTACTAGCTGTGTGACTCTGAGGTTGGTTTAAGCTCTATTTGCCGGGTTTTTCTTCTTGTAAAATGGGGATAATAATAAGCACCTCCATTGGAGGATCAAAGAGATCAAAAGAGATATGCTTAGCACAGTGCCTGGTACAAATAGGTGCTACATCAAGACATTCCTTTCCTTTGCTTTCTTCTTTGTGACTCTACACATTGCTCCTTATTCTACTTTAAACTTCTTCTATAAAGTCTTTTATATACTTGAGGACAGTTATCTTGTCTGTTGCTGACCCAAGTCTTCTCCAAGCTAAATACCTCTGAATCCTTTAGCCGATTTTTACAGGACATGAACTTTAGAACCTTCATTATCCTGGTTATCTTCCCAATATGCTTCCAGTTTCCAATGTCATTTAAAAATTAAGTGTCTTGAACTAAATTAAGTACTCCAGATGTGGTTTAACCAAAACAGAGTATAAAAATTCTATCACTTCCTTATTCCTGAATGTTAATGCCTCTCAATGCTACATAAAAGCACACTAGTTTTAGTGACTGCTTTATCACACTATTGCCTCTGAGATCTTGCAGTCTACTAAGACCTCAAGATCTTTTTCAGATGAATTGCTGTCTGACTATGCCTATCTCATCTCATCTTATTTAAACTTCTTTTAACTTAAAGATAAGGCTTTCCATTTGTCCCTGTTGAGTTTTATTTGATTGAATTTGGCCCTAGCCTGCCAACAGGTTTTTACATTTTGCCTCTTATCCAGTGTGCTATCTATTCCTCTCCACTTTGTATAATCTGAAATTTTGAGAAACATGCCAGATATACTTTCATCCAAATTACTAACAGAAATGTAAAATAGCACAGAGGCTAAGAACAGTCTATTGGAAGCTCAATTGATGTTCATCCTTTAATGATTAATTTTTAATTGACTTTGCAAACTGACCTTTTATGTGTTTATTAAAAATCTCTTTAATGATATGGTTTATAGATTTGTCCATAATCTATATAATTCATTTTTTTTAAAAGTAGGACAAAATGCGTTCTTTTCTATCTCCATAGTCTAGGGCAATTAGTTAACATGCCACAGGGTGGCACTGTGGATAAAGTGCTAGGCCTGGAGTCAAGAAAGTTGAACTTTCTGAGTTCAAATCCAACCTCAGACACTTATTAATGTGACCCTTAGCAAATCACTTATTCCTGCTTTCCTCACTTTTCTAATTCTGTAAAATGAGCTAAAGAAAGAAAAGGCAAGCAAACCACTTTGCAAATGGGGTTACAAGACATGACTGAAACATGACTGAACAACAATATAACCATAATATCTCTTCTCCTGTTCACAATTTTTTTCAGCTATCACTGAAAGTGACTTTGCAGTCACATTTGCTATTTCTTTTAATATCAAGATATGGCTCATCTGGGTTAGGTGATTTGGATTCATCCAGTGCAACTAGAAAAAGTCTGAGTATCAACTCCATTTTAACCACTTTTTAACATCTTTGAAAGATATATGATCTGCTTTTCTTTAAAATTTTAATGATAAAATTAATATTGATATCACACATCAATTTTTAGTTTATTATGGAATGCAGTATAAGATGTTGGTCTAAACCTAATTTCTGCTAGACTGCATTTTGATTTTCCTAGCAGTTTTCAGATTGGAAGTTTTTTTCCAGGCAATTTATGGTTTGGGGTTTATCCAAGAGTGGTTTGCCTCATTCAGTAACAATTCTAATTCAGCATCGCTTAGATATAGTTTAGTACCATTTCCCTTGGCAGATTGAATAAACTTCAACAAGAAGGGCAATAGTCATTGGGATCCTTATATGTTTAACAAGTGATTGAATATGGTAATGATGACTGTCAATTAAAAAATTACCTTCTTGGCTGGGAGTATGCTCACAACTTATGATGTTGTGACATCAACTCCTGATGAGACTTACAATATCTATATGGTCAAAGATGAGGAATATGATAAGTTTATATCAAGTTTAATATACAATATGTAAAGAATTCCATCTGTGCTATGTGTCATACAGAGAACTACATCCTCTGAGGACCAGAGCATCCTGTACTTACTTTATGATCCAGCAAAAGTGCCCTACTTTCTGGTCTTTGTTCATAACATTCCATTTATGTTCTCTATATCTTTGCCCAGGCTGTCTGCCATGGCTGATGTCTTTACCATTTACAATTCCCCATCATGGAATTAATCCCTAGCTGTCTTCAGGATTCTATTTCAGCACCACCTCATAAAGAAAGCCTTTCCTGATCCTATCTTCCCATTAAAATTACTGTTTGTTTTTAATGTTTTACCAAAAGATTCATGTTGACCATTGATACAACCAATTAAACTTACTTAGTAGCTATTTATATTTCAATTAATTCATTTCAATGTGTCAAGTATCAAAATTATTTTCAAGTCATTCCTACTAAGTTAGGGTATTATAAGATTGGGTCTAGTGGTCTTGAGATAACTATGACAATCTCCCCTTAAGACAAGTTGTAGTTTATAGAATCTATATAGGGAAACCATTGTTATAAGATTAGACCTGATAGGTTTTTAAGTCATCATGACAATCTGTCCTCAATAAAGTTGGAAGCTTATAGACCATACTCATGGAAAAACATTGACAAATGCATTTTTTAAAAGTTAGTACAACTGTGCTCCTCAAATAATATTTTGTCTATTACCAGCTTATTTTTTTCTCCCTGATAACAAAGCCCCCAAATAAAATTTTTCCTAACTCTTGACACACAAACCAGTCAGGTCAAAGGAAGCTATCCAAAATCAGTGTATAAGAATGGGTACTTTGGAGTGCACCCTCCCCTTCAGCAGGAGCATGCTGAAAGGACATGTGTCTTTCCAAAGCATCCCTGCCATCATGTGAGTTATACTCTAATGTTAGTATGTATACCTGAATTGTATGTTGTTCCTCCTTTCCCTCCCTTCTTCCCTTTCTCTTTCCTTCCCCCCCTCTCCTCTCTCTCTGTCTCTGTCCCTATCTCTTTCTTTCTCTTTCTCTTTCCCCCTTCCCCTCTCTCTTCCTCTCTCTCTCTCTCTCTCTTCTCCTCTTCCCCACTGCTTGCAATAAAGTTTTGCATTGAACTCATCCCTGTTGTTTTACTTGTTATTCTCAGCAAGTTATTTTCCAACTCATTAAAGGGTTGTTTTCCCTAGGAACTTTGGATGGTCCATGTGCCTTTCCTTAAATGTAAACTGGGTTCCCTAACAAGGACTTAACCTATTCATGCCTGCACCTACACTGGGAGATTAGAGCCTGGTAGTGAAAAGCAAGGGTAAATAAAGGAACTCTATATTCTCTCAGGAGGGATTCCTTCACAAAACACAAGAGTTTTAACATGAGATCCACTGTCAGGGTGGGGGGGGTCTATGAACTTAGATGGGAAAATACATCTTTATCTTATTATAACTGGGTTCTTTGTGATCCTTTGTATTTTATTTCATTCATTTAAAAACAGCATTTTGAGAAGGGGACCTTATTGGTACACAAAACTACCAAAGGGGTCTGAGCACACAAAAAATGGTTAAGCCCCCTTGCATTAAGTCCTCATCAGAATTCCCTATCCATTCATTCTCATTCACTTTGATTTTTATATAGTGATAAGTGCATACTTCATTAAAAAAATATTCTTTAGAGCAGTCGATCAGTGGCATAGGATAGGATATCAGGACAATCTAGGTAATAACTTTAGCAATTTAGTGTTTGATAAACCCAAAGACCCCAGCTTTTGGGATAAGTACTCACTATTCAGCAAAAACTGCTGGGAAAATTGGAAACTAGTGTGGAAGAAATTAGGGCTTGACCCATACCTAACACCACATACCAAGGTAAGATCTAAATGGGTTCATGATCTAGATATAAAGAGTGACTTTGTAAGCAAGTTAGAGGAACGTAATATAGTTTACCTCTCAGACCTGTGGAGATGGAATAAATTTATGTCCAAAGAAGATCTGGAATTCTTAATTGAACACCAGATAGATAATTTTGATTATATTAAGTTAAAAAGTTTCTGTACAAACAAAACTAATGCAGACAAGATTAGGAGGGAAGCATCAAATTGGGAAATCATCTTTACATTTAAGGGTTCTGATAAAGGTTTCATCTCTAAGATGTATAGAGAATTGTTTCATATTTATAAGAATTCAAGCCATTCTCCAATTGATAAATGGTCAAAGGATATGAACAGACAATTTTCAGATGATGAAATTAAAACTATTTATTGTCATATGAAAACGTGCTCCAAGTCACTGTTGATCAGAGAAATGCAAATTAAGACAACTCTGAGGTACTACTACACACCTGTTGGATTAGCTAAAATGACAGGAAAGGATAATGACAGGTGTTGGAGGGGATGTGGGAAGGCTGGGACACTGATGCATTGTTGGTGGAACTGTGAACGGATCCAACCATTCTGGAGAGCAATTTGGAACTATGCTCAAAGAGTTATCAAACTGTGCATACCCTTTGACCCAGCAGCATTTCTATTGGGCTTATATCCCAAAGAAATCATAAAAGAAGGAAAGGGCCCCACATGGGCAATGTGGGCCCATAATGTTTGTGGCAGCTCTTTTTGTAGTGGCTAGAAACTGGAAACTGAATGGATGCCCATTAGTTGGAGAATGGCTGAATAAATTATGGTATATGAATGTTATGGAATATTATTGTTCTATAAGAAATGACCAGCAGGATGATTTTAGAGAGGCCTGGAGAGACTTGCATGAACTGATACTGAGTGAAGTGAGCAGAACCAGGAGATCATTATTCACAGCAACAACAATACTATATGAGGATCAGTTCTAATGGACATCACTCTCTTCAACAATGAAATGCTTCAAACCAATTCCAATTGTTCAGTGAAGAAAGCCTTATACACCCAGAAAGAGGGATGTGAAATGTGGACCACAACATATCATTTTCATGCTCTCTATTGATGTTTGCTTGCATTGTATTTCCTTTATCTGATTATTCTTTCTTGTAGATATGATTTCTCCTGCACAAAAATGATGTGTGGAAATATGTATACATATATTCGAATTGTCAAGTATTTTAACATAATTAACATGTAGTGGATATCCTGCCATTTAGGGGAGGGGTGGGGAATAGGGGTGAAAAATTTGTAACAGAAAGCTTTGTAAGGGTTAATGTTGAAGAATTACCCATACATATGTTTTGCAAATAAAAAGTATTAATAAAAAAATATTTCTGTATTTACTTATCTGTGTCCTTTAGTGTTTTCCACCTACTAGAGTGCAAGCCCCTTGAGGGCAGGCTCTGTTTGTTTGTTTTTTTTTCCCTAAGCATTCTTGTAATTCATTGCATTCCTTTGGCTATAATTTAAGCTTAAAACAAAATTATCAAATCAGATTTTTTATAATGATCTGTTCTCATCATTGATGATACTATGGGACAACCATATTTAGATTTCTATTATTTCAATCATATAAGAGGGAGCTGAAATAACATTTAAACAGGTGAAACTGGAAAGGCAGCCAGATTTGATTTCATGCTAATAGTGATGCAATTTTAAAGGTGTACATATCAGTTTTTATAATACTTCAAAGAAGGGAAGATTTATTCCAAATGAAAGATATCATAAATAGCATTATTAACACAAAAAATTTTTAAGAAGACACAAATGTAAAATACAAACTTTAAAGTGCTATATAAATCTAGTTATTATTATTATCATTGTTGTTATTGTTGCCAAAAGTACTTCACTATGTCACAACTATCCTATGCACAAATTCTCTATAGATGGTAAAGTTCTCCATATACTCTTTTTTTTTTTTTTTGCTTTTTGCTGAGGCAATTGGGGTTAAGTGACTTACCCAGAGTCACACAGCTAGGAAGTGTCTGAGACCAGATTTGAACTCAGGTCCTCCTGACTTCAGGGCTGGTGCTCTAGCCACTGCACCACCTAGCTGCCCCTCTCCACAAACTCTTATAACAAATGGCTCATCTTGTGACAGGAAATTGAGAATTGTATTTTCTCCATATTCTGAATCCTTAGTGATAGAGTAGAATAAAGGCAAGTGGCTAAGAGAGACTGGGATTACTTGGAATAAAAAGTTAGGGTCAAACCCAACTTTATTGTCCAGATAGAATTTATGTAGACCAAGTAATTTTTGAAAACTCTTTTCAAAATTATGACTTTACTATGGTGCACCTGAAGTATAATACCCCAACATGTATTTATGATAGCAAAATTCTGGTACTTCCTTAGATAGTGGTTTTTCCCCTCAGGCAATTTGGATTAAGTGACTTGCCCAGGGTCATACAGCTAGGAAGAGTTAAGTGTCTGAGGTCAGATTTGAACTCCTTCTAACTTCAGGACTGGTGCTCTATCCATTGTTCCACCTATCTGTCCCTCAGATAGTTTTTAAAATAAAAAATGTTTTTAAAATGAGATCCCATAAGGGACCTAAATATTTAAGGTTAGACCATAAAAAATGAGAAAAGAATATCTTAAGCTTTTCACAGCTATTAACTAGTGGATGAATTCTTTTTTTTTTTTTTTTTTTTCTGCTGAGGCAATTGGGGTTAAGTGACTTGTCCAGGGTCACACAACTAGGAAGTGTTAAGTGTCTGAGGCCAAATTTGAACTTAGGTCCTCCTGATTTCAGGGCTGGTCATCGATTCACTGTGCCACCTAGCTGCCCCTAGTGGATGAATTCTTAAACAAATAAAGGTTAGAGGTGATTGCAAAAGGTAAAATTGATTATTTTAATTACAGATGATTGAAAAGCTCTTTCACAAATAAAACTAATAGTAGGTGAAGAAGGGAAGCAATTTATTGGTAAAAAAAAACACAAAAAAAAGTTTTATAAAGGTCTGATATCCTATATATATATATGCATATATATATACATATATATATATATATATAGAGAGAGAGAGAGAGAGAGAAAGAGAGAGAGAGAGAGAAATAAAAGAGAGTGACCTAACAATCTTAGTAGTAAGACATAATACTAAAACTTTAGGGACGATATATACATAAGTCCAAAAGCCATTTCCCAATAGATATGTGTCAAATGAACAAATAATTCTCAAAAAAGAATTCAAATCAGTAACATCATATAAAAGAATACTTTAAATTAGTAATAATAAAAGAGATGCAAATCAAATCATTTCTGAAGTTCTATTTTTCACTTAACAAATTGGCAAAGATGACAAAACATGGGGATAGTCAACTATCTTAAAGAACAATTTGGAATTATACTAAGAAAGTGGCTAAAATGTCTATATTCTGAAATGCAGGGAATTTACTGAGTCACACTTCTGGGCATATATCCCCAATAGATCAATAATGAAAAACAAATGTCTCTTTTACATCAGAACATTTATAGCAGTCCTTTTTGTGGCCACAGAACTGGAAACAAAGTAAATGCTTATCAATTTCATAATGGCTAAACAAATAGTTGTTCACTAATATAATGTAATATTAATACTTTAAAAGAAACAATGAATGTGAAAAATTCAGAGAAACTTGAAAAAAACTTATATGAACAAACATGAAGTAAATAAAACCAGGAAAACAACATATACAATGAGTGCAATAAACAAAATGAAAAGAACAACATCAAACCAACATCAGACCATCAAAATTGAATGCTATGAAATTACAATGACTAAAATTGACCCTAAAGAAAAGATATGAGAAGGCATCTACTTGTCTTTTTCATAAATCTAAATAAATATAAGTTTGTAACAATGAATCTACTGTCAGATTTTTTTTGATGTGTTGACTAGTTTTGCTGAAGTTATTTTTTTAAGCATATTTTATTTTTTGTTAGAATGCTGGCTCTGTGTGATGAAGAGATTTCTTGGGAATATAGGTAAAATAAAATATATCAATAAAACCTTTAAAAATAAGTAATTAAACTAATTAATTAAAATAAAGTAACTAAATAAAATAAAAATAAAAGTTCAATATTTTGTTTATTTGGCAGTCTCTTAGTATAAGATAAATGGAATCATTTAATATAAAATAATACTTGATATTTGACACAAAATGATATGAAATCACTATTGTTAAGAGTGAAAACCTAGCCTCCCAGATACCATCTTTAATCAAGAAACATCTATTAAGCACTTTTTATGTAGTAAACTCTGGGGACAAAAAGGGGGAAAAAACTCTCCTTGTTTTAAAGGAGCTTATGTTCTAATGGGGAACAAAAAAAAGCACATGAATAGATAAGTATAAGATACATGCAGAGAAGATGGAAAATAATTTTAGCAGGAAAAGCACTAGCTGCTGGGCTCAGGAAAGGCTTTAATAGAAAATGACATTTGTACTGGTTCTAGAAGGAATTCTCAAGAGTAGAAGTTAGGGAACAGGAGGAGCATTCTAAGCAAAGGATTTAGCCAAATACAAAGAGATTGGATGTCATGTGAGAGCAACAATAAGTGAGTCAGTATTGCTGGAGTACCTAGAGGAGCATAATGAGTAAGAAAATTGTAAAAATAATAAAAAGTTTTGGGAAAAAATCACATCTCAAGAAGATCAGATTAGAATTTTATTACTTTTACTCAAATGCCATTACAAGTCCAAATCTAAAGCTATAATAATAGAAGAAAGGTTTTGTTTTGCTTGTTTTTGGTGGGTTTTTTTTTGTTTTTGTTTTTGTTTGTTTGGGTTTTTTTTTGTTTTTTAGTTTCTTGATAATCTTTTCCAAGGTCAAGATAATGAGTTTAAATCTTCATCATCACTCACCAGTGGTATAGCTTTAAATTCTGAACCCTCAAGAAAAAATTTCAAAGTAAACCCTCCCTCAGATTAACATTCTTCAAACACACATATACTGGAGGAAAGTAGGTCTTTTTATGGACTTCTCAACACAGGAGCCTCTTCAATAATAGATTCAAGCATGGCAGCCAGGTTGACCTTGCACACTATTTCCACTTTTGGGAGAGAATAACCTAAAAACATAGGTCCAGTGAGAGGAAAAATTTACTGAAGAACTCAAAATGAAATCTTTAAAATCCTCACAACTTGTAGGATTTTTTTCTAAAAAGATTATTTTTTTACAAATAACTCATATTTGTACTTTTTATTTTAAACTTTACACATTGTCTCTCATAGTCACGATAACTTTCCATAGCCATGACACAAGACTCCCTTTGCAAAATAAAAAAACCAACAATTTAAAACCTATCAAGTTTTGAAACACTAGTTAATCTAAAGTCAGATCAAAAATTTTTTCTTTCCACCTCTTGGCTGACTCATCTGTAAAATAATATTTTTCTTCCAAGATAAATACATTTGATTTTTGATCCATTTAATACAGAGACTCTCACTAATCAGGTCAGAAGTCTGTTTATTTTGGCTGAAGAAAATGAATTATAAAACATACTATAAGCACAACAAAAATAAAGGCTGCTAAGCAATCAAAATAGATGTCTCAAAATTTATGCATTTAAACTCCTATACCTTAATCACAAGAAAGACTCTCATTGAGAGCTTATTTACACTAATATAAAATATGATTTTTGGTGAATTGGTTTCCTAAGTTCCAGACCCATGCCACAAGAAATTTTAAGTTAGACACAATGAAGAAGTTCAGATACATTGACAGCAGGTGCAAAGTCACAGTCACAAGGGAAGAGACAAAATTATAAAAAGAAGCTATAAAAATTTGACCAAATGGGACCATTAATGTAATGGTAAAGAGCTCTGTTTATCTCAATAAACCCTTAGGGCTTAATATATTGTTGTTTTTTTGTTGTTGTTGGGTTTTTTTTTTCTTATTTCACTAGTCAACTGAATCTGCTTTTGCCAAGTTTATTGATTTCTTAATTTTTAAAATCCAATTCCCCACTCCCACCCCATTCTTCTTTTCCTGGATACACTCTCCTCCATAAATTTTTGTGACTACTTTCTCTTGGTTTTCTTCATACTTGCCTGACCGATTTTTTTTATTCTCTTATTGCTAGATCATTTTCCATGTCCCGACTTGTAATTGTGGATGCCCCTTAAGGTTCTTTCCTGGATTTTTTGTTCTTTTCTTTCTTCTTTTTTAGTCTCTCTGATGATTTCATCTGCTCCCATGGATTAAAATATCATTTCTATGTAAATAACTCATAGATTTTACACCTAGCCCTATTGTAGATCCTGAAATCCAATATATTATCACCAACTTATCATGCAAAATCTACAACAAAATGTCCCAAAGGTAACTTAAAGTCACCATGTCCAAGATAGAACTTAATATAGTTTCCCCAAAATGTATTTTTGTTGAGGGTACAACCATCCTTCCTTAAATTTCCGACCTAGCTGGCATCCTTTCTACCCCCACAATACAGATTTTATCCATTTCTATTCCCTCCATTCATATGGCTATGACCCTTATATAAGCCCTCATGATCTTTCATCTGAATTATGGCTACAGCCTTCTAGCTGGACTCCCACTTCGAGTGTCCCCTTTCCTAAATCTGTATTTCACACAATTGTCAAAATAATCTTTCTAAAACATAAGTAAAACTGTGCCACTCCTCTCCTTTAGAAAGATCCAATGTCATCTTTTAGGCTCTGGGATAAAATACCATCCTCAGCTAGTAATTTAAAGCCCTCCACATTTGTTCGAGTTTACCTTTCCAGGCATAATTCATGTTAGTCTCTATCATGCACTCAACTTTTCAGTCAAACTGGCCCGTTTACTGTTTCAGGTATATAACATTCCACCTTTTGCCCCCATTTCCTGACTTCCATTCCCTCCTCATCTCTACTTCTTAGAAATACTGGTTTCTTCATAGGCTGTCATGTGGGAAGTCTTTACAAATGCCCTAATTATTAGTGCTTTTGTCATTCAGTTGTGTCTAAGTCTGTGATCCCATTTGAGATTTTCTTGGCAAAGATACTAGATTAGTTTGCCGTTTCCTTCTCCAGCTCATTTTACAGATGAAGAAACTGAGGCAAACAAAAGTTGTCTTGCCCAGAATCACATGACTAGTAAATGTGTGAGGCCAGATTTGAACTCAGAGAGATGAATCTTCCTGACTCCTGGCCCTCAACATTCTATCCACTACAGCATCTAATTACCTTAATTATTGGTGTTTTCATTCCTTAGATAATTAAGTATACATTTAGCCATTTATCTCCTAAGAGAATATGAGTTCCTTGAAGTAAAAAAGTCATTTTTATTCTTGTTCTTATATTCCCAGGGATAAGCAAAGATCCTTGCACATAGTAGTTGTTTAATAAGTGATTGTGGGATTGAATAGTAATCCTAATTCAATAAAAGACTAAAACATGCAGAAAATTATCTTTTTGAGAAGGAAATAAAATGTATAATACATTTTAGAAATATTTCCATAGAAACACTGACTTTTAGATCAGGAAAGATGATTGAAGTGAACCTACTACTTCCAGAGGAAAACTTCTATTTCTGGATAACTTTGTTAGTTTTTCCCGACTTGAAACCTAATATACCTCTCTGTAACTTCTAACTATTGCTACTAGTTATAATCTTTGAGATTAAGCAGAATAAAGCTAATCCCTCTTTTATATGGTAGCCTTTTTCAAGTATTTGAGGAAATCTAATCTGTCTCCAAATTAAACATACTTACTTACTTACTTCTCCAAATTAAACATCAAGAATTCCTTTAACTGATCATTATATAGTATAATTTCCAGGTTCCTCACTTTTCTGGTCCACTCATATGGAAGTAGTCTACCTATCTTTCCCAAAATGTGGTGATCCAAACTGAACAGCAAATTCTCTTGGTATCCAAGGCAGAACACAGTGTAATTATCTGGACACTATGCTTGTTCTTAAGGTTTGTTTTAGTCTTTTTGTTTCTCATGTCACAATCCTGAGCTGAAGGAATTTATAGTCCACTAAAATTCTCAGATTTTTTTTTTACACTAATTGTTATCTAGTGATGCCTTCTCCAGTTTTTCAGGGTGTTCTGAAAAAACTGAGTTTTACTATATCATATGATTTTATGATGTATTATAAAGATGGAAAGGTATATTAAGTTTAGTAGTCAGTTTCATCAGTCTAAAACATCACCATATCATTTTAACTGTATTATCTAAAAATGAGTTGCAAAAAAGAAAATAAGCTGGCTATGTAAGCAAAAGTGGAGCATAAGAAATAGAAAGCAATATTTTCATTGTGTCAAGGAAATACAAGGAAATCCTGAAACTCATTGGTTAATCCCTAGTAGAGTACTAAGAGAAGATAAGGAGAAGAATTATGGAGAAAGGACCTTTATGAATGAGATCACTGCTCTACTGACGTATTAAAAATTTTGACTAAATTTAGCTCATTTTTTTTTTATAAAACAGCCAATGCTAATAGTTTCCAGTTACATGTATATTTGTATCAGATAGTAACTTACTTTGTCTAGTGTTATTTTTAAGTAAATGCTCATTAAAATCAAGGCAGCTAAGTGGCACAGACCCAGATTTGAAAGAACTTCAGGCCTAGAGTCAGAAAGAATTGAGTTCAAATCCAGCTTCAGACTTACTAGCTGTTTGACTCTGGACAAGTGACTTGACACTATTTGCCTCAGTTCCTCATCTGTAAAATGAGCTGGAGAAGGAAATAGCAAATTAGTCCAATATCTCTGCCAAGAAAACCCTAAATGAGGTCATGAAGAGTTGGACACGAATGAATGACTAAACAAGAACAAAAACCTAAGTAACAAAATAGTAGAGAGAATACTGTTTCTGAAGGTAGAAAACCTGAGTTCAAATTTTATTGCTGCCATTTATTAACTGACTAGTAGGAAGTCATTTAAGCTTCTCTGAGCTTCAGCTTCCTTAGCAGTAAAATGGCCATAATAAATACCACTGCTCACCTCAGCAGGTTGATTCGAGGATCAAATGAGACCATCTATACAAAGCACTGTATAAACATGCATTAGAACATATCAATGATTATCTCAATAGACGCAGAAAAAGCCTTTGATAAAATACAACACCCATTCCTATTAAAAACACTGGAGAGTATAGGAATAAATGGACTTTTCCTTAAAATGATTAGTAGTATCTACTTAAAACCTTCAGCAAGCATCATATGTAATGGAGTCAAACTAGAACCATTCCCAATAAGATCAGGAGTGAAACAAGGCTGCCCACTGTCACCATTACTATTTAATATTATCTTAGAAATGTTAGCTTTGGCAGTAAGAGAAGAAAAAGAGATTAAAGGAATTAGAGTAGGTAATGAGGAAACCAAATTATCACTCTTTGCAGATGATATGATGGTAAACTTAGAGAACCCTAGAGACTCAACTAAAAAACCACTAGAAACAATTCACAACTTTAACAAAGTTGCAGGATACAAAATAAATCCAAATAAATCATCAGCATTTTTATATATTACCAATAAAGTTCAGCAGCAAGAGATACAAAAAGAAATTCCATTCAAAATAACTGTTGATAGTATAAAATATTTGGGAATTTACCTGCCAAGGGAAAGTCAGGAACTACATGAACTAAACTACAAAACACTTTCCACACAAATAAAATCAGACCTAGTCAATTGGAAAAACACAAAATGCTCATGGGTAGGCCGAGCGAATATAATAAAAATGACAATACTACCCAAACTAATTTACTTATTTAGTGTCATACCAATCAAACTCCCAAGAAATTATCTTACAGATCTAGAAAAAATAGTAGCAAAGTTCATTTGGAAGAACAAAAGTTCAAGAATTTCAAGGGGATTAATGAAAAAAAAAGGCTGACGATGGTGGACTTGCTGTACCAGATCTAAAACTATATTACAAAGCAGCAGTCATTAAAACCATTTGGTACTGGCTAAGAAATAGAGTAGTCGATCAGTGGAATAGGATAGAATCACAAGACAAACTAGGCAATAACTATAGCAATTTAGTCTTTGATAAACCCAAAGACCCCAGCTTTTGGGATAAGTACTCACTATTTGACAAAAACTGCTGGGAAAACTGGAAACTAGTGTGGAAGAAATTAGGGCTTGACCCACATCTAACACCACATACCAAGATAAGATCTAAATGGGTTCATGATCTGGATATAAAGAGTGATACTATAAGTAAATTAGAGGAACGTAATATAGTTTACCTCTCAGACCTATGGAGATGGAATAAATTTATGTCCAAAGAAGAACTGGAACTCAATTGAAAACCAGATAGATAACTTTGACTATATTAAATTAAAAAGTTTTTGTACAAACAAAACCAATGCAGACAAGATTAGGAGGGAAGCAATAAATTGGGAAATCATCTTTACATTTAAGGGTTCTGATAAAGGTCTCATCTCTAAAATATATAGAGAATTGCCTCATATTTATAAAAATTCAAGCCATTTTCCAATCAATAAATGGTCAAAGGATATGAACAGACAATTTTCAGAGGATGAAATTAAAACTATAGTCATATGAAAAGGTGCTCCAAATCACTATTGATCAGAGAAATGCAAATCAAGACAACCCTGAGGTACCACTACATACCTGTCAGATTGGCTAAAATGGCAGGAAAAGTTAATGATGAATGTTGGAGGGGATGTGGGAGGGCTGGGACACTGATGCATTGTTGGTGGAGCTGTGAACGGATCCAGCCATTCTGGAGAGCAATTTGGAGCTATGCTCAAAAAGTTATCAAACTGTGCATACCCTTTGACCCAGCACCATTTCTATTGGGCTTATATCCCAAAGAAATCATAAAGGAAGGAAAGGGCCCCACATGTGCAAGAATGTTTGTGGCAGCCCTTTTTGTAGTGGCTAGAAACTGGAAATTGAATAGATGCCCTTCAATTGGTGAATGGCTGAATAAATTATGGTATATGAATATTATGGAATATTATTGTTGTGTAAGAAATGACCAGCAAGACGATTTCAGAGAGGCTTGGAGAGACTTGCATGAACTTATGCTGAGTGAAGTGAGCAGAACCAGGAGATCATTATCCATGGCAACAACAGTACTATATGACAATCAATTCTGATGGACATGGCTCTCTTCAACAATGAAATGTTTCAAACCACCTCCAATTGTTCACTGAAGAAAGCCATATACACCCAGAGAGAGGGATGTGAAATGTGGACAACATAACATTCTCATATTCCTTGATTGATGTTTGCTTACATTGTGTTTCCTTTATCTGATATATCTTTTGTGTAGATAAGATTTTTCTTGCACAACAATGATAAGTTTGGAAATATGTATACATATATTCGATTTGCCAATATTTTAACATAATTAACATGTAGTGGATATCCTGCCATCTAGGGGAGGGGTGGGGAGTTAGGGGGAAAAATTTGTAACAGAAAGCTATGTAAGGGTTAATGTTGAAGAACTACCCACACATATGTTATGCAAATAAAAAAAAGAATTCAAACCATTCTCTAATCGATAAATGGTCAAAGGATATGAACAGACAATTGTCAGAGGATGAAATTAAAACTATTTGTAGTTATATGAAAAGGTGATCCAAATCACTATTGATCAGAGAAATGCAAATTAAGACAACCCTGAGGTACCACTACACACCTGTCAGATTGGCTAAAATGACAGGAAAAGTTAATGATGAATGTTGGAGGGGATGTGGGAAGGCTGGGATACTGATGCATTGTTGGTGGAGCTGTGAATAGATCCAGCCATTCTGGAGAGCAATTTGGAGCTATGCTCAAAAAGTTATCAAACATGCATACCCTTTGACTCAGAAGTGTTTCTACTGTGCTTTTATCCCAAAGAGATCTTAAAGGAAGGAAAGGGCCCCACATGTGCAAGAATGTTTGTGGCAGCCCTTTTTGTAGTGGCTAGAAACTGGAAATTGAATAGATGCCCTTCAATTGGAGAATGGCTGAATAAATTATGGTATATGAATATTATGGAATATTATTGTTCTGTAAGAAACGACCAGCAGGACGATTTCAGAGAGGCCTGGAGAGACTTTCATGAACTGATGCTGAGTGAAATGAGCAGAACCAGGAAATCATTATATACGGCAACAACAATACTATATGATGATCAATTTTGATGGACATGGCTCTCTTACACAATGAAATGTTTCAAACTACTTCCAATTGTTCACTGAAGGAAGCCATATACTCCCAGAGAGAGGGATGTGAAATGTGGACCACAACATAACATTTTCATAGTCTCGATTGATGCTTGCTTGCATTGTGTTTCCTTTATCTGATATGTCTTTCGTGTAGATACGATTTTTCTTGCACAACAATAAGTGTGGAAATGTGTATACATATATTTGATCTGTCAAGTATTTTAACATAATTAACATGTAGTGGATATCCTGCCATCTAGGGGAGGAGTGGGGAGTTGGGGGGAAAATTTGTAACAGAAAGATATGTAAGGGTTAATGTTGAAGAATTACCCATATATATGTTTTGCAAATAAAATAAAATTAATAAAAAAGAACATATCAAAACTCTTCAATATCCTACTTCTTTCTTTTTTTTCCCTTGGTTAGTCTCTAAGGAAAAAAAGATGATCCTTCTCCTTGCTAAGACCATTTCTTCCACTTGAGCCTATTTGAGTTCCCCCCCACCCCCCAACTCTCTCCTTCCTTTCCTTAGGAGTTTTTCTCACTGATTACTTCTCTTTATTGATTGTCTTCAGTCAGACTCCATGATGTCATTGGTTATCTTTGAAAAACAAAGGATGAACAACATTCTGATCTCCTGGCTCTTTCCTCATTACCTATAAATTATACTCATGTCTACCCTGTCTTTAAGAAACCTTCCCTTGATTCTGCTATCCATTCAAATTATGGTCTTATATTTCTTCTCCTTTTCACAGTAAAACTCTTAGAAAGTATGTGTATTTATTGCTTCCATTTTCTCAACTCCCACTCACTTAGCCCCTGTAGCTTCTATTATGCTACTTTAACTGCTTTCTCTAAAATTACCATTGGTCCCTTGATTGCCAAATCCAATGACTCTGTCTCACTTTTTATTACATTAATCTTTTCTGCAATGTCTGACACATTTGACTACTTATTCCTCATGAATACTCTTTCTTCTTTTGATTTATGTACCATTCTTGTCTCTTGGCTGTTTTTTTTTTTTTTAATCCATTTCATTACTCTTGAATCACTTTCTCCGCCTTATCATCTATCTCCAATCTACTAATTGGTGCCCTCAAAGGCTCTATCCAGGATCATTATCTTTTTTCTTCTTCTTCTTCTTCTTTTTCTTTTTTTTGGTTGTGTTTTTAACTTTCCTGGTTCAGTTATCTTCTTTATATAGGTGAATCCCAAATCTACATATCACATCTTAAATTCTCTCCTGAATTTTACTCTCATCAACTGCCTGTTAGATATCTCTCCACAGGCTTTCCCATTAGTATTACAAGTTTAATATGTCAAAAATGGAACATCTTTCCTCCCTATTTCCCTTATTTCTTTTGAAATAGAGAATTTGTGGCTGTTATTCAATCATTTTCATTTCTCTCCAAATCTTCATGACCCCATTTGGGATTTTCTTGGCAAGAATACTGGACTGGTCTGCCAGTCTTCTTCTCCTGCTCATTTTACAGACAAGGAAACTGAGGCAAACAGGGTGCCTTTCACAGCGTCATATAGCCAGTAAGTGTCTGAGATCAGATTTGAACTCAGGAAGATGAGTTCAGGAAGATTCCAGACCTGGCTTTCTATGCAGTACCACCTAAAAGAGAACTATTTTCCTATTCACCCAGGTTTGTAATCTCATGGTTATCCTTATATCTAATCAGTTTGCAGGTCTTATCAGTTCTGTTTCCACTTCTTTCCATCTATCTTTCTCTCTATTCACACTGTTATTACTCTATATAGATTCTCACCATTTCTCACACCAAGTATTATAATAGCCAATAATTGATTTCTTATGATATGTCATTTGCCCACGTCCACCTCACTCTTCCACAAGGAGTCTCACTGCTTGTTTGTTACCTCCAGAATCAAATAGGAAGCCTTTTGTTAGACATATAAAATTTTTAATACTAGGTCATTTCCTACTTTTACAACATTCTTGCATCTTCCTCCCTTCACACACTATATAATCCATCTCCCCTGGGCTATTGGCAATTCCTCCAACATGGGTTTTAATAAGTCTGGTTAAATCCCATCTTAAAAACTGGAGCAAAGCTATGGTTATCTACTAGAATGAGGCCAGGAACTATTTCCTTTTTGTATTTCAGTATTTAGCACACAGTAGGCACTTTAAAATTCTTATCAAATTAAAATACATTTAAAATACATTATGGTGGAAAGAGCCTTGGAATGGGTTGAAATTTTGGCTCTACCTCAATGATTTTGGGTCAGTTACATAATGCCTTGGACCTTAGCTTTCTCATTTGTAAAGTAAATCAGATGGACAAAAACAACTTTAGATTTCTTTTCAGTGCTGAATCTATAATCCAATAAATAAATGAGTCTTATCAAACCTTCAAGAGATTGACATCCATAGAAGGGGGAGGATGGTCTTAGTCAAGACTTCTAAGGATAGTGAAATTCTCATGTGATTTAGAAAAGATCTTGAAATAAGGTCAGAGATTCTCATCTTGATTCTCATCTGGCTACTCACTTAACCTGTGATCACTGCCATGGAGTTTAGTACTTCTGTACTTTCATGTACAATCATGAGATTGCCCCTCATAGTTATAGCTCTTTGAAGTATCTGTGGATATTGTTAAAGCATTTTGAAATACTAAGGATGCTGCAGGCAACTCCTAATCATCCATAGGGGGAGGAGGGTGGTAGCACCTGAACATAAACTTGGGGATAAATTCCATCTTGAAAACTGAGAGGGAATGGTTTAGCAAGGAAAATTGATTAGAAACTCTTTTTAAAAGAGTATTGGGAGTCAGAAAATTAAAATATAAATCCTGGTGCTTTATCAAATAATTTGGCAAATTTGACAAATCTCTGATCTCATTTCTTTATGTATAAAACAATGTTAGACTTGAATATTTCTAAGCATTTTTTTTCACTCTGTCTAGTTAAGCCCCTCCCAGGAGTACGAATCCTCATAATTAAACCAATATTATTAAAGAATAATATTATTTTTAGCAAAGTTCTACTATTTGAGAGTTTCTATCAAAAGTGTTTGCTTTTTTTGATGGTCTTTACAATTCAGTTTCTGTAGGAAAGACTAGTACTTATGTAGGGCAAGAGGAAGTAATCTTATAACTGATTTGCTATTTTTTATCTTAGATTGTTATCTCTCCTCCTCCTTTCTTCTGCTCTTAGGAATAGACACAGGAAGGGAAACAAAAACCCTACTTTTTCAGGAAATATTTATTTCATGGGGAAGTCCCAGAATGTCTTTAGACATTATCTTTCTTGATGAATGCCCACATATTATAAAAAGGGTAATTTCCATGATCTCAGAAATCTGTTTTATTGTTCATTAAATACACTTGATACTAGGGATAAAATAAAGGATATAACCTCTTCTTAGATACAATAGAAAGTAATAGGAAAACACAAGATGAAATAAAACATTAAAATGCATTATACTTGTGTTTTGACCAAGATGGAAATATGTTTCACATGATTACACATATACCATCTCAAGGAATGGGGAGGAAGGCAAGGAGATAATTTGGTGCTCACATTTTTTTTAAAATTAATGTTAAGGGGCAGCTAGGGGGTGCAATGGATAGAGCACCAGCCCTGAAGTCAGGATGACCTGAGTTCAAATGTGGTCTCAGATACTTAACACTTCCTAGCTGTGTGACCCTAGGCAAGTCACTTAACCCCAATTGCCTCAGCAAAAAGCAAAAAAAAAATAAAATAAAAATAAAATAAAATTAATGTTAAAATTGCTTTTACATGTAATTGGAAAAAATAAATATTATTCCAAAAATATATCATTCCCACTTACATATGCATAAAATTATATTTTCCTATCTCTAACCTTGCTCAAGATATTGTCTGTGCTTGGAATGTCTTTCTTCCCTCTTCTTTGTCAAATTCATACTCATATTTTTAGTTTATTTGTTTATTGGTTCCTGTAATTTCATCAATGTGGGGAAATCCCAATGTGGAGATTTCTTCCAACAAAACAAATCATCATTTGTCCATAACTTAGCCTTAGAGAATTGTCTGGGGCAATTAGAGATTAAATGATTTGTCCATGATCACAAAGCTAGAAGTCATTAGAGACATGAATTATATCTAGTTCTTCATAACATCAACTCTGCCTCTCACCCATTCTCTCTAGCTCAACTCAAAGGCCACCTATCCCCAAAAGGAGAGATACTACACTTGTGATTTCATTGGAATGAGGAACTCCCAAGTTAGGAAACTCCCTCTAACTTGATAAAAATTATTTATTTTTAATACTTTTAGAAATTTTATTTTTGACTGGATTCAGTTTAGAGATAGAAGCTCCCAGGAAAGATACTCTACATCCCTTAGTGATTTGTTCTTGCCATTTTTTCTTTAGTCTCTTTCCTTCTCTTAATAAAAAGCTTAACATATTCCACTATTTCTTCAAAGTAATGTACCTATACTTGTGCTGCAAAATAGAGGGAGTCACTAATTGCTGAATTTTAGGAGCCTTGTTCCTGAATTTCTGATCCTCTTTTTAATAGGCTTTCTCAGAACATACTTCTGGACATCATCTACCATATATGAGTTGAAAAGTTTGCAGATTCTGCTGGCCCTTTTGGAATCCAGGAGAGAAGACACAGTAGTATCTGTCAGTCCAATTATATCTTTCTTGCCTTTATGTATAATAATCAAATTAAGGTCACCTTGATTGGCATCTACAATATAGCCCCTACAGATTTATTTTTTCTTTCTCCAAGTCTCTTAAGGAAAATTTGATAATTTTGATTATATGAAACTGAAAATTTCTTTTTTTTTTCTTTTTTGCTGAGGCAATTGGGGTTAAGTGACTTGCCCAAGGTCACACAGCTAGGACATGTTAAGTGTCTGAGGCCAGATTTGAACTCAGGTCTTCCTGACTTCAGGGCTGGTGCTCTATCCACTGCACTACCTAGCTGCTCCTGAAACTGAAAAATTTCTTAGCTCACAAAACTCATACAATTATAAGGAAGCAAGATGTTAATTGGGAAAAATCTCTACATCAAATCTTTCTGATAAGGATCTATTATCCAAGATATATAGTTTACTAGTAAAAATGTAAAAACCAAGAGCATTTTTCAGTGGGTATATGTGGTCAGTGAATATGAAGAGTTTTTAGTACAATTACAAATTATGATATTATAAGAATATTGCTCCAAATCATAATAGAAGAAATTCAAATCAAAATTCTATAATTTCATCTCACCAGCCAATTGGCAAAAATGGGAATAGTCAATTTTGGAGGAACTATAGAAAGACAGGAGTAATAATGTTCTGCCATAGCTGTAACTCAGTCTAGTCATTCTGGAAATAAATTGAAATTTTATTTAGAAAATGACTAAAATATCCATTACCTTTAAACCTTAAACCAGAGATCTCACTGCAATGTATATATCTCAAAAGACAAGAAAGCTTCATATTCACCAAAATAGAGCTGTACTTTTTATGGTACCAAAGAAATAGAAACAAGGTATATATTGAGTTATTGGGGAGTAGCTGAATAAATTTTGGTATATGAATATAATGAAATATTAACATAGTATAAGAACTGATTAAAATAAAGAATGCAGAAAAGCATGAACTGATGCAAAGTAAACAGAATCAGGAAAAAACAATAGACACAATGCCTACAATCATGTAAATGGAAATAACAGGAAACTAAAGCAAATGCTAATTATGTTGACCAAACATTTTTAAAGAGATGAAGAAATGAACCTCTCTCCTTTCTTTGCAAAGTGGCACTTTGTTTATAATATCAGACCCCTAGGATATCTTGGCTAGTTTTGTCAAACTGCTTTTCTCTTTTTTCCTTTCTTCCCTTCCTCCCTCCTTCCCTTTCTTCTTTCTTCCCTTCCCTTCTCCTCTCCTTCCTTATTTCCTTCCTTCCTTCTTTTTTTCCTTCCTTGCTTCCTTCCTTCCTTCCTTCCTTCCTTCTCTCTCTCTCTCTCTTTTTCTCAAGGTATTGCTCTCTGGGGAGATAAGGGAATATATTTGGAAATGAAGAGAATATAAAAAACAAAATATTTAAAAAACAACAATATTTTAGAAATTAAAATGCTGGTCTGCTTTCTAGAATGTTATGTCAGTTCACCTTTAAATCTGATGCATTTATTATTTATTATTTTGTATTTGTTGCTGATATTTATGCCATAGATTAAATTGTGAGCTCCATGCAGGCAGAGATTATTTTTTATCTAAACTTTGCCTACCATCTACATGGTAGATGCTATTGAACTGAAGTAACTTTTCATATTCTTTAGCTTAAGAAGAGAGACAATATTGCTTAGTGGATAGAAAGCTCGCCCTATGACTAAAAAGACTTTAGTTCAAGTTCTGAGTCTGACACAGACTGTCTATGGAATCCTGAACAAATTACTTAAATTTTAGCATTCTAGAGAACTCTATAAACTGCAACAAAAGTATTGACCTGCATCAGTAGAAGGAGTTTCCTAACTGAGGAGTTCCTCATTCCAATGGAATCACAAGTGTAGTATCTCTCCTTTTGGGGATAATTTAAGTACCTTAGGAAACATATACTGAAATTTATGCCTTTATTTTCTGATGATTTTTTTAGAGGGAGGTTCAGAAATGTATTGATGTATTCATCCTCCGTCTCATAGCATTGGCAAATCACAGATTAAAAACTCAAAGATATAAAGAAATCAGGTTGAGGTAATGGGGTAGAGGTGGAAGTAGGAAAATCATTAAAGAGGCAGAAAAAGGTTAGGGTTGTGTGCTTCAACTCCAAGGACACATGCTATTATTTTTTTCCTTCAGAAAAGAAAATATGGATAGCCATCTATTAGGGAATGGCTAAAGAAATTATTACAGTTGAATTAATGAAATATTATTTTGCCATGAGAAATGATCAAATAGACAGTTTCAAAGGAAATTAAGACAACATCTATGAACTGATAAAAAGTTAAGTGATCAGAATTAGAACCATCCCTGAATAATGAATGATAACTCACCAGTCTGGAGGATTGAAGATAAAACATACTGCAGAGCCTTGCCAGAGGGGATTGATTTAAAATGCATGAGTTATATTTTTTGGACATGGGGCAATGTGAGAATTTGTTTTGCTGGATGATATATAATTGTTCTGGTGGTTTAATTTTTTATTTTCTTTTTAATTTTCAGCTGAAAGGGGACAGTGAAAGGGAGATATAATAAATGTTTGTAAAAAAATTATTTAATAAAAAGAAAATAATTGATCAGCAATGGAGGGGAGAAAGCAAATAAAGAAAACTGTGAGAAAAAGTCACATTAAAATTCTGTGGTTAGCTGTAATACAGGTTAGTATCAACTAAAAGGTCACAATCAAAGCAATATCTTTTCACTAATGGAAACCACCCAAAATTTTAATACTTTGAGGACATGGCCTTAAAATTTTAATAAAGGTTCCTTGGCAGCACAATTTATTTTCATTTAATTTTCCACTTCTGAAAAATAAAACTGCCTTTTTCCCACCACAACTGTCTTTTTTTTTCCACTTGGTACAGAGAAACTTCTTGGTTTCCAATGGAAAGTCACCAAAGATTGGCTATGCTTTATTTTGGACTTATCAAAGATAATACCTGCTATCTAGAGCAGTGCTCATACAATGAAAAATATTGTCAACTTACTAAGATTGTAAATGCTCTCAAAAGAAAATACAAAGGAATTTTCATTCATTTCATGAAAATTTGTTCAATTTTTCCTCACATCAAGTCACAAAAGATATAGACATATAAACAATGATTACTGGAACATGTAGAGAAGGGAAGGGAGAAGAGTAAGAGATTTAATCATGTTGTCCTTCCTTCCTTCAGTAATTCCTCCTCCTCCCCTCTTTCTCAAACTTTTATTTTTCCTGCAACCACCTCCTGCAGCCATTACACCTCAAAAAGAGGAATGGAAGTGAATATAGCTGGGTATTTTGGTTTGGTTTGGTTTTTTTACATTGCCATCATCTTTACCTTTTTCTTAATATCATCCATCATCCAAGTATACAGAAACTGCCCCATTGGCAGATAAACATAGTCTATGGGGATTGCTGGCTCTGATATTTTGAAAACAGCATAAATAACATTTTTTTTAAAAATAGTTCTCATCTAAAGAGTGAATGTTTGTACTGTTTGCTTTGTTTCATATCTTTCTACGTCTTTGAAGCCTATGAGATAGCTGAGTTCATTGTGGCATTGAATGAATTCAGCACAAATGAAGATAACTTCACATTTGTATCCTTCATAATTCTTTTTTACAGTGTTCTGATATTTTATTCATCCTGAATGGCACTTTATGTTTTTTCCACAATTGGAATGATTTGCCCAATGACCCTTCTACAAATGGATATAAATAGACTGACTTCTCAAGTGAGTAGTTGAATAGATATATATTGGATATAGATAGATATGTACATACACACATATAAAATACGTATTATATATTTATATAAAACGTACTTATATACATAAACAAATTCATGTATATCCATATATTCATATACATATTTGTATATGTGTAGATAAATATATCTCAAATATAATCTATGGCTCACTTTTGCCATTGCCAAACAAAACCTTGCTGCTATAGTGGTTACCATAATGACCTTGAAGTTCCTTTAGGAGGGGCCTCTACAAAGATCCTCATGTACACTAGCCATAGAGAGAATTTTGTTGTTACTCAAGAAGAATGGAAGCAGAAACTGAAAATGTATCTCTCCTTTTTTCAGTCTGAATAAAACTTCAGTTGTATCTTGGCACTAGGAGTTATGGAAAGCTTAACTAAAACATGATCTCTCTCCTCACAATGTTTATAGTGTAGTCCAATTTAAGAGACATACACAATAAATTATAATGCAAGGTAATGCATTGGAAAGATGGTAGGAAATTATGGGTATGTTCTGGAAAAGAGAATAATCCAAGTCATTTGGAGTATAAAGTATATAGAAGAACTTAATATAAACATGATTAGATAGCACCTATCTATGAAGTGCATCAAGTACTGGAAAAAAGTTTCAATGTTACTTTTTTAGGCAATTTGGAGGCTCAAAAGATTTTTGAAGAGAGTAACAAAACCCTATCAATGGATAATGAATGCATTTATATTGATGATGTCATGAAAATTATTTCTCCACTTATCTAGAACTTAATGACATATTTATACAGATTCTGCTAGCCTTTAAAATGATTTGTTGCTCTTCTTGACAAGGTATTCACCTTATTTGTTGGTGCATCTTTTGTGAGTATGCTGCTGGTGTGGCATATTAATTGAGAATTTATAAAGTTAGATTAATAATAAAGACTTCTAAAATGGTGAAGAGCTTCAAGGAGATGGTTTTATATATGGACTTGTTCTTATAAGAAGAAGACTGCTTTAAGCACTAAAATAATTCTTAAAATCATTTCAACATTCGTCAGGCTTCTAAAGGAGAACCTCCAGTACATATTCAATCCTGATCTAATTCAGTTTTAAATATGCATGAGCAAAGGTTAGATAACAGAATTAATTCATGGAATTTACAGATGACAAAATCCAACTTTTGTGGAAAAATAGATGCCTGGCCTTCCTTTCCTTGTGTTTGCTTTTTGCTAACTTACTTTTCCATTTAGGCTTTTCCTAAATTTCTCGGGGCACTGTATTTGATAATTAATCTGCAATTAATTTAAAAACAAATTAATTGATAACTACCAACTATGAGAGTATTTTGTTGATTTTTAATTTTTACATATGTTGCAATAATAAAAAGTTCCACCAAAAAATTATAAAAATCTATGACTTGAAAACTATAATTATTAAAACTAAGGACATGAAAAAGTCAATAGTGTGGAAGAAAAAATTAAAGTCATTTATCAGAAATTAGTGGTTATGTAAGGAATAACTGGTCAGCAAATATTATTGAAAATGATTATTGAAGTGATAGAACAAACATTAAGAGATTATCTTTAAAAAAGGAAAAGTGCATTCAGGTCAATTGAATATAATGAAATTTATTCGAAGTAATTATTGGCATATACATTTCAGAACTTTTAAAAACAGAACCAGAAAAAAACAAACCAAAAAAAAAAAAAACATAGAGAAGATAATGCAGTTAGGTCAGTATATTCAGGACTGATAGAATGCTTAAAATGTTTATTTTTAGAACTACAGTCATTATAACAGTTGAAAACTGGCTTAAAAAACAAACATGAGGCTGATAACAACATAACCAGAGATGAAATTAGGTGCTATCAACTCCACTTTTAAATTTGACTTTCAGCCCTTCTTCCCCCATCTTTTTTGAAAAGGAATTATACACAGACACAATGCATGCCCTATACCATTCATCTGATTTGCACTTTTCTTTCTTTCTCCACATTCTTCCCTTCCAGTCAGTGATTAGTCATTGATCTAAACTGAAAAAGGCCAAATGGTTTTTAAGGGTATTAGCCATGTAACAGTCTTTTAAAATAAAATAAGTGCCTCTTTAGACAATATTTTAACCATTCTGATGCTGATAATGCTTTTCCTTTTCTTTCGGTCAAGATAAGAAGCACCCCCAAAGATGACAACTGATCAGCTTTATGATTTAAAATACATTATCTCTTAAAAAAAAAAAAAAGCTGTGATCTGGGAGAAAGTGCAGTCCTTGGAAAGCTATTGTTCTAAATCAGTCTGAGCCAGAATGTTTTCATAACCAAGGTGGCTTTTCTGCCTCAATTTCTCCAACTGTATCATAGTAGCTATAAATAAAATCCTAAATCTTCAAGCATCAATACTCTCTATTTCTCTAAATTGCTTATATGTTATTTTTAACAGACCTGAATATACTATGCAAAACATTTATACCCTAGTATCTTGGGAAAAGAAATAATATTTATATGACAAGCATGTCCTTCTGTCATTTCATCTAAAAAATAAATGGATGTTTTGTTGATGTTTTCTTTGTAAAAATTTACATACACAATACACACATTTGTGTTTAAGAGTTTCATTATATTGTTCAAGAGTTGCTTAGATACCCTATCATTTATATGTACACCCATATCTGCATATATATATGTTCATGCAGTAGTGTCTCTTTATATTACTAACTAGTTTCAGATTAGAAAATACTTTTACTTATCTTATGTGTCATATTATATACCCACACACGCATTACATCTAAGATACATGGTTAGGTACAATGTATTCACAGATACATATAATACAATAAAAGGAAGCATTTTATTGTTTCAGAACAGTTTCTTTCTTACTGTTCTAGTCTCACCTCCTCCATAGAGTTTAACAGGAAGTAACAACTTAACTCTCGGTTGGATGACTTTTGTTTCCATAACCCACATATTTTTCATCAGAACATTTATTAGAAATCCAAAGTAAATACTAATGGGAACCAGCACCATACCCTCCAACATAACTATTCTTGCATAAGCATAATTTAATTCTACTTAACAAACATTTATGATACAGCTACTTTATTCCAGGCATTATGCTACACCCTGGGGATACCAAGGGGAAAAAGTCAATAAACAAAACTAAACCTTGCCTTCAAGGAACTCAGCAATACACACACCAATGTGTGTGTGTGTGTGTTATATATATATATGTATATTTTTGAAGTCAGAGGCTGCTGCTGTTGGCTATTTCAGCTGACTTTTCATGACTCAATTTGGATTTCTTGGAAAAGGCACTAGAGTAGTTTGCCATTTCCTTCTCCAGCTCATTTTACAGGTATGGAAACTAAGTCAACCAGGATTAAGTGACTTTCCCAGAGTCACAGAGCTAGTAAATCTCTGAGGCAGATTTGAACTCAGGAAGATGAGTCTTCCTGATTCTAGATCTAGCACTTTATTGACTCTTCCATGTAGCTGTCCCAAAATGAGGAGATATAAGTTCAAATTCTGGTTCTGACACTTAATAGCTTTGTGACCTTAAGAGCATCACTTTTCCCCTTTAAACCTCCATTTTCTCACTTGCAAAAGCAGGAGGCTGAACAAGATAATTTTAGCGTTCAATCTATAATCGAGCATCATAAGAACAAAATAAAAACTTTACAGTCAAATCACTAGTGCTCCTGATAAAACTGTTACATCTGGAATAAGGTATACTCTGATATCCCTTTATATTGATAGATAAGTGAGTAGTCTTAAGAGTGGCAAAATGGTCAGTGTTGCATGTCTAATTGAAGCTGTGGCAATGGTGTGTGTGTGTGTGTGTGTGTGTGTGTGTGTGTGTGTGTGTGTGTCTGTGTGTGTGTGTGTCCAAAAATTTTAAATTTTTGAAGGCTAATTAGTCAGGGTATCCAAGAGTTGAAAGCAGGAAGGTACTAAAATAAATACAATGATCCAAGACAATTTCAATGAACTAATAATGAAGCATACTATCCACCTCTACAGGAAGAAATTACGTTGACTGAATACAACCTAAAACATACTATTTTTCACTTTCTTTCATTTTTTCTTTTATTCAAGTCCGCATGCACAAAATAATTAATTTGGAAATATTTTGCACAATTGCACATATATAACATCTGATTGCTTGTTCTCTTGGGGGGGGGAAGTGAGGGAATTAAGGAGGGAGGGATAAAATTTGGAATTCAAAACTTAAAATAGAAATGTTAAAGAACTGGGGAGCAAAGTGCTGATCAGTTTTGGCAACCATATCTGCCAATCCTAATAACCTGAAACTTCTTTTCTCAAAGAGCAAATCAATTTCTTAGCTGAGAATTGTTTGGGATAGAAATTTTCTAGCCATCCACATCTATGCCATACTAAAGCTGGATTTGGTGCTTCTTTGGTATTCATTATTCTTCCTCAGTTCACTAAATAGTTGTTTGGAGGCAGTTGCTGTTGGGTATTCTTTTTATAAGTTCACTATTATTTTTAATGTGATAAGCATCACTGCAATTATTTGTCTTTTATTAAATATTTGTTGTTTGATTACTGATTCCTCAGAAGAAAAACCTCAAATACTTGGGTTTTTAACCTTGGATGCATGAACTTGATCATAAAATATTTTGAAAATTCTGTTTCTCTATGGTTTCTTTTGTAATTCTTTGTATTTTATTTTATGCATTTAAAAACATATTTGAGAGGATGTGCATAGACTTCACCAAAGTGCCAAAGGAATACAAGATGCAAAAAGGGGGAAGAAATCCTGCTCTAATGACTTATGTTTTCATAATCTGGATGTATTTCAACAGGTTGTAGCATCATAGATTTAGGATTAGAAGTGATTCTAAGTCATCATTTTGTTCCACCATCCCATTTTAGAGATGAAGAGACTAAGTCCCAGAGAAACTAAATTATTTGGCGAAAGTCACAAAATCAATAAATGGTAAAAAAAAAAAAATGAATTCAAACTTAGGTTTTCTGATTCCAGATCCAGAATTCTTTCCCTTGTACCATGAAGTCTTTAATGGCTTGCCTACAGGGGACCTATAGCAGCCCAAACTCCTATGTGTAAGGCTAAAAAAAAAAAATCAGTATTTAATAAGTATTCCATTACATAACAAAGCATTTTACAGGGATTAGAGACTAACTATTCTTGGATTTCACTGAAGACTAACCAATAGAATGAAGGGCTTAAACTTAAAAAGGAGAATTGTGATGGAGTCAATATATAGCAAACCAGTTCAAAAGCAATTGAGATTTGTATTCTAGTAAGAGGGTCTGCAATCAGCTAAGTGTATCCAGTGATTGCATAGCTGAGAAATTAGCATCCTCATGCTAATTGCTAATCACTTGTGTCTGAGAAAATCAGAAGAAAAATAGAAATCATAATAAAGATCAAGGGAGTTAACAGGTAGGAAAAAATATGACACAGGAGAAAAGTGAGGATAGTAAATTTTGACTTCTCAATAGATCTAGATATGATAAATATCAAAATAGATATGACTCTTCTTATCGAAAAAGGGCATGGATTTTCTAAGAAAGAAGCAATATGCCATAATCGATCCACTAGCAATAACACTAAAATAATTGGAAGTAATAATAAAAATACCAGTTTTAAAGTGACATATTGTTGTAAAAATAATTAATTGTGAAAAATTAACTACTCTGCTCAAGATGATCTAAGACCAATGAACCCATGGTGAAAAAGGGTGTCTATCTCCAGAGAGAGAATTAGTGAACTCTGAGTGCAGATTGAAGCATACTTTTTTCACTTTCTTTGTTTTTCTTTGTATTTTTTTTTTGCAACTGGGCTAATAAGAAAATATGTTTTATGTGGCTTTACATATATGGCGTATTGTTGCTTGTCATATCAATGAATAGGGAGAAGTAATAGAGGGAGAAAAATAATTTGAAATGTTAAAATTTAAATGTGATTTAGAAAATTTTAATAAAATAAAAATTTATTAAAATTTTTAAAAATTAAGTGACATATAGCAACCCATGAAAATACACAAATAGGTTACCAATGATATTAAAATTGTGATAAAAATATGGTAGTTAATTATATACATTTCCAAGGGGAACCACAAAAGATTGTCATTTTATTTGAGTACTTTAACATGAAATCAATCAACAAACATTTATTAGGCACCTATCATGTATTATGCTAAGCACTGGGATTACCAAAAGAAGCAGAAGACAATTCCTGTCCTTAAGGAGCTTACAATCTAATGAGAGAGACAATATGTAAACAAATATCTAAAAAGTAAGCTGCATTTAGGATAAATATTGGTATTTAACAGAGGGAAAGTATGAGCATTAAGAGGGGTGAGGGAAGACTGTTTGTATATAGTGGAATTTAATTTAAATTTAAAGGAAGCAAGGGAGATAGTAGTCAGGGCAGAATTGGGAGAAAATTTCAGACATGAAAGACAACCAGAGAAAAAGCCCAGAATTGAAAGGTAGAGTGTATTGTTTGTGGAACAACCAGAAACTGAACTGAAGAGTAAATGTTGGGTAATAAGGTGAAAGAAGATTGGAAAAGTAGAAGTGAGGTAGTCTATAAAAGGCTATAAAAGGGTTATTCAAAGCCTTTTATAGCCTAGCTCACTTCTACTTTTCCAATCTTCTTTCACCTTATGAATTACTGGCTAGGATGGAGTCCATCCCATGAAGACTGAATAGAACTGGTTTGACTAGAGATCTGATTATTCAAGAGCATTAATGGAAGTAGAAAGGTAGGAGGGAAATGATCAGCTAAAGCTGAAAAAAAAAAAAACCAGATAAAATGAGAAATATCAGATATGGCACAGAGAGAAGAATAGAAAAAGAGGAAGTGACTTCTAATTCCAGGAAGAATTAACTGGTAAGATAAGAACAACACTTAGGGCAAAAATTCAATATATCAAGGCACAAAGTCTTAGGTAAGAAATAATATGAACTCCAAAATTTAACATAAGGAAGTAACTATGATCTCAGTAGCATTACTGAGATTCAGGAGGGACTGTGACTAGAATACAGCAAGATTTCAAGAGATTTCATAGAATGGATATCAAAGTAGTATTTATATATCAAGAAATATATGCTTGTATTCTGTAACAGCCAGAGGTTATTAGAAAAATATATTTAATTAAGAATCAAAGAAGAGAAAAACAGAAATGACATCCTTGTTGTAGTTTAGTAAAAAATGTCTGGTTAAATGCAGAATATGGATAATTTTTTCCATTGTAAATTGACGAAAGGCAAGATATTATAGTGTTGAGGGACTTCTAACTAATAGCATATCTATGAGAGGTCTTATTTTATTTTTTTGTATAAAGAGCATCTGATAAATAAGTTCCTTTCCAAAAATTTGCAACTAGGAGAGCACTATATTGGACTCAATTTAGACCAGGAAGAAATGATTGGTGATGGGTAGGTAGGAAATTTTGGGAAAAATGACCATATTATCTTATAGTATGTAGTTGTCAAGAAGGAGGAGTGCTTGACATAGTCAGATTTGTACCCTAAGCAGTTTTCAAAGAGTTCAAAGAAATGATAGTATGTCCTGAGATTACAAGATTTAGAATAGAAAGCTACCTTGGAGGTCATCTAGTCCAACCATCCTCCAGATATTAAAAGATGACTTAAGAAAGAATGGGTGTAGCTTTAATAAAAAAAAATAAAAATAAAAAAACATTAAAATAAGGATAAATGCATATCAGCTTTCAAAATAAAGATAACTAAAAAAAAGAAAGAAAGAATGGGTGGCTCTCAGAAATGAAATTCTAATAATATGATTGGATAAAATCCCAATGAGTCAGAGAAATGGGAGGCATCTAAAGAGACTGTTATAACTGCACAAGTCATTGAACTCAGACACATTTCAAAGGATGGAATGAGGGATTTGTAAACAAGAAAGACTATGGAGAGAAAAGTATGAATAATACTAGATAAATCCTGAAATGAACAGAATATTTTTAAATGCTAAAGATAATAAGCATTATGTATATTATATATTAGGTAGGTTCCAACAAGGCTGGGACAGGTCTGTTACTTCAAGTAAATAGGCCAGTGTTAAAAGATGTAACCACTGTTATTTTGTTTAAAGGAGGATTTAAAGCTAATAGTAAGTCAGGGAATAGTAAAGTTACCTTATGAGGGAAATTTAAAATAAATTCTAGGTCTGGGTGAATCAAAAATTGGATGCTGAATCTTCAGATTGTTCATTTAATTGCCATCAGTAAGATTTTTGGAGGATAGAAGAGATTCATGAAAAATGGAAGTGCTAGAAAATTAGAAATGGGTAATTTTTTTTTTCAATTTTCAAAAAAAGAAAGTTACTTTTGGCATATTTTTCTTCTCTTTTTAAAAAATTATAATTTTTTTTATTTTTCAAAATACATGCAGAGATAGTTTTCAACATTCATTCTTGCAAACTTTGTGTTCCATGTTTTTCTCCCTTCTCCCTACCTATGTGTAATTCTTCTAAATGTGTTTCTACATTTATCATCCTGCACAAGAAAAATCAGATCAAAAAGGAAAAAAAAATGAGAGGAAAAAACAAACAACAAGAAGAAGGTGAAAATGCTATGTTGTCATCCACATTCTTTAGATGCAGATAGCTCTCTTTATCACAACTCTATTGGAATGGGCCTGAAACCCTGCATTATTGAAAAGAGCCAAGTCCATCACAGTTGATCATCACATAATCTTGTTATTGCTGTGTACAGTGTTCTCTTGGTTCTACTTACTTCATGTAGGATCAGTTCATCAAATCTCTCCAGGACTTTCTGAAATCATCCTGCTGATAATTTCTTATAGAACAATAATATTACATTCATCATAACTTATTCAGCCATTCCCCAACTGATGGGTCAGTTTCTAGCTCCTGGCCACTAGAAAAGGGGCTGCTACAAACATTTTTGTACATGTGGGTCCATTTTCCTTTTTTATGATCTCTTTGGGATACAAACCCAGTGGAGACACTGCTAGATCAAAGGGCATGCACAGTTTGATAGCCCTTTGGGCATAGTTCCAAATTTTGGCACAATTTTCAATGTATTATCAAGTAAATAGTATTTAGGGATGAAAAGGAAAGATTTCTGGGATCCACTTGATCCCATTACCAGTCAATCAGCAAGTATTTATTAAGTAGACACTATATACCAGGTACTCTGTTATATCCTGGAAACATAAAAACAGATGAAATAGTTCCAATCCTCAAGAAGCTTATATTCTATAGGGAAAGGCAACAAGTAGAGAGATAAACACAAACAAAACAAAATGAAAACACAATTTTAATGTATAGGGTGTAATCACTAACTGTTGGAGGAGGGGTAAAAAGGAAAGTCTTTATGTGAAAGTTAATGAGTTAGTTTTTTATTAAATGCTTACTATGTGCCAGACAAACAAAAACCAATTCCTGTTCTTAAGAAGCTCCCAGTATAATGGTAATATGAAATAACCCTGGAAACACAGATCGGAGCCAAGGATGGAAAAAAAAAAAAGCTTTAAAAATCAAATCGAGGGGTTTGTATTGGATCCCAGAAAGAAAGGGGGAGTTTAATAGAATTTACTGATCAGCAAAGTGATTTAGTCAGATCTATGCTTCAGGAATATAAATTTGACAGCTGTGTAGAATATGGTTTAGAAAAACTTGAGGCAGGGTTCCCAAAGAGGAGGCTCTTGAAATAGTCCCTACAAAAAATCACAACTGACTGATTTCATCTCTGGCTTTGGCTTCTTTTTTCCCTATCTATACTCTTTGCTACTTGATTCCATCTATTCCCTTGGATTCAGTTATTACTCCCATGCTAACATCTATCAAATCTATAAACTCAGACTTCATTTCTCCCAGAACTGTATTTCCAATACAATCTAAGGTATCTCTGCCCTAAAGTTCTTCCAGTACCTAATGAAAAACATTTAAACTAAGCTCATCCTCTCTTTCCATACACAAGCTTCTACTTACAACATTCTTATTTCTATTTATAGCACTATTGTGCTCCCTCCTATCATGAAGATTAGAATCATTTTTGACTCTTTCATTTTCCTTATCTCCCATATTCAGTCATTTTCCCACAATATCTTTGGTTGGTTCTCCACAATATCTTTCATTCATACCTTCTTCTTGGTTTACACTTTTGCCTCTCACTTAACCTACTGTAATAGTCTCCTACCTGGAATTTCTGTTTTCTTTGAAATTCATCCTTTATGTGATTGTCAAAATAACATAACTGTCAGTTAGTTCTTTGTTCAAAAACTTTGACTGATTTCTTGTTGCTATTATGATGAAATATAAAATTCTTATCTAGTCCTAATTCTGCCTTCCAACTATCTGATCTTCTTGAGCTATATGTTCTAACCAAACTGAACCAATAGATTATCCCTGATCTGGTCCTGGCTCCATGCATTTATATAAGCTGTTCCTCCTGAATGGAATGCTCTTCCTCTACTTGTTTACATGTTAAAATCCTCTTCCTTCTAGGTCCTGTTCATGTATTACCTCTTCCATGACACTTTTTTGTTCTATCCCTGCATAACCATTTAAAAACAATTTATCATCCCTACAACTTTTTAATAGCCTCATGCCTAGATTTCACCTTTGCCCTTATTTAAATAAGTATAAAAACTTGTCTCATACTTTTCTGCGTAAATGTTATACTCTCCTTATTACTTTACTAATTCCTTCAAGACAAATATTGTGTCATTTTTAATCCATACCCTTAGTGCCTATGGAAATGTATTATACACAGTAGATACCATGAAATTGTAGAAGAGAAGACATAGAAAGCATTTGGCAAAATGCTTCACGATGTCTTTGTAACAGTAATATTACTAAGTGCAAAAAATTACCCTCAATTGAAGATACTAGTAAGTACAAATCCAGTTTCAGTAACCTCTTCTACAGAGCCAATATTAATTGTTATTGTTTCTTTAAGGATTTATGGCATCTTGAAAGTAAAAATGTAACTAAGGAGTCTGAAGAGAATATGAATTGTAAGTGCAATCTTTGAGGAATCTGTGAGGAGTTGAGTTTTAATTGCTATCTGTAAAAAAAATGGAATTTTAATTACTTGGTTAAGTTTTGTTTTAGTTGTAATCTATGAAGAGACTTTCTTCTATGGTTGGAGAAAGACTATGAAAGAACAGAAAGAATTCATTTCCTGAAAGGTAAATAGAAAGGACATATAAAGGAGAAATATGATACTGTATTGTGAATAATTAAGAAGAGAATTCTGGAGAAACTTTAGACAATACTCATGGAACCCAAAAGGACTGTGTTTCCAAGCTGCAAAGAACTCAAAGAGTAGAAGTGAGATGAGAAGTGACTGACTATGATCTTTCTCTCAATTACAATATTGTAAATAATTATCTATGCCTGTGTTATTAATTGTTGTCCTGAAAATAAATTGTATCAACAGTAACTCAAGTCTAGGAGATTAGTAGATTTAAGATATATAAGAATGAGCAATTGCTTGGGAGAGAAGAGATTTCCCCAGTTTATTAAGTAAGCAGCACATGTCCCTAATTATTTTTAAGCTCCAGATATTGAGAAGAGATGTAGTAATAAGTTAGTAATGAACATGTTTAACTTATATAGGATTATTTTTTGTCTAGGGGAGGGAGAAAGATTTGGAACAAAAATCTGCAAGAGCAAATGTTGAAAACTATTTTTGCATATATTTTAAAAATAAAAAACTATTATCAAAATTTAAAAAATTTTAAAAAACAAAAAAAACAAATAAATTATTGTTAAGGGGGTGGTCATTGTAGACCTCACAATCTTACTATCTACAAAGACTTATGTCTACAATGGTATACTTCTCACTTTTGTAGATAGCATGAAGTTTTTAGGGATAGTTATAGGTTACATTCATTCATTCATTTATTCAATAAATATTCAATAAACAAATGTTTAACAAATTTTAATGTATTAATTTAATTTAATTAACTTTAATTTAATAAATTACATGTAATATGCTGTAGTAGTCATGAAGAAAGATAAAAAAAGTAAATAAGCCAATCTTCTCTGTCAAATAATATGTAACACAGGGGAAAAGATGACATGTATAAATATGATACAAATTAAGTAAGTAAGAGGGATAAAATCCTATGAGATCTGATAAGGAAAAGAGATTACTTCTTACCAGGGGAAATTTCATATAGAAAATGGTGTTTTACTGGCTTTTGAAGAAGGAGGAGGAAGACTCATTCTTCTGAGTTCAAATCTGGCTTCAGATGCTAGTTGTGTGACCCTAGGCAAATCACTTAATCCTGTATGCCTCAATTTCCTCATCTGTAAAAAGATCTGGAGAAAAAAATGGTATACTACTCCAGTATCTTTACCAAGGAAACTTCAAATTGGATCATGAAGATGCAGCTATGTCTGAAACAACTGAACAATAACAATTGTCAGCCTAGTACTTGCCACAACCTAATTCTATCATACTATTTTAAGCAATGATAGACTTTAATCTGTACTTCTTCCTCATGGGAAGGTTTGGGAGGCTAACCTTTCCTGTATTATCTTTTGACACTGTGATAAAAATGACAACTTCTCTGTGAACTTCAAACTAACCTGGAGTTTCTTGCTTTATGATAGGTCAGAGATTGATATGTAGAATCCAATCAGTTCACTGTTGATAATACTAGCAATTCACATTTATGTTGGGCTTGAAATGTGAAGGACTACCTTCATAGCAACCCTGTGATGTGAGTATTGCAAACATCAACCTCAATTTATAAAAGAGAAAATATCTTCTGGGAAATTAAAGACTGCACAAGTGGTCAGGATTAGAAATGGAATCTAAACTAACACCATGATGCCTCTCAATGGAGAAAGGCATAAATCTAGGATAACCCTTCTATGATGATAAACTCAAGATTGGCTCCAAGAAGTACGCTCTTAGCATCTTCCTACCTTCTCCTTTCCCAACTACCGGTTCCCTTATCTTGCCCTTTGGCTACCCCAACCTCCTATGCCTTCCACTTCAAGACTTTCTATGCCTGATGTTTTTTTTTACTAGATCACAATTCCTCTCCTAATTGATAATCTAAAATACTGATCTTAAGAAAAGTTATCTGATTAAATTATCATGCTAAATTGGGAATGAAGGTACTATAACTATAACTGTATCATCTGTGCAAATTTCCTCATTTTCACAATGAAAAAAGCAAATGCAGAGGCTTGCCCAAGTTCAGCTAGATTAGAAGTATCAAACTCCCAGCCCACCAGGTTAAAAAGTGATTGAGCATTTCTTCAATGCCCATTGTGACTGAGATGGCCCAAGTCATTCTTTTGGATTTCATTGATAGGTTTCATAGGGTGGAAGTCAGAGGCAAGAGCTCCAAACAGGAGTCAGGAGACACTTGGAAGATGGGTGAGAGCTTCCATGTGAACGATATTTACATGGGACTCATGATCACAGAGTTAAGTGGACCTTTCTAGCTATATTGTTTTCTATTTTCTTGGAAAAGTGCAGGTGACATTACCTTTTCAAATTCCAGCATTTTCTGAAAGATGCAAAATATCAATGTTTTCTGGGAAACTCAAACCCACTGTAGCTAGTTATTTGAAAGTTTAGGCTTGGGAAAGTGAAACCTGAGCTTTCAAATCAGCAGGAATCTTGGGTGTATTTTCCAGCTAGGTGACTCCTTGTGGATTTAATCCACTTGCTGTTTTGTGGTAGAGATAAGAAGCTCTCCAATTAAATGGATTAAATCCATCCCCCAAAAAATCCCTCCCCAAAAAAATCCCTCCCCATTTTTTTTAAATCTGAGAAATTTGCTTTCCAGATGAAAATTAACACAGTAAAGAAACTTGTTATAATCAATTTTTTTGGTGTAGAAATAAGGAGATTTTCCTGAGAGAATTGATTTTGAATGACTCATGTTGTAGATATGTCTGATTTCATTGTTTGTTCTGGAAATAAAGAACTACTTAATAACCAATTAAGTGTGATGAGAAGAAACTGTACATAAAACAAAAATAGAGAAGTCTTGCATTATTAGTACAAGTATGAATTTATCATCATAAAGAAAAACATTTGAGGTTTATAGGGACTTTTGGTAAAAGATTGGTTTTTATGTGGTTGCCACCTATATACTTTCTAATAAACTAGAATTGAACTAAGCCTTCAAAGCAATGTTCTCTGAGGGTTAATACAAAGTGGCTAAATGAAATAATTTTTAAATCTTATGCTGAGGTCAGGCCCCATAATTCTTTTTGTGTGTGGTGTGCAGAAGGGAAGGAAGAGGAGTGAACTGAGAAAGTTGCTTGAGTAAGAAACTAAGGTCAGAAGTACTCTGACTTAATAAGTCAAAACTTATTCAGACCAACTTTCCCTCTCCTCTCTTAGAGAACAATGCATAAATTGCAAAGGCAATGTGATTTTACAGTCTCCACTTTATTAAGCATTCAACATTATAGCTTGTCATATTAAGCATCCTACCAGAGCCAATGAGCTCAATATCAACTAGTGAGGTACAGGCTTGAGCAGAAGCTCAAATAGTCAGCTCTTATTTTCAGTCAATCAAAAAATGTCTTGTTTCTCCCCTCCTTTTAAGTTTTCCCTGATGGTCTCCTTGATTTGACTTTTGCTTGTGGTTACTAACCACAGAGCTAACACTCTGCTCCATAAATCACGTGTTCTAATGAATGGAGGGTTTGTTTGTTTGTTTTTTTTTCTTCCTTTTTTAAAATAAAAGATTGTTAATGAGTATAGAAAGACCATTACCTAAGCTACAATCTCTTATTACCCAAACACTAAAAAATACACTTTGTTGTGGTCTCTTGAGGAATGATTCAGCTTCATTTAGCTATAAATGGATGATTTATTAGGTATCATATGCAAGATTATAGTATAGCTCCCCTTAGCCTTAAATATCATATTGAAGACTAAGGCTTCTAGCTTTGTAGAAAGGAGTCAAAAAGTGCCATCTAAAACCCTAAATAACTTTAAGGAAGTGGGTTTTTTTAATGCCATGTATGTATGCATGTATATGTATATGTGTGTGTGTGTGTGTGTGTGTGCCTGTATTTCAGGGATGTTCTGGACTCAGCAGTTGTTAAATTTTCAGTGGAAGCATTTATACCTTGGAAATAGGCAATCACTACAAATCAAAGTTTGGTTTGTTATTTTGTAAACTGGTTTCTTGACTTAAGGAAATGATGGAGAAAATGTTAATGTTGATTAATCTTAAAAATGTGTCACATTTTTGGAGAGCTAGTTGTTAAACATTCATCAGCACAGTCCTGTTACATATTTTTATTACATAGCATAAATTTTTATATGTTATATTATGTCAAAAAGTAATGTTTAACATTCAAATATAATATAATACAACCATCAAATTTAATGAAACCATCTATAATGTTAAACAATTACAATTTAATTATCTGAGCTAAAGGTAGGGAGCTATAATGCTTAAAATCACCTAGTCTACTTAATATTGCTAGTATTCTTTGTAGACTCACTAGGAGTAGGCACTAATACCTTGGGAGGTTGGAGTAGTAGATCAGGAAAGGCCTTCTTCTAAGTGGTGACGCTTAACTGAACAATGAAGACAGCTGGGAATTTTAAGAGACTAAGATGAGGAGTTAATGCTTTCCTCCTGGGACAAAACTTTCAGTAAAACTATTAAAGCTGATGTTACACAGGCACAAGAGACATTCAAAGGCAGAGATATAGGAAAGGTAATATCACCTATAAGAATTAGCCATGGAGGCCATTTTAGATAGCATTGTTTGAAGGGGGTGATGTGTAATGAAACTGGAAAGGTAGCCAAATAGTAAAGGGCTTTAAATTGGAACAGAGGAGTTTGTATTTGAGCCTAGAGAGGTAACAGAAGCCAATTTTTAACCTTTCTTCATATCCTCAGTGACTAGCTCAGTGCCTGGCACATGGTAAGCACTTGATAAATGCTTATTGATTGACTAATGTGATTAGCTAAACCAATCCAACAAGATTTTATTAAGCATCTTCTGTATTAAGTATTGGGAATACAAAGAATGATTATTTGTCATCTTTTCTTTTTTGGTGAGTCAATTTAAAATCATTAGTGACAATTCTCAGAGCACTTTTAATTCCTAATCATATTCTAGCTTATGATATTAAATAGCTGACCCTTCATTAGCACTTTGAGATTTGCAATATATTGAAGGTAGAAATAATTTTTTATTTGATTCTCACTACAATTAAGTAACCTGCAGGGTCGCAGAGCTTTTAAATGTTAAGTGTCCGGGGCAGCTAGGTGGCGCAGTGGATAGAGCACCAGCCCTGAAGTCAGGAGGACCTGAGTTCAAATCTGATCTCAGACATGTAACAGCTGTGTGACCCTGGGCAAGTCACTTAATCCCAATTGCCTCAGGAAAAAAAAAAAAAAAAGTTAAGTGTCTTGAGACCAGTTTTGACTCAGGTCCTCCTGACTCCAGGACCTGGTACCCTGGCCAGTGTTCCACCTAGCTGCTCCAAAAAATTGTTGTTTTATTTGTTGTTGTTGTTGTTTTAAAAAAAGATCCTGCTCTGAAGGAATTTTCATTCTATTGTACATATAACTTACCAGATTTAAAACTACGCATTGTTCTATGAGAAACAAGATAAATTGTGTAAAAGAAAAAAAATTCTATACTTGGATACAGGGGAGACATTGATTTGAATCCCACTTTTGATAACTGCTAGCTATGGGACCATGAGAAAGAACCTGAGTCTCAGTTTCCTCACCTGTGCAGTAAAGATAACATCCTTTAATGTTTTGATAAAGGGGAAATCATATTTATTTGTATAAATTAATTTGTCAGTCAATAAATATTTATCAAACATCTGCTTTGTACCAGGCGCTGTGCTAATTTTAAAATTCTCTTTTATGATACAAAATCTCCAGAATTACCAGACAAAAAGCAAATCTCCTGCCAATAAAAATTCTTTAAGAGATGAAAAAGAAGTAGATCTCTACCCTCTGGCAGTTTACAGTTTGAGAAGCAAAATTAATACCCAGTAGATGATTCAAATGCTAAACTTTGTGGCACTGGCTATAAATTCAAGTGGAGTCTGAAAGAAAGGTGTGAAGAATAGAATTGTACCAGCCCAAAGGGCCAGGCCCCAGTGTGAGAAATTTACTCTGGTGTGGATGTTTTAAAGGACCACAGAAAAGCAAATGTATCTCTCTGAGAAGGTAGGGGTGGGACCCAGTGATGTGGTGTGGCTTTGTTGGGTGGGGGTAGAGAGTGGTGTTGGGATGGAGGTGGAGCTGTGTCAGGAAGTTAGTGCCATAACTGCCTAGCTTAAATAGACTCAAATTCTGACTCAGTCTTGAGGTAGAAAGGAGCTCTAGTTCAGGTCCCAAGATGCTGGCCCTTCAGTGAGAGAAGTGGTTCCCCAAAGGCTACTTTATAGAACTCACAGTCTGGAGAGAGATGGGAACATAACAATAAACTAGAACCCCACCCCATTCCATGTTCCTTTACCTTACTCACCTATGATAAGGTCAGAATTGGGGAGGCAAGAAAGTAGAGAAAGTGCCTCTAACTTACTAGAAAACTTTGTATTTCCAATCTCTCTTTGTCTTGTTTTCTGATTTCTTATATTTCCCTGGATGGGGGAAGGAATAAGGGCCTATTTGGAAGTGTCATGGGTCACCCTTAGAGTTCGAGCTTTTGCCTGTGGAGAGGAATGCAGGGAAGGGGAAATACTCAGGCCTTTGAATTTCCCATCACCTGAGTATGATCTATCTTGGGGCAAGGTAGGGATAGATAGATAGATAGATAGAATTCATCCCTTGAGTCTAGAGTCATGGACCTTTCATAAAAATATCTCTGGAATTTTTCTCTTCATAAAAATGTGGAACTCTAATTTCTGCTTAAAGTTTCCCAAACAAAGAGTAGCCAGTAGAGATGAGCATGGAGACCAAGGTGTATCCAAGATCCTTCTCCTTGTTTAGCTTCTTGGTCTAAGTCATGAAATGAGGGATTTTATACATGAACAGGCTTTTTACAGCTCTATAATTCCAGAATGTGGTGGAAGGAGTTGACAAATTTTAATAATCTGACTAAAAGAGCTTGGATGAGAAGTATGGAGAAAAGTTTTAATTTCTCTTCTGACAGTAACTCTGAACCTCTGTTTTCTCTTGTGTAAAATAATGGAATTAGAAAAAATAGCTTATAAAATCCCTCCCAATTCTAAGAGTCATGTCAGTTTATGAAATTCAGGATCCATTTGGTCTTAATTCAGATTCAATTTCATTAAGAGTTGAATGAGTCTTCCACTGTGAACTTGAGAAGCTGGCTTCTCCCTACAGTTTCACGTTTCTCATATGTTAAAGTAAGAATTTGGACAACCTTATCTCTAAAGTTCCTTCCAGTTCTAACATGATATAACATCTCTTTTAGGCCCCTCTGACATACTATGAATTGGATTGTTTTGGGGGTTGGTTATCTCTTCAGTTCTACCCCACCAAAGATCAGGTTCTTAGATGCCCAGTGGAATTAAACAACTAACTTAGGACCTAGATATTTAGGTGTTGCATTAGTTAAGAGTCGGACTTGAAGCCAGAAAGCCCTGAGTTCAAATCTCACCTTAGATATTTAATAACAGAGACTAAGGTATACCAAAGGTCCTTTTCCTCGTTTAGCTAAAGTCATGAGACTTAGGGATTTTATACACTATGGACACATTTTATACACTAATGAGCTTTTTGTACCTTTATATTCCTAGAATGTGGTGGAGCATTGTCACATGATCTTTTCCAACCTCAGTTTCCTCTTCTGTAAAATGAGGATAATAACTACTTTTCAAGTAATGATGACTTGTGAGGGTCAAATGAAATAACATGTAAAATGTTTTGTAAATTTTAATGTTCAATTATATAGTTATGTCTGACTTCATTACCCCATATGGGGTTTTCTTGGCAAAGATACTTTGCTGTTTCCTTCTCTTTGTAAAGTTTAATGAGCTATGTAAATGCTAGCTATTGTTATTATGATTTACAAGAATTAGCTAAAGTAGTTATCAACCAAATGACCCAATTTCTCTGGAGAGGGAGGAGGGGTTCTCCCCATAATTAGTTTCTTGATATATTGGATTCCCCATTTTTCACCATGAGGAAACATCTCCACCTTCTCACCTTAGGATGCCTTTTATGTCACTTGCTTGGGCTCTGTGACAGCATTGGGGATCCCTTCTGGTTGCTGAAGCTAGGAAAGACTTCAAGGATGAGGTAACACAAGAGTTGGATTTTGAACGATGCTTATGATATGTAGGAAGAAGGGAGGACTTTCCAGACTGGGAAACAATGGGGGTTCAAAGATAGGAATGATGGATGGCACAGTGTTTAGAGAACAGTGAGCAGACTTACTAGAATAGAGCTGAAGCAATGTTAAGTAGGGGGAAAACAGGGTGAAATTAGATTTGAAAAGGTGATAAATTCCAGGCAAGGAATTTATTTGGGAGCTAGAAGGAAATCAATTCAAGTTCTGGAGCACTAGCACAGAGTATATTAAGCTAGGTTGCTCTGACCTGGAAGTCAGGAAAACCTCAGTGCAAATTCTACATTACACCTTTATTAGCTGTATGACCATAATCAAGTGAGGATCAAATAACATAATATTTATAAAGACCTAATATAATAGCACAGAGTAAGTACTATGCAAATATTAGGTTTTTGTTGTTGTTGTTATTGGTGTTTGTTTGATTCCAGTCAAACTAGTCTATTTGTTGTTCCATGTATAGAACATTCATCTCCCTCCCTGTTTTTGCCCAGGCCCTCTATGCCTGGATCACCCTCTTCATTTATACTTCATAGAATCCTTAATTTCCTTTAAAGATTGTCTAAATGGTCTTTCAATAAATACATCCAAGACTGTGATGTTAGAGTCAAAGTTTAGGGACTCCCCTCTCCAAAACAATGAAAGAAATTGGTAATAATAATCCTTGTAGATCTTCAGCCTCAGATACTTCCCAGCTGTGTGGCCTGAAGAAATTACTTAACCTCTGTCTGCCTCATCTTCCTCATCTGTAAAATGGGGTAATAATAGCATCTGTCTCCCAGGATTGTTGTGAGGATTAAATGAGGAGATAATATTTCTAAAGAGTTCTAAATAATTTTATAAATCTTTAAGTATTATATAACTTCTAAACAAACATACAACAACAATATTCTACCTTGCATCATTTCTTTTCCCCAGCTCTCTCTGGTAATATAGGAAACATTAACTTTATTTTATCCTAGGCCTTGTCCAAAAGTCAATGCTATCTAGCTAGCTATAATCACATGCCATAAAGTAGGTCCACAACAAATTAAACTAATAAAATAAATGTAAAAAATGAAAGCCAAGCGCCAAACCGTGTGTGTGTATGTGTGTGCGTTATATACATGGAATCCCAGGAGAATTCCATTCAAAATACCATTTCTGACTTTTAAACTTACAACAACACTTAATCCAAACACTCATCAGGGAAAATAGGACAGATGCTCTCACCTGAAGCAATTTCCTGATTCTTTTTAAATTATGTATCAAGAGCAGGTTCTTCTCTTGAGCAACTCGACCCAACTGCTCATCCAGTTGCAGTAGCAAGTTTTGTAAGAGAATTGTTGCCATGGTCTCATTGTTTGAAGCTGCTTCCCTGTTAAAAAAAGAACATTATTATTAGATATTACTTAGCCATGATTGAATTTGCATAGAGTGCTTGGCACAACAGGAAAACATCAACTCTTTTTGAAAAATTCATTTGCTTAGCTGCTTGCCTTTCATAGAATTTTAAATTAAAGTTAAAATTAATAAAAATTTTTAAAAAGTTAAAAGATTTAACTATATTTGGTTGTTTCTTGTTCATGTTAACACCACAGCAGACCATCAATGCCACTAGACCCTTATATAAAGTATTGTAGCACCTGACATCAGGGATGTGATATAAACCCAACTAGCATAATAATGTACTAAGGATAGGTAAGAATCATGATTTCTTAAACAATTATTTCCCCTAAGCAAATAAAAAAAATCAGTGAATCAATATTAAGAGTCTTAAGTAGGTTTTTGGGAAAAAGTATATCAAATCATTGACCACTTTTTTCCAAAGATTATTTTTTCTCTTCTTTCTTTTGAAGAAGAAAGATCTACTCTTGCCTTTTCAAAGGATGTGCTGTGCTTTGCTTATTAGGTAGGTATAGCTATGGCAGGAGATAGTATACCAGGCCTGGAGTCAGGAAGACCTGAATTAAATCTAACCTCAAAAATTTGCTAGCTATATGTCCCAGGGCAATTCATTTAACCCTGTTTGGCTCAGTTTCCTCATCTGTAAAATGAGCTGGAAAAAGAAATGGCAAAACAGTCCAGTATCTTTACCAAGAAAACCTCAAGTGGGATCATGGAGAATTGGACATGACTGAAATCAATTGAACAACAACAAAAATTATAGTTAGGTGAAATTTGCTTTTCAGAATCCCCCCCCCCCCCATCTGTCCCCAAGAAGGCACCAGGTTTTAGGGAAATCATGTATTTTATGAGAAAGTATTTGATTTTCTTATCAAATGGCATTTGGGCCCAACAATAAAAAACAATTATTTCATTCTTCAGCCATTTAGCAAGCAGACCACTAAGGCAATTATTCAATTTTGCCTTGGAAATTAAAACAATGGGAATCTTACTACTATTAAATTTCTGTATATGTTGGATGAAACTTTTAAAAGACAATATATCACATTCTAAACAAGTGAGTATTTTTAGAAGCTTGAAAAGGTGGAACAAACTACATCTTGGAACAAACTACATTTTCATAGTTCATGAATAGACCGAAGCATTTATGTATCAATCTCTAAGAACCACAAATATGTTTGAACCTACCAATCTTGGCCTTCAATCCACTGGGCCAGAAGATGTCGCACTTCCATGGGAAAATTATCATCATAGAACTGATCTACTTGCTCCAAAAACTTGATTTCCAGTTGTTGAACTTGATTCCACTGAGACATAATCTAAAAGGGTAGGCAAATAGAATTTTGTTGGAGGTGGAACCAAGATAACAGAATGTAGGAATAGACCACTTCTGCTGTCCCAAATTTCCTTCCAAACAATTTTAAAATAACACCTCAAAATGAATTGGGGAGTAAATAGAATTTTATTTAAATCTTTTTAATTTGAATCTTGGGTCAAGGCATTTTTTTTCTGCCTCTTCCCCAGGTTTGAAATAATCTTCTTCCTCAACTCCACCTACTATCTTCCTTGGCTTCCTTTAAATTCCAACTAGAATCTCATCTTTTACAAGAAGCCATTCCCAATCCCTCTTAATTCTATGCTTTCTCTCTGTTCATTATTTACTGTTTATCTTGTATGTGGCTTGCTTTGAATATATTGTTTCTTCCTTTAGATTGTAAACTCCTTGAGGGCAGGAACTGTCCACTGCCTCTTTTGTAATCCCAGCTGTTTAGCTTTGTGCCTGGCACAAGGTGCTTGATAAATGTATATTGATTGATTGAGTTTTGACAATATTGAAGACTTTCTCCCCCTCCCCCCAATTTTAAGAAGAGTCATACATACTTATTTTTGGCAGCAGTCTCTTTTCATTTTCACTCCTTTGTTTAAATAAGACTATTTTCATTACAGAGATATAGTATTAAGCCTTTCAAATGACTCTTTACCTGGGTCAACCCAAATTCATGGAACAGCCAGCCTTCATCTACTGGCCCTCAAACCACATCCTTCCCTGCCTTCAATTTGAAGCTTAATTATCAACTTCTCCAGGAAGTTTTCAATGATTAAAATCAACCATCTAATATCCTCTGACACTTAAAATTATTGTCTTCACTGATAATAACTTATATTATTTTTATAGTTATCTGTCTTTTCCCCATTGTATGATTTTAAAGCCTCTGAAAGCGATCAAATTCAATCCAACAAGCTGTTGGGTATTTATTTTTTCTTTTCCTCCTCCATTTAATTCTGAATTTCATGCAGAATTTCCTTGTCCTTTCCTTTAAATTGTCAGTTTATTTTGCCTATATATTTTCACTATTATTATTTCCTTCAAGCCTCCATATACCAAAATGTAATTCTGATCTGGTGACTATTTTCAGTTTAATTTAATACTTTGCATTATCATTTGGCACAATCTTCCAAGTGGTTCTTTTTAAAATACATTTTAATGTATTTCAATACTTAAATTCTATTTAAAACTTCATATCTTTGAAAATAGGAAAGGTAGAATGGTATAATGAGTAGAGAATGGTATAGTGGTATAGTGAATAGTTTCAAAACCAGAAAGATCTGAGTTGAAGTCCTGTCAGTGTTTCTCAGGAAAAGAAATGATGATGTTCCAACGTGGTCCTCCAGCATTTGAAGCAAGATCAGGCAAGAGTTGTAGCTGCCTTAAAATTTTCTTTGAAAGATGCTCCATATACACATGATAGAATATAGGACCATAGAATTAGAGCTATCAGCGAGGCCCATAGAAGCTACCTTTTGCATAGGTAGAAGTAATAGGTCTAGTATCTGAAGTCAGGTCTATTAGTTCCAAACCCAGCACTCTTTCCACTTTACTATTATATCACATGGCCTTAATGCAGCATAACTAAATATATACTATATAACAAGACAGGAATTCTGGTGGTCAGTGATTGTGTCTTCCTAGTGAGTTTGAATCCTAGCCCCTGAGCAACCAACTGAGAATAAAAAGAAAGGCTACTCTTCAGCAGCAGCTGAGAATAAGCTCCATTCTCTCTCCTATGAACCTTGCTATGATCCCATGGAGGACTAAGATAATGACAGTTTTCTATGGAGTTAAGGCAGAGTTCCCCTGGTCACTGGCTCCACACCTCCCACCAGATGGAAGAATGTATGTTTTTCTCAGAAGTCAGACTCTCACATGGGAGTTTGGACACAACTCTAACATTCTCTGCTTCTGACAAAGGCCAAAGGGCAGCAGCAGATGCAAAGAGCATCTTTCTCCAAAGCAGCCACACATGTCTACGTGCTATAAAGGCAGGCTCTGCTACCTCAGGTCCCTACTCTTGGTAGGTTGTCTCTGAGCCTTTTCCTCACTCCCCAACTCCTCCTCCTGAGAAACAACATGACAATAGTGGCTGATGTACTTACTCAGTTCTCTTTCTCCCAGTTCCCCTTGACTTCAATCCCAGTCTGTGCACAGGGGCAGATGACTAAGGAACACTCACCACACTCACTCTCTGGGCTGAAGTTGCTGGTGCCCCTGCTCTTTCAATCAAGAGATTTACATTGCTCCTCCTACTTGAGGCTTTCCTGTACGTCACAATTGAAGGCTCTGGGACTTTACTTATGTCCTGCTCTCACCCACTCTTTTTTCTAGAAATGCTCAAATGCAAAAATTGTCAGGCTTACAAGGTGCTATTGCTCAGCTCTTTCTCTTTTCTCCCACATAGTGTAGTCCTATGCTCTACCTGTAGTCTGGAGAAGGGGCAAGGAGGCTGCTCAAAGGGGAGGTCCCTCATTTACTTCCCTGCCAGAGTAGCCATTGAGGGCAGTTTACTGTCTTGCTGTTATCCAAGCATCAGTGGCTTCCTGTATTTCCAGAAGCAGACTCCCCCGATTCCTTGGGAGTCAGAATAAGGTTCTAAGAGTGCACTGGGAGCCAAAGTATTGAACAGTTTTCAACTCACCAGGTTACTGCTTCAAGATTTTAGAACATCAAATGGTGTGCCATTCACACAGAACATGATCAGTGCTTCGAGGAAGCAGCCAAATTTCTAAGAACTGGAGCTAGAAGGGATCTCAGGAGCTAAATGAGGTTCAGAAATCAAGAGACTAGCAATAATCATGAGAAAAGAGATTTGAACCCAGGCCCTCTGATTCTAAAACCAATTCTCTTTTCATTTTTCCATCACATCTTCCTAAGATACTGGACACGTGACCTTACAAATATACTTCTTTTCCCTCTCTATCAATATCTATGTCTTCCTGGCATGATATGAATAATATTAGGGGACCCCCTTCCCAACAAAAGTATCCCATTTCAGACCTCATCTAGTCTAATCCCTCTATTTACAAATAGGGAAACTGAGTACTAGGAAGGTTAAGTGATTTCACCTTTAGAGCTAGATATATTACATGTTTTTTTCCCCCTCTCTGCTCTACCAGATTTCCTCTTAGTTGCCCATTCTTTAAAATATCCCTTCAAATTTCACTAATCTGAAGCAAGATATTGTGTTTCTAAGAGTTCTCCAATAAAACACAAATATCCCAGAGAAAGGGAAAGGGTAATTCTGGCTGAGCATGGAGGTGCCCATCTACAAATCTTGCTAGGGATGCTGAGGCTGGTGGGTTGCTTGAGTATGGGAGTTCTGAGCTACAGTAAGGTTTAAGCTGATCCAGTGTCTGCACTAAGTTTGGAATAAGTTTGATGAAGAGCAGGGTAGGGTAAGAAACCAGACTACCTAAGGAGGGGTTAAGTAATCCACCTCAGAAACAGAACAAGTCAAAGATCCAATGCTGATCAGCAGTGAGATTAGATTGTGTAGTTCCTTTTTTCCAGCCTGGGCAAAATAGGGAGACCCAATGTGAAAAAAGAGAAAGGAAAGAAAGTCAGAAGGAAGGAAGGAAAGAAGCCATAATTCTCACCCAGCAGCCAATCCCTTTAATAGTAATTCTTAACATAACAGCAGTGTTTAATACAATGAATATTAATTTCCAAATTCTATTGACCTTTGTATTCTGAAATTAACTTTGCTTTTGGTGGGGTAGATAGGGTGAGTAGGGATTTATTTATTTGCTGAGGCAATTGGGGGTAAATGACTTGCCCAGGGTCACATAGCCAGAAAGTGTTAAATGTCTGAGGTCACATTTGAACTCAGGTCCTCCTAACTTCAGAACTGGTGCTCTATCCATTGGGCCACCTAGCTGCCCCTGAGTAGGAATTTATTACTCTAGTCATAGGCCCTGCATTCTTCCTGGTTTCCTGTTTTCCATAATTCTGCTTGGATTGGCTTTTATTTTTCTCATTAAATGATCTATGTTATATTTATCTAAATATTCATTTTAACTCCCTCCTTAGCTCCCAAAAGGCAAAAGTTATATCTTATTTACATTTGTACCACAGGATCGTGAACTGTGCTTTGCACAAAATAGGCAAAAATACTCTCTGGATTATTGAAATCTTGACTAATTTCTCTGTACCCAGTCTGGTGCATTGCTGTCATATGAGACACCATTAGCATTACATTTTTTTTGGAGGGGGTAAAGGGTGGGAATAGTCTTGACTATTAATTTAATAAGTTTGGGGACTTTTTTGTGTCCAAACTACCTTCACTGCAAATGGTCTCATAGTCTATAAGAAGCTGTCTGGGGGAATGGGATAGGATATGGGAACTGAAGGATTAAATAATTTGCAGTTGATCACACAAGTAGCTTGTGACAGAGTCAGGATTCAAACCCAGGTTTTTCTGCCTATAAAACTAGCCTTCTATCATGCTGCCTCTCATCATATCACTATTCTGTTTAACACTTTCTGATGATGCTGTCACCTCTAATACAAAGTTAAACATTTTATGGTTATTGCCTCCAGGAGAAGATCTAGTCTTCTTAGTGACATCTACCTGATCCTACCTAACTTCCAACTTTATTCTATTTTCCATGAATCCTCTGCTCCATATAGGCTGGCCTATGCATTGACCCTCCAATAGCCTTTTGTACTCCAATTCTAAGCCTTAGCATCCACAGTTCATCTTGCTTTGAATATTATTCCCATTTCCCCCCACCTATCTGAATCTATTTATCTTTCAAGCCCCACATGAACTTTGAATTCCTTTCCAATTAGTCAGCTTTCATTTCTTATATGGAAAGATAGCAGTCAAGCATTAAAAAATATGAGTGGTGACCTGTATCCCTCAAAAGAGGACACCCAGTGATGAGCCATACATCTATCCAAATATTGACATCACACAGATTAAGGCTGGTTTTATGCAAAATTATGAAATACTCAGAGTTGTTCTCAAGATTCTCTCAACTCCACTTTCTATACTCTTTTGTTCTTTCATATTCTCCTCAAGTCTTACTTCCTTGAGACTTTCTGATCAACATAGCCCCCCAGTGATCTCTTCCTCTTAACTCCCATAGCACTTACTGTCTATTACTCTTTATCTTCCTACTATCTATTTGTCCCCACTCAAAGTCCTTGTTCTCTGCCCCAATTTGTCTCCACTCAGAAGATTTGTTTTCTGCTTTCCATCATTAGGTCTATTTTTATGTGTTATATGATTATCCTCAATATCAAATTTCACTAAACACCTATAAAGCATAATAAGACATCATACCAAGCATGGAGGATATAAAGAAGGAATAGTACTAATAACATTCTATCCTTGCCTTCAAGGAATTTATAATTTAGTTAAGACAATATTAAAAATAATAGATAACTGTATATGGTAGTATGTGGTTATTGCCAAAAGAAGAGTATAGATAATAAGTATTTTGGGGTTTCATGGTAGAGAAAAAGAGAAATATAAGCTTATAATTATAATTTTCAATAATAGCAAAACAGCAATTTTCCCTTGAACAATTTCTATTTAAAGTCCACTAAATAAGTTAAAAATGGTGATGAGGATGACAACTACCCTCATTTGTAGTAGAAGCACTTAATACACTATCTCAGTTATTTAGCATTATAGGGCCTTAAACTGAATTAAATCATCTTCTAATTTTACAGATGAGGAAACTGAGCAATGGAAGAACAGTTATTTTCCTAGAGTCACATGGATAGTATATATGTATGTAGCAGGGATTTTAATCCAAGTCCTTGGACTAGAAATCCATTGCTCTGTCCAGTATACTGACTTAATTGGAAGCCCTTATAGATAACAGTCATGTCTTGCAGACTTTGTATGCTAACTTCTCTTAGCATGGTATGTTGCACATGGTAGATGCCCAATAACAATTTTTGTTGAATTTCTGATTCTATTAAATAGAGCCCTCATAGATGATTTTAAAAAAGACCCCTCTAATGCTTTCCCCATTGCTGCCTGAGAAACATTATAGATTCTTAACCCCAAGGCGCTTAACAAATTCTTATTTCCTCAAATTCTTATTTCCTCCTATGTATAACAGAATCCTTGAATTTAAGAGTCAAAAAGCACTTCAATGACTTTATAATCTGGAGAATAATTTTATTTCAACATTCCGAGGATCCATGATTTTATTAGTATGGGTCTTTGAACTCTGTTTCTTTTCCCCACTCCATATACACAAACCTTAACCAACACAGTTTATAACCCTTAACCATTAGCAAATGGCTGTGCCTTCAACTAGAAGGTCCTTCTCAGGCCATGTGTTTTCTCACTACGCTTCCTTATTTATTTATTTATTTATTTTGCTGAAGCAATTGGGGTTAAGTGATGGGGTTAAGTGACTTGCCCAGGGTCACACAGCTAGGAAATGTTAAGTGTCTGAGACCAGACTTGAACTCAGGTCCTCCTGACTTCAGGGCTGGTGCTCTATCCACTGCGCCACCTAGCTGCCCCCTGCTTCCTTATTTTTTGAAGTTTTTCCAGTGCAGTAAGATTTGCCTAAACTTGTAATCTACTGGCATGGCCTTCAAAAATCCAATCATATCCATGCATTCTGAGGAATGAGAGTGAAACTTTAGTAAAGGAAAAAGTCTAGACTTGTGATTTCATTAATGTAGGCAACATTACCTCTACCAATGCAGATACCTAAATGCTGTGCAATTTGTAATCATAGAGAGTCACCTGGATTACAGAAAAGTTAAATGACTTGTCCAGAGTCACACAGCTAGTGTGTATCAGGACTTCAGCTGAAGTTTTCCTTCACTCTGAAGCCAGCTGCCTCTCCACTCTCTCATGCTGCCTCCCAGATTACTAGATTTAGAATTATTATTGCATTAGAAAAACTAATTCCTTAGTGAGCAAGAGAAAAGTTAATTTAATAGACTTAAATATGGATAAACCTAGTAATGCCAGAATATGGGTGCTACTCATTGCATACTCTTTCTATTTGCTATAGTTCAATAAGCATTTATTATAAATTAAACTGAACAATATTCTCTTTGCTCTTCCAGTAAATTTTTCCTCATGACTCATGGATACAGGAATAAATGTAAAAGTCTTATAATGTACATTTTCTGGTCTAATATACATTTCCAGCAGTTTTCCCAATATGGAGAGAAAATTAAACTCTTTAAGGACAAAACAGTCATTTAATAATGGTTTTTTAAGGGTTTTCCTGACATTTTAAATGCTTTATGAAGTATTCTTGTTTTTGGATTTTGTCCCTCAAACAGCCTAATAGCATTAGGATGTGGAATATGTTATAAATGATTTTCTGTTATTCATTGCAATGATATGTTCTTCCAGGAGTAGGCATATAATGTATAATAGATATTATATGTAGATACATAATATGATTAGAAATGCCCTTATAATGCTTCTGAAAAAAGCAGATAAATTTATTAATGAAAGAACTAATTTCTTACTTCTGACTCTCCCTTCATATGGAATGTTTTCCTTCCTCATCTCTACTTCTTGGCTTTTTTAACTTCTCTGAAGTCACAGATAAAATCCTGCCTTCAATAAGCAGCCTTTTCCATGTCCTTTAATGATAATCTGTCAATTATCTCCATTATATTCTGTATATATGTTATCTTTATATAGTTGTTTGCATTCTGTCTCCCTCTACTAGATTATGAGGTCCTTGAGATCAGGGAATATCTTACCTTTTCCTGTATCCCCAGTGCTATGCACATATTCGTGCATAATAAATGTTTATTGACTGATGGACTGATTTGGGCCTTACCTAAAACCATAAAACAGGAATTTCCCATATCCTCATTCTAGGTCACTAACTTTCCCCTTTTCTTCACTAAACTAGCTCTAGAAATCTTATTCCTCACCCTCTTATTAATTTAAAAAAAAAACATGAAATTTCACCCAACTTGATGCTATCTAAATTCTCCTTTTGAAAACAATTTCTAAAATAACAAGACTAAAAAACTAAGCAACTTTGAAATCCTTAAGAACTCTGAGCAAAGAAATGATCAACCATGTTTCCAGAGGACTAATAACTAAATATGACTCCCACTTTCTAAGAAAGATGATGAACTCTAAGTACAGCATGAGACACACATTTTTAGATTTGGCCAATGCAAAAATTTGTTTTGCTTGATTATGCATATTTGTTACAAGAATTTTTTCTTTCTTTTTCAATGATTGGGGGAAGGAATGAAGATGCAAAGGAAAGGGATAAAAAATAACATTTAGTAAAATAAAGTAAATTCTCCTTTCACCCATCAAACCACAAATTATTATACCCCTTTGCAAAATTTCTAATGGGCTCATCTTTGGGGAAATCATGATTTTTATCAATGTGAGAGTACTTCCCCTGAGGCAATCCACAACTTACCTCCACCTACCTTCACCAAAATGCTTTCTGATCCAATGCAATTCTTGTTCATATTTTCCCATGAATCCTCCATGGAGATTCTATATAATGGATTGGAGGCCTTCATCTAATTATTGTATGTATTTTTAAATGCTTCCTCATGGTCAAAGTTTATTCTTATTCAAATTGATTTATTTGTTGGTGATTTCTGTCTTAGGTTGTAAGAGAGAGTTTATCTAACTTGCTTTGCATAGCACCTCATATGAAACACATAAAAGTGAGTATTTAATACAATTAATCATATATCATATATTATTTCATAATGGGTCACATTCACAGTCTACAAATTGTCTTTACAATCAACAACACACTTTTTCCCCAAAAACCCTTTAAGACTGGTTGTATTTATAATAATAATTGGACTCCATTCTATAGATGAGTAAACTGAGATACAGAATGGTTAAGCATCTTTACCAGGTCACATGGCTAGGAAGTGGCAGAAACAGGATTCAAAGTCAGAAATTCTGAATTAATTTTCAGCACTTGTTTCAACATACCCCTTGCTACTTCTGTATTTGATATGCATATTCTGATTTAGTTACTGTAATCCATTTATTCTTCAAAAATAACTGTATCCATACTTTTTTTTATCTAAATAAGTAATCCATAAAAATAAACTGAAGGAAATTATTTTCTCTGAGCTAGTTGTTTGACTCTAAAGGTGTTGTCTACTGAAAAATTTAGGTCCTGGCCATTTCCTTCTATTCTTTATCAAAAAAATCTCCTTTTTCCCTACACATATAGAACTTTCTCTCAAAGATTCTATAAAAGTGAGAAAATAGGCATATATGCTATTGATGCCCTTTTGTTCACTTTTTTATATTATTTTGACATTTTTTCTTTTTTTTTTTTTTTTTGATAGCTTCCTCTCCTCAAGTTCACTTATTTGCAAAATGATTCCTCAACATTTTCAAGACTGTGCTGTCTCTAGTATGGATCATTTTCTTGTATACTTATAGATCAAAGAAGGAAGAGTTGAAGTTAAAAATCATTTAATCCAAACCCCCTTATTTTACAGATGAAGATAATCAGGCAAAGAGAAATTAGAATATATGCTTAAGATCACAGGAGTGCTAAGTGTTTGAAGCAAGATTTGAATTCAAGTTTTCCTCACTCCTCAGTCTGGAGGCAGAGCCAAGATGGCAGAATAAAGGTAGAAACTCACTCAACCTCTCCCCCAAACTGCTCCAAATTCCTTTAAATAATGACTCTAAACATATTTAAGAGCATCAGAACCACCCAAAAAGATGAAGTAGAAATTTTCTAGCTGAAGACATCTTGGAAGGGCAGTAGAAAAGGCAACACTGAGTGGAAGTCCAGCCTGCAGTCCTGGATCCTGCCCCAACCAGACCACTCCAGGTTTAGTGTTCTTTCCATGATGCTATTTGGTTAAGTAGATTATACCATCTGCTTTTCCAAACTTTGTCTTTTTCTTCTTTTTCTCAATATTGGGGCCCAGAATGTCAATAAGATTTAGATGTAATAGTTCCCTTGTCTTTATGATGTAAATAAATCTTTTTTTCCCTGAGGCAATTTGAGTTAAGTGAGTTGCCCAGCGTCACACAGCTAGGAAGTGTTAAGTTTCTGAGGTCTGATTTGAACTCAGGTCCTCCTGACTTCAGAGCTGGTGCTCTGTCTAGAGCGCCACCTAGCTGCCTTATAAGTCCTTATAAAATATGCTCCATTCTATGTTTATTAATCTTATTTTCCTGACAAATTCATCAAAGAATGTTCTTGGAATAATAATAACAACAATAATAGCACTATATTGTTTTCTCAGGTTTTCCAAGCACTTTATGCATATGATCTCATTTAGATAATGCAGCTTATGTCAACTTTTTTGTAAGTTTTTATTCCCACTATTTTAAAAACTATTGTGATATTAATATCAATTGATAGAAATAGAAATAGAAATAGTAATAGAAATAGGATTCAAAACCATTTTAGTGGAGTCATGATTTCATCAATATGAGAATACTTCCACTGAGGCAATTCAAAACTTGTCCCCATCTACCTTCACCAAAATGCTTTCTGATATAATTCAATTCTTGTCCATGTTTTTCTATGAATGATTCATAGAATCATAGAGGATATTCTATGTAATGTACTGGAGGTCTTCCTCTAATTGTTGTATGTATTTTTAAATGCTTCTTAGTGGTCAAATTTTATTCTTATCCTACATTGATTTATTTTTTGATGCTTTATATCTGAATTGATTTTCAGTGCTTATAACATTTTCTTTGTTGCCTCTATATTTGATAAGTACTCAGAACTAGGCTGTTTTGAACTAATATTTCACATGATTGCTAAAGGTATTTGCTGGCTAAGGTACCCATTTTAGCCCCCACATTATCATGATTGCTCTTTGTTGGTTTTAATTTTGTAGGAAATAAGGATAATCGAACATTTTTCAGGACTGATAGCTTATTTGAATATGATAGATCAGAGTTATAATCACACTCAATGTGATTTCTCATTTTTATCCTTTATTCTAGTTTGATATTCATTTTGATTCTTACTCACATAATACAATTCAATCATGTTCATATAACAAAATGTGTTTATCCATTTCCCAAATTTATGAGCACTCTCTCACTTCCAAGTTCTTTGCCATCACCAAAAGAAAGAGTTGCTATAAATATTTTTGTATATATGGATTTTTTGTTTGTTTTTGTTTTCATGTTTTGTCTTTTTAGAGTATAGCCATAATAGTAGTATTACTAAGTCTAAGTTTAGTAACTTTTCTAGAAAAATTTATTTCCAGATTGGCTAGGTCAATTCATGTGCCACAGTTTCCCAAAATAAAATTTATCATTGTTCTTTTTTAAAGTTAATTTTGGCTTTCCGATGATTACTAAGTGCAACCTCATATTTGCATTTCTCTTCTTAATAATGATCAGAGAATGTTTTTTCTTATAGTTTGTAAGATAACTTGTATTTCTTCTTTTGAAAACTGCCTGTTAATGTTCTTTGACAATTTTATAATTGGGGAATAGCTCTGCTTATAAATGTGAATCATATATCTTGGAAATGAAACCTTTATCAAAAAAGCTTGCTGCAAAGATTTTTCCTAGTTATCTCCCTTCTATATTGATTTTGTTATTTTTAATTTTTAAATTTTACAAAATCAAAACTGTCCATTTTACCTATCTTGTGCAATTTTTTCTATCAGTTGCTAAGTCATAGATCCTTCTACTATCCATTGATCCAAAAAGTAATTTCTTCCTTGCTCCTGTAAGTTGTTTATTATGTCTCATCTTCTTGCTGGAAAATGAATTTCTGATGCAATGATAAAGCCAAGATAAATAGCCAAATAGGAAATCATGAGATGTTTTCCTCTGTAAATAAAATAAAGATATTTCTATTGTTACATCTTTCAAGGAATATTGTATAATTTGTATAATTTTGATATGTGCTTGGGAGGCAGCTTATTGGAGGAAATTTTTAAGGCTGCATTTAACACAACTAAATTAAATATTTTTTTAAAAAGTTTAATAGATAAGCATGATGAAGTTTTATAATTTCTGCATTTTTCAATCACTTGATTGGTAGAGAAATGGTCCTCTTGGTTTTCTCTTTATAATAATTTATTTGCATTGGTCAAAATTCAGCTTGAAATGATTAAAATCAGCATTGATATTCTAGAGGTAATATGTGCATATTAACTTGTGTCTCATATATTTCTTAAAGAAATATTTTTAAGATAGGAAATTTCAAACAAGGTGGATAGGGTAAGAGCAATTCAGAGGGAAATATTGGCAAAAAACTGGGGGAAAGTCAATTTTGTGGTGCTTCTTAAAAATAAAAACAATAAACTTATTACCTATTATATAAATAACACTTTAAAAAATGTTTTCCTAAACAAAAATGAAGAATTTCACTGATTTACATATTTTGAAATTTTTTATTTTAATTTATTTTAAACTTAAAAAAATAATGAAAATAATTACCATATCCATAACAAAACCTAGGAAAGGATTCAATATAAAACAATAAATTTCCATTCCCTTATATAAAAATATAAATTTACACAATAAATACTGCACATTGTTTTCAAAATTGTCCAGTTTGGAGCTTTTTTTTTTTTTTTTTTTTGCTTCCTAGATTTTCTCTATTATTCACTTTTTACTTTATTCCCCTATCCCACCTCAGGCCAGGATTCAATTAAACATGGAGATTAGATAGCTAAATAGAGATATGCATATATGTATATCATATATATATGTATGTATATATATGCAAAGAGAGATCTATAAACACATACATGCATATTTAAATTCATACACATATATATAAGATCATGCTATGCTTATTTACATTTGTCATCTGTTTCTCTGACAATGGATAGCATCTTCCTTCATAAGTCCAAGTCTTTCCATGCTTTTCTAAATCAATCAACTCATCATTTTCTAGTCCACAGCAATATTTCAACTCAATCAATATTTCAACTCAATCACATTCTGAGAGATTGTCAGGGAAAGTTTTTCACCCATGAACAATAAATATTATTTCACTTATTTAGATCTAACTTATTTATTTTAAAAGTGTTTTATCTTTATGTTTACATAGTTCTTGTGTAGTTTTGATAGGTATACCCTCAGGTATTTTATACTGTTTAGTTATTTTAAATGGCTCAAAACAATATGGAATAATATGATGGACACTGTAGTTTCTTCATTTTTCTCTTTTGACTAAATCTCTTATAGCTTTAACTTTGAGATCATGATTACTATCTCTGCTTTTTTTTTTTTTTTAACAAAATAAATTCTACTCATGGCCTGGAGGTCAGGTCTTTCCTGTGGTCTTCTTAGGCTGTCTTAGGAAAACAGCTGCTTTATAATGACTTTTGTTTATTTCCACTGTTCTACAATCCTTCTGAGGCAATGTTCTGGGTTTTTTTTTTTTTTTATGGAGAAAATTTTAAGAGCTCCTCTGCCATCTGCCCAGAATACTTTCCTTGTGGTGCTTCTTAAGCCACTCCAAGTAGACAACTGTTTCCCAGTCTAGTTATGGGTGGGAGAGGTCCCAATGCTGCTCCAGCTGCTCCTGGTTATCAAATTCAAGTCAAATAATTGAGCTGGAGGGCAGGAGTCTAACTAGGACAGTCACCAGTCTTCCTCCTTCAAAGCTTTTTTGTGAAAAAGCTAAATAAAAGATTGCTAAATCACATTCTACAGATGTCCCCAGAAGAGCAAACAATAGAACAAGTAGAATGTAAAGTCCCTGAGAAAAAAGGCTCATTCAATTTTGTTTTGTTTTGTTTTTCTTTTTATATTTAGTGCCTAGCACCCAGTAAATTCTATTGAATTGAATTGAATTGAAGGGGGAAACCCCTAAGTGTCACAGCTGCATAGTATTGGAAAAATCTGTTTACCTGGGTGGCTTTCTCAGAATTTGTATAGCTTAAGATTCCCACATGTCCCTGTCTTTCAGCTATGACCAATTTAGATTGTCATCCATTCAAATTCATACCTCCGCTCCCACTGGTGTATTTTTATGCCAACCCAAGACAGATGGTCTATATATTCAAGTCAAAGGTATTTAATTAAAACAGAATAGCAAAATAATGACAAGGAATTGTATAAAAAATTGAAGGTTTTCAGAACCTATACTCAAATGTCTGTCACTCCTCATCCCCACCTCCAAAAAACAAACAGCTTTCATTTTCTGAACGAAGCACCTTGTTTCCCTACTATAGTAAGAGAAGAGGTAATTATAGTTCACTAATGGCTGAATTAGATACAAGTCCACTAATCTAATACTAATAGTGTGGGCCAAGGGATATTGCTGGTGTCAGCTCATACTGGCTCTTTGGAAAGATTGTTGTATTTTTAGTATGATCATTTACAAAACAGAAATGAGCTACAGATCAGAGATGGGTGTATTGTTTTGTTGATCATCTCATTTTAAGAAAGTGACAAAGAAAAGTGCTGATGATGCAGATTAAACTTAAAAGTGTAGCCTGAGTACAATCCCCCTTCCCCAGCTGGTTGTTAAATATTCAGCAGTGCATCCACTGGTAGGTTTTATTAGTTACTTCCCCTACTGTCTCATCATAGCTCTAGACTTGAGAGGGCTGGCTTCTTAACATAGTGTTGTATCTCTCAGTAAGCATTAGTCCCGGCAGTACTGATGTCTCATTTGGAAACTATAAGAAAAGTCTCTTAATATTTTCCCATGCCTCCACTGGTCCACTCCCTTTACTATTTTGACTCTGCATCTCCTAGTGGTGCCCTCAGTATTGTCTTCACATTGTTGTACAGTCATTTCAGTTACATCCAACTCTTTGTGACTACATTTGGGGTTTTCTTGGCAAAGTCACTGGAATAATTTGTGATTTCCTTCTCCGGGTCATTTTACTGATCAGGAAACTAAGACCAACAGGATAAGGGACTTGTCCAAAGTCACACAACTAGCAAGTGACTGAGGCCAGATTTAAACTCAGATTTGCCTGACTTCAAGCCCTGAATTCTAGCCACTGTGCCATCTAGCTGCTCTATTGTCTTCATAAGGCTGTCATTTTTCTCATCTCTCCTGTTTGCTCCTGTGCAGACTGACTATCATAACCCCTTGCCTCAATATACCACATAATATTTTCATCTTCTTTTAAAATTGTATACATTGGAAATTCACTGACCTAGAACCAAAGTCATTATACTTTGGAAGCCACGTAGGTTTTGGGGAGGATTAACTCAAAAGAAAAGTGAAGTCCTTTTGGCCACAAGCTATGGGAACATGGGTACATTCTTGCATGCACACACCCCTCCCAAATTTTTGTTATTATTTTCCCAGATGCCATGGACTGTGGTGAGAACCATATATAATGGGGTTATTCTGCAAACTGCCAGAGTCCTTGAGGTACAGACACATTAACAGGCTGAGGGTAATAATGACAGAATGTCTCCAAGTCAGCAATCTAGAAAATACCTCTGAGCTTTGCTCTATTCACTTTAACATGTCTGAATTATGGGAGGCTGGCAAATCGGAGAGGGCATGTTGTGGTGACTAGAGTTCTCAACTTGGAATCAGGAGACTTGAATGTCACTTTAGGCATTCATTGACTGAGTGATCATGGACAAGTTACATACCTTCTTGGAGATGGAAGCTTTCTCATCAATAAAATGGACAAATGATACTTGTACCACGTGCTCCCCACAGGGTTATGGTGACAAAGGTACTCTGCCTTAAAATGCTATATGAATGTGAACATTTTAACTTAACACATGATCTTGAAAAGTTGCTGTGATTAAAAAACTTTTCATCCTGCAGCCAGTTTGGCACTGAGGCTCAAAAACTTAGCTAGGCTGCTCCTCTGACAAAAGACAGACAGTACACTGCCAATACGATGGGTAATGCTTTTCCAGCTTATTAGAGCTGCCAAAGTTGGCACTGCCCAAGCTGCCCTTTGAGAAGAGGTGCCAGAAAAACGTGGCTGGATTTGGCTTTCTAGAATAAAATCTCAGGATCCTTCTCAAAAATAATCCATTTAATCATCTAATATTCCTCTTCTTCCTCCTTCTCATCCTTCTTTCCCTTCCTTTTCTTTGTTTCTTTTCTTCCTCTTCCTCCCCTCTTCCTCTTTCTTTTTCCTTCTTTTTCTTTCTTTTTCTTCTTCCTCCTTTCTTTTTCCCTTTTCTCTTCCTCTTCTTCTTGCTTTTTCTTCTTTTCTTTTTTCTTCTTCCTTCTGTTCTACTTCTTTTCCTTCTTCTCTTCTTTTTTCTTCTTTCTTTTCCCTTCTTTCTTTTTCTTCCTTCATTTTCTTTCTCTTTCTTCTCCTCTTCATTTTCTTCCTTTTTGTTTCCCCTTTCCTCCTCTTTCTCTTCCTTTTCTTCCATTTCTTCCTCTTCCTTCTACCTACTCAGTCTTGCTGCTCCTACTCCAGCTCAAGATCTCTAGGAAATATACTAACTATGAAAGGCAGAATAAGTTGGCTATGGAGAACCCATGCTTTGCTGATCTATAGTATAATTTGGATTGGGAAACACAAGGCCAGAGATGTTAGACAGCCATGTACTATAATAGGAAGAGTGTTAGACTGAGAAGCAGGAAGACCTGAGTTCAAATTCTAGTTCAGATAGTTTTACTAGTTATATGATTCTAAGTAATTCATTTAAACCTCTCTCAGAGTCAGTTTCCTTACTTTAAACTAAGGGTGATAAAAGCACCTCCCTCACAGAGTTATTATGAGGTTAACATGAGGTAATATGTGTAAAGCTCTTCATAGACCTTAAAATGCTACATAAATAAATAATATTTAGTATTATTATTACTATTATTATAGCAGATAAGGTTCTATTTAGGATTTCTATGAGGAAATGGGAAGAGGGAAGAGAAGCAGGAGCAGAATAAGAGAAAACAGAGGAGATACTGATGAATAAAGGCACAAAAATTAGCATGGTTTCATAAGGATAGAGAGGAGATCTGTCTGACCATACCAGAATGATTATTATAGTAATTTGATGACTGCTTATTGACGTGCTTCATCTCAGACCCTGATTTTCCAGGTCAGAGATGGAGTGTGTGGGACATAGGGGTTATGTAGGATTAATTGTCTATTTCTAAGCAATTGACATATTTATAGTGGGCCAATACATATGCTCATCCAACAGGGCAAGGAAGGGCAGGACTAAACTGGAAACAGGAGCTGGGCTGCAGGGACTGGCAGCATAGGCAAGTGATGAGGTGGAGCTTTGGCATCTATGGAACACAAACAGCATTCTCAAGGATCTCATCATCATGCTCAATAATTTTTTAAAAATATCTTTTATTCTTAGCCAAATGAATGCCCACTTAAGTTTGTGCATTGAATATTTAAATAAATATACAAATTTCTATTATAAGGGGAAAAATATGTGTGCAAGTATTGTAGGAAGAGAGGAGGGAAGGGAGTAATGGATGGAAGAAAGATTAAAAAAGGAAAAGGAGAGGGAGGAAATGTACAATTAAAAGTCAACCTGTCTTTTGAGTCAAGAGATTCCAGAGTCAAGTCTAGCCTATGATACATGTCATACATCTGTATGACCATAAGCAAGTCACTTAATGTTAGAGGGACCTAGGCAGATCTCCAAAATCCAAAGGAGCTAGATGGCATGCCAGATGAAGTGCTGGATTTGGAGACAAGAAGAACTGAGTTCAAATCTTGTCTCAGACACTTAATTAGCTATGTGATTCTGGGCAGGTTACTTCACTTCTGTTTGTCTCAGTTTCCTCATTCATATAATGAATTAGAAAAGGAAGTGGTCAACCATTCCACTATCTTTTCCAAGAAAACCTTAAATGGAGTTATAAAGAATAAGACTAAATAACAAAACATTGCTTTACAAATATGCCATGTAAATGCTGCCTATTATTAGTAACTATGGGTCTGCACATTGGAAGAGAAAAGTTTTCCTTTCCTACATAGATAAAATCACAGATCTGGACCAACCTCTATCCTCCCGAAAAGAAAATCCTAAACAACTTCCCTCTGCTTGTTTTTTTTTTTTTTTTTTTTTTACCTGTTATGAGTTTACAAGTATTTGCTGGGTAAATATAGTTTGTCTTGTTGGTAGCTTGCTCTTCCTTTTTAAATAGGTAGCAAACTACATACAGCTTATTGGTTAAAGCTGTGGTTTCATATTTAGTTTTACCATCAGAAGGTCAAACCAAAGTCTTTCATGCCATACTCTGACCCTGAAAACTTTCTGAGGATTGGCAAAACAACTTTTGAGGAAAAGGCTTTATCAGTATCTCATCCATTTGGTATTTGATACCTCAGGCCAAAAAAAAAAAAAAAAAGCATGAAGGGAGAAAAAAATCCACCTGTAACAAATATCTGAAGCAATGTAAAAAATGTCAACAGAGGAATGAGTGAACCTATTATTCCAAAAATAGGCAAGACCCATGGCTACTCAGCCCCAAAACAATCTCTTCCCTACCTTCCTTCATCCTCCCTAGTTCCTCTTATTCCACTCTGCACCAAGCTACAGATCTAAGGGAGTTTGGGATAACTAGCCAATTCTGCTGATGTTCCTGTTGATAATTGACCTTGCTCTAAAGCCAAAAAGTATTTTACGTACACCTATTTATTTTTCCCTATGAAATAGGTATCACAGGTATTATTGCCTCCATTTTTTAAGATAAGGAAACAAGCTTAGAGAAGTTTATGGACTTAGCTGTAGATACATAACTAGTAAATGTGAAAGATAATATTTGATTCCAGCTTTTCCTGATTCCAAATCCATCCTTGTATCAGTTATGGTATTTGGTTCTTTTTAGTTAGTTTGTTTGTTTTTCAACTATGGTACTTTGCATGAATTCTTCATTCACTTGAAAAAGTGTTTCTTTCCAAAATAAAGGCATCTTCGACAAACTTGCTTGACTGAAGAGGTTTTTTTTGTGTGTGTGTTTTGTTTTGTTTTTTAACAAAAACTTAATTTGAAGATCTAAGGCAATTTAGAAGAGTGGAAAGAAGACTATGTTGGGAGCCAGAGGACCTAGATTTAAATTTCATTTTACTATTTACGAGTTGTGTGACCTCAAGCAAATTTCTGGATTTTTAAGATCTCAGCTTTCAAACTGTAAAATGGGAGGGCCGGATTAGAAATAATGGTATGATAAAAGCATTTATTAAGTATTTTTATGTGGCAAATACTGTGCTAAGCCTTGCAAATATAATAGAAAGAGGAAACAGTTTCTACTCTTAAAGAGATTAGATTCAATTTTTTTTATTAAAGCTTTTTATTTGTATAACATATGTATGGGTAGTTCCCCAGCATTGATCTTTACAAAGCTCCCTATTACAACTTTTACCCCCAGTCCCCTCCCCTCCCCTAGATGGCAGGAAGTCCACTACATCTTAATAATGTAATAATAGTTGACAAGTTGTGCAAGAAAAATCCTATCTACGAGAAAAAAAAGAAAACCAGAGAAAGGCAACACAATGCAAGCAAACATCAATAGAGATCATGAAAATGTTACGTTGTGGTCCATATTTCATATCCCTCTCTCTGGGTGTATATGGTCTTCTTCAGTGAACAATTGGAACTGGTTTGAGACAATTCTTTGTTGCAGAGAGTCATGTCCATCAGAATTGATCATCATGTAATATTGTTGTTGCCGTGTATAATGATCTCCTGGTTCTGCTCATTTCACTCAGCATCAATTCATGCAAGTCTCTCCAGGCCTCTCTGAAATCGTCCTGCTGGTCGTTTCTTACAGAGCAATAATATTCCATAACATTCATATACCATAATTTATTTAGCCACTCTCCAATTGATGGGCATCCATTCAGTTTCCAGTTTCTAGCCACTACAAAAAGGGCTGCCACAAACATTCTTGCACATGTGGGGCCCTTTCCCTCCTCTAAGATCTCTTTGGGATATAGGGCCAGTAGAAACACTGCTGGGCCAAAGGGTATGCACAGTTTGATAACTTTTTGAGCATAGCTCCAAATTGCTCTCCAGAATGGTTGGATCCGTTCACAGTTCCACCAACAATGTATTAGTGTCCCAGTTTTCCCACATCCCCTCCAACATTCATCATTAACTTTTCCTGTCATTTTAGCCAATCTGACAGGTGTGTAGTAGTACCTCAGAGTTGTCTTAATTTGCATTTCTCTGATCAATAGTGATTTGGAGCAACTTTTCATATGACTAGAGATGGTTTTAATTTCATCAGATTAGATTCAATTTTTGCAGCTCACAGAGAGAAAAGTTCAGCTCTAGTTTGGATAGAAAGTCCAGTGTTGCATAGGGTATAACAGTGAGGCAAGTAGGAAGGACTGGTGATCTTCCATCCTACTAGAAAGATTATGGTTGGTATATCTTTGCTCATCAAAGGAGAGTGAACAGCTACACCTATCTAGTAACTCAGAGTAACCTATTAGCCTCTATGTCTGTTGGAAAATTAACGTTTTTTTTTCTGTTCTTACAAGGAATCCCATCTCCAATCTTTAAGCTTTTGCTTTGGCTGTAAACCAATTCACTTCCTTCTCACCTCTATCTAATAGAATCCTTCCTCCCTTCAATTTGCAGGTCAAGAACTATCTTCTACATGAAGCCTTCCTAATCTTTCGACTTGCTAATGTTATCCTCAAACTATTTTGTACTTATTCACTTTATATAAATTCTCTTTAAACCCATTATATAGTTTGCATATGCACACATATGATCTATCTCTATCTCTATGTAAGCTCCTTGTGAATGGAAATTGTGTGTATTCCTAGCACCTAGCACAATAGCTGGAAGACTGTAGGTACTTAATGAATACTTATTGATTGATTTATTGGACCATGAGGAGTTAAGCTGGCACTTTCCCAGAAATCTCAGTCCAGTCCAGTGGACTCCATCTCTGGCTCTAGTGATGGGCTCTGGGTCTTAGATGACACCTAAGGTCTCTTCTAATTTCAAATCAATTATCCTATGATCAAACTAGCTTTTAAAGATCTTGATAAATGCTACATTTTATACATATTGACCCTTATTTATGAATTTCCAAGATCTTTTTATGCTGCATATGAACAGTGGGAAAAACACAATTTATGTAATCCAAATATGATGGGCACATTGCATTTCTCATTGAACTGGACAATTATAAGCCTAGCTTTTCTCACTAAATATACTCCATTCACCTGAGCTTTCATTGTTTCTAGGCAGCAGTGCTATAGTGGACCACTGGAGGGAGCCCTCCTCACATGGGAGCCACATAGAAATTCCTAAATTCCAAACTTTTCAACTCATTTGGCCTTTCAGAGAATTGAATATTACTGTCTATATTTTGGTTATAGGTAGTAATTTTTTCTGCCAGTGTGAAATGGCAGTCCTGTTTTAAGAATTTAAATTTAAGAATACTGAATTCTTCAAATCCTGTGCTATGCTGTAGAGTTCTATGGGGATGTCTTGCAGTATCCCCTGTGACTGAGCTGAGCTTGCAAAATTGGGGAACAGGCCATGTATGAAAGACACTTGGTAATAAGTGTTATATGATGGCCTAAGAGGGTTACATTTCAATGATTGATTTCAAGGGGACAAAAGGCTTTCTTTCTGATTTGCTTGAGTAAATGACTTTGGTATATGTCTACACTTGACATTCAATTCATTAATTCAATAAACACTCATTAAGCCCTATGTATGAGCTATTGTGCTAAACACAAGGGATATGAAATATGGCAAAAAATAATCTCTAACTTCAAGGAATTTATAATCTAATAGGGGAGATGATGTGCAAACCAATGTGTATATGTTTTGTGTGTGTATATGTGTGTGTATGTGTGTGTGTATACAGTGAGCTATATAAAAGATGAATAAAAACTAATTAACTAAGAGAAGGCATTGGAATTAAAAGGAGTTATGAAGGATTCCTGTAGGAGGTGAGAATTTAGTTGGGGCTTGAAGGAAGCCAGGGACTTCAGTAGTCAGAATGGGAAGGGAGAACATTTCAGGCATAGTGGCAGCCAGAGAGAATTTCCAAAGCTGAGAAATGGGAGTGTTTTGTTATAGAACAGCCTAGTGTCCTGGATTGAAGAGTACATTTTGGGTAATGCATTAAGGGTAAGACAACTGGAAAGATGGGAGGGGTAGATTAAGAAGGGCTTTGACAGAATTGAGAACTGAAGCATTCACATAGGAAAAAAAAATATGTAAAGTATGTTTCTGCCTCAATTATCTTGCTAATCTAATCTTAAGTGCATTTTTACTTTTGTTTGAATTGTTCAGATCTTTGATTTAGTCACTCAGTTCAATTTGGATATAAAGACTTGGTTTTATTTTCTCTGCATATATTTCTGTAATACTAAAATGGGAAATGACAGAGCTGGAAGACCAAATGAGATTGACAAGTTTAGAGCCTTAGGAATTCTTTCCATGATGTGATTCCTATATGAGGATAGCTCCCTCTAGTGTTGCTTTATGGCACTAATGTCCAGAACCAAGTCCATCCCTAACCCCATTTTACAGATATGGAAACTGAGACCCAGAGAGATTGACTCGTCTAGGGTTACATATCTAGTAAGCATCAGGATTTGAAACTATATATTTCTTCTTCATCTACCTTTAAAAAGATGTTACTAATTGTAGTTTCTGTATTACTATGGAAAAGAGAGATTGAAACAGAATGTACCACTTATGACAATGTTTAATTTGGAATTCTGGGAGTATTTGGGAGTTGAGGGGGGGATGGAAGTGTGTAATCAGAAGGAATTAGTTGGAGAGCCTGGAGTTTGAGAGTTTGAGAACTGATCTTACATCTTGGGGCCATGTGAGCAAGTCAAGTTCGCTGGATTTCAAAGTAGATTCTCTCCTTTCTTTTTAAGACTTTGACAGGCATTAGTCAATGCTATTGCTACTTCTGTGCCAGAAGGACAGTGAGGAAGACAAGTGATTATTGAGAAGATGAAAGTGATAGTGGATGAGTTAATCCAAGTGTCTCTCAGTAAATCCTCTTCTCTACCATCTCTGACATGGGGGAAAAAAAGCTCCTCATAACTCCCCAACTGTTCTAAGTTTGTGTCTCCTTTCCCATGAGGGTTAACAAATTAGAAATAGAAGAAGTTGTTTTCTGCTTTTGTAGCTAGCAGCACCAGCCCTGGTTGCTTTCTGTTCCAACAAACTATTTCCCTTCCCTTTGTTTTTTTCTTTTTTCATTTTTATCTATTTATTCCCCTTCATTTAGAAAGCTGCTAATCCTTGTTATGTGATGAATTCTAATACATGTAGAGATTTGGATAAGGCTTAGATATAGAAGAAAGACAGGTAGATAGAGACAGATAGAGGCAGCAACAGACATACAAAAATAGAATTGGAAACAGAGAAACATCTTGCTTTGGCCTGAGATACACAGAAGGTAGAGGAAATAATGACTCTATCCAGAAGTCACAAATGTAATCGCGGTACAATGAGATTGTACTGTTATTCCTTCCACATTGCAACTTTCTCTATCAAGGTTTTGATATACCAGTGATCAGTAAAAAAAAAATTAAATGAAAATTTTGGGGGAATTTCAAGGAACTACAGACAATACACAAAGGCCAACAGACATTACAGAAAAAATCTGGAAATTCAGAAATGCATAAAATATCAGAACGAGTTGTTTCTTTAATACCATAATAATTCAGATTTCTGTGGTCAGAGGAAGGGTCAAAAAGTTTTACCTGGATTTTCCAGATCATAGGGGCACCATGTCCTGACCCCTGTGAGATGAAAGAAATAAATGTACTATTAAGCCAGTTCAAGTTTTTATAAGCAGGAGAAAATTTTTGAGGAATGAGAAATTAATAAGCTAAAGTGAATAGAGCAGCTATATTTAGAGATAAATCTTTAAGGCATAGGCAAACCAAGACCCTGAAAAGGTAATCTGTGTAATAAATTTACCTTGTACATCATTCCCCTTTGGAGTCTTTCATGGTGCTGAATGTGAGCTTCTTCTTATTAGATCTCCTACTACAATAACACCTATCCTTTGATAAAAATGCTATACAGGCAACAATATTGCATAATTCCCCTTATAGTCTTTTCTTAAAGGTGAATGATCCAACCCTGTGGGCTCAGCCTAATTGTCTTCCTACTGTGTTTATGATAATCTCCATTACACCTTAGATGTCAGAACCTCATCCCCATCTATTGGTTATAGGAGGGGTTCCAAACCCCAAATATGTCTGACATAATGAAAATCACATTCACAGTCCTACACATCAGGATCCCTTGCAATGTGCCTAAAAGCTGTTTATTTAAGCTTCTTCTCAAATGGTAGTCACTCTACAGATTTTTTTCAGGGCAAATAATCTCAGCATGTTTTGCAATACTAGAGCCAGCCAGTTAATCAGATGTAACATGAAACTTTGACATCACTCTCTGCATAGTAGTAACTTGTATTATAACTGTATTGTCCTGCTCCAGGCTCTGTACAATGGTTTAAAGCCACCCCTGGACACTACCCCATTGTAAACAAGCTGTCTGGCTGAACGGGGATATCCTGTTAAAAATATTTAAACAAAAAACAGAAGCTGACATCATCAGGCAAGGCTATGTTCCCCTCCCCCTTTTGCATTTTCATCTTTCTAAACTATCCCTAGAGAAGACTACTGGAAATTGCCTAACCATCAGGACAATAGATCATGTACAGTTGTTGGAAAAGGGGAAAGACTGATTAGATCATCTAGTCTACCAGTGCTGCCAGCAAAGGGCGCAATCCCTAGATAAAGAATCTCACACTTCATTTCAGGCCAAGGGCCTGGTAGTAGAACTACACTGACTTCATTGTCTCCACTAGTAATATTGACAAATCACCAAATCTGTTTTACTTGGCTGCACCCATGCCCCACTTAATTCCTTAAACATGAGCTCCAGCAATAGTGCTTCTATTTTCATCCATGTCCAGAGATAACCACACAGAATGAAGGCATTGCCAAAAGGCTAGTTGGGTAGGTCTAAGAGTCATTTGGTGGAAAGCAATTAGCTCTTGTAAATGATGCCTGTGCAAAGACCTCAGGGTAGGTTCCCATAGACAAAACCCTGTCTAGGTTGTCCCAGATGCAAAAGACAGCACTGGAAAGGTCTTGAAGAGTCTTTCAGTTCAGGGAGGTTAGAACCTTGCCAGGTACTGTATTTGTATTAACTTTGGCTCAGAAAGGACTATTATCTCTGGATTACTTATTCACCTGGCTGGGTTTTTTGAATAGCACAGCTGAAACACTAGGGTTCTCACTTTCGTGCTTTGATTTTTTCAATAATTAGAGGTGCTTTCTTATTCCAGAATAACTTCTTTATTTCCAAATAATAATAATAATAGCTAGCATTACATCATCCTTTAAAGTCTATGAAGTCCTTTAGAAATATTATCTCATTTTATATTCAACATAGATAAATAGGTAATAATACTATCCCATTTGATAATTGAAAAAAACTGAGGGTCAGAGAGGTTGAGTGGTCACAGAGCTAATAAATATCTAAAGTAAGATTTGAACTCAGGTCTTTCTGCCATTCTACCAACAAGCTGCTTTAAATTTAAAATTTTTAAGATGAGAGGTTTTTTCCCCCCTCTAGGATTTCTTGGACCATTTATCCAAACTGACCAGATTAATTACTAACCACAGGATCACTCTATTTTGTTCTGGGTGCACAAGCATAGACTTAGTTGTAATCATTTGGTTGTGTCCAAGTCTTCATGATCCTATTTTGGGGTTTTCTTGGCAAAGATATAGGAATGGTCTGTCATTTTCTTCTCCAGATCATTTTATAGATAAGGAAACTGAGGTAAACAGGGTTAAGTGAATGGCCCAGGGTCACACAGCTAGCAAATGTCTTAAGCCAACTTTGATCTTAATTCTTTCAGACTTTAAGGCTGGTGTTTTATCACTGTGCTCCCTAGTTGCCCCAGAAATTGATCCCAATAGTATTTTATTTCTTATACCACAAACTCACATACATTTCCAACCTCAAGGGATAAATAAATATGTCCAGTTATGAAGCTCTCAGAAATAGAATCTGTGTTTATTGTGAGATAGATGTTTGATGTACAATACTTATGGGAGCCAAATATTTATCTATTATCCATTGTCAACAATGAAGATGAGCATATTAAACAGAAGGAGAAAAATGTGCCTGAACAGGTCACAGACAATGGAAGGCCTTGTGATCATATCCCTGATGAAAGCTTGTTATTAATAAATACTCTTATCATGTTTTCTTACAGCTGCCTGCTCTTAGCAACTGCCTTGGGAAAATGCATGTTGCCTTACAGAGGAGTGAATGCTGAGCTTCACACACATTGATTAGGCCTTGGGACATCACATTAGCCTGGTAAATATGACGAGTGATGCTGGCAGTCAATACTCCTAAACTATCTTCTACAGATGTTGTCAATACCCAAAAGAATACTCTCAGTGGTGAGGAAAAGGAAATGCTCAAGAGGTAATACCTTCAGTCTTAATTTAAGGCATCTCAAGCAACTTGTCCATTAGAAAACATTTGTGGGTAGAAAGATCCTAAGGAGATTTTCTGTGGAATGATTTCTGTCCCCAAATGATGCTCTCCTAATTGTCTTTAATAACTCTTTGGAAATTCTGGAGATATCATAAGATTTGTCACCCTTCTAATTCCCAGGAACATGGGGAACACAGAATTTCTTTGCTCAGAAAAAAATAGAAGAAAGTTCAGAAGGAAGAACAAACAAGTAGGAAAGTTTTGAAAATATATGGAATATATTTTATACTTAAAAACTCAAGAAATATAAAATAGAGATGTTTATGTCATATATAATCCCTTTTGGCATTCTACTGTGCTTGTAGAAAGGTTATTTTAGGTGTTTAAGTGTAAAATAAAAATTTTATTTTTTAAAAAATGCTTTAAAAAGAAGCAAAACAATTCTCCCTCTCCCATCAGGATGGATAATAAGTCCTGGTGTAACTTTTACCAATGGAGAGATGCTATTAGCTTAGGGAAGGGTCAGTTTCTCTAGTTGAATTGATTGTTTGGTTTGACTTTCCAAGGACTAATAATCTTGAGTTATATTGCCCAAGACAAGGAAAATAGGAAAATGTTCCAAATATATGTTAGGAAGAATAAATGATAATATTTACTCTTTAGATAGTACCCTTATAAAGGGTAAAGTATTTTTTTTAATGTTTGAGTTTGCTTTAGCTACAAATGATGGTAATTATAGCACCTACCTTATTGTGAGAATCAAATGAGATAGTATTTATAAACCATTTAGCAGTGGCTAGCCCAAAGTAGGTACTATATAAATGCTATCATCATCATCATCATCATTATTAATTGGGTAGAAGGCCAACTGCAAGAAGTTAAATTGAATATTTAGAATTTTCATGAATATATTAATGAATAAAAATATTTGTTAAGTATCTACTAGAAGAGGATGGTCCCTGCCTTTAAAGACCTTACAATCCAATGAGGGAAATAACACAGATATAAGTAAGGGAGTGGTGGCCAGGGAGAGATATTTTAGTCTGGAAAATATCACAGGGATGATGAGTGGGAACACAGAGGAACAGACTGACACATCTTTTCAAGAGCAATAAATGATGTGATTTTGTGCTTCTACATCTAGAAGGATGTAGAAGAAGGATCAAGTGAAGGGCAAAGCCAGCACTGCCGCTGACTTGGCAGGACAGAGATGGGACAATCCTTTAGCCAGCTTCAATGCCTTATTCTCATCCTCTTGCTTATCTACATTTACTTTTCCACTCTCTGTCTCTTTCTGACCTCTTTTTCTTTCTGTTTCTATCTCTTTTTGTCTGTCTCTGTCTCTATCTGTATGTGTATATGTATATTCATATACACACATATAAATATGCGTGCACAGGAATCAGTATACTATGTATATGTATGTATATACACATCTACATGTATCATATATTATATATATATATGCATATATTATATAACAACCAGTAGAGAAGGAAAGAGATTGAAGATGGATGAGAGAAATGGGATAATTGTGGGAGCAAGCACTTGGAGGAGATGAGAGGGATGGAATCAAGGTCATGGGGAGTGTCTTAGCAAGGTATAAAAATCTCTCTCTGAGAACTAAAGGAAGAAACGAAGGAAGAAAGGGAAATAGGGAAAGAAAGAGGGAGGGAGGGAAGTAAAGAAGGAGGGAAGGAGGGAAGGAAGGAAAGAGGGCAGGAAGGAGAGAGGGAAGGAAGGAAGGAGATAAGGAGTGATGGAGGAAAGGAAAGAAGAAGGGAGGAAAGAGAGAGAGTGGGAGGAGGAAGGGAAGGAGAGAGGGGGAAGAGAAGTAGGAAGAGTAGAAGAAGGGAAGATGGAAGGGAGGGAGAGTGAAAGGAAGGAAGGAAAAAAGGGAGGAAGGAAGGAAGGAGAGATGGAAGGAAGGAAGGAAGGAAGGAGAGGAAGAGTGAGGGAGGGAGGGAAGGAAGAAGAGACAAACAATTAATGGTGATGCTGAGAAGTTTTGAATAAAGGAGTAGGGGAAACCGAAGGATCTCTTAGTAAACCAGCAGACTGGTCATAAGTAGAGGGCATGGGAAAGGGAAATAGGGATATGGATGATGGCTTAAGAAAAGAAGAGATATTATAGGAAATGTGATTAGGAGTCTTACTCAATAAGAATAGACTAGAAGAATTTCTGGGCAATAATCAAAGGCCCAATTAAGGCTGATAATTGATATTGCATGGGAAAGAGGACAGAAGAGGTGTAGTGTAATGAGACTTTGTTCTGGTCTGAACAATTTTAGCAGAAAGAGGAGGGGTGGATTACTAAATGGTCTCTTCCAATTTATAGCCCTGAGATACAATTATTCAGTAAACTTCTGTTGTTATTTCACATTCATCAGCTGCCTTTCCCACCAAGATGTATCAGAAATTGATACATCTCAGATCAGATATCATAAGACAAATAAGTGATGCAGGGGACAGAACATTAGGCCTGGCATCAGAAAGACCTGAATTCAAATCTGGCCTTATCAGTTAATATCCATATAACCCTGGCAAGTCACTTAACTCTTTGCCTCAGTTTCCTCAACTATAAAATGAGGATAATAATGACAACTACCCCACAGGATCATTGTTAGGATAACTGAAATATTTGTGAAATGCTTAGTACAACACTTTGCACATAGTTAGGTGCTATATAAATTCTTATCTCCTTCCTTCCCCTTTTTTCTTCTATGTTGATGAGAAAGTCTTTCCCAGTGATATAAATTCCATATGTTTCCCCAAAATATGAGCAGCCAATTTCATCTAACCATTCCCATTCCTACTGTTCCTTATTCACCTCTCCTTCCAAAAAAGAATTGCTTTGGCCTTGGTCGGCCCCACTGCTTTGTCCTTGTTTTCAATACTTTTAACAGGCCAAGTAGGAGGTAGAATTGGCGGACAAACAATACCTTCCCAGCTTGAAAGAACAACTTTATAGTCAGTCTCAAAATTAAAAACACAAGTGTGGTAGGAGACAGCTCCACTGGGGTTTGATTAGTAACTAGGCTCTCTGCTTCTGACAGCATTGGGACAAACACAGGAAATGGCAGAGGTGGTTGGGGAAAGATGGTTCCCTCCAAGGAGGATGAAGAAAAGCATCTTATGGCATGACAATCAAAACATAAAATCAGTCTTTCGATGGCATTCTTGTTTTTCTGGCAACCCCTTCCCAAAACATACTCCCGAAGGAGTGACTTTGTGTGAACTTTCCTGAACACAATGAATGTTAATACTTTCCAGTCTGGAGTATATGAGTGGTTCTTTCTGGACCTCCCTGAGTTTTCCTGATTTATGTTTATCAGTGGTTAAGTTTGCTGAATTCAGGTTCTTGGATGTATTATGGAATAATATATTCTAGACTAAAAATATATCTTGGAATCTCTTTAACCATACAAAACAGTTCTGTGCAAGCTTATGAAATTCATTTCCTTTTTTTTTCTTCCATTTAAAATGATGTAGTAGATTATGTGTTGCCCGGTCTTGCCTTTCTCCTTTTAGCTGGCACAGAACAACTACTTCCTACTTTTTCCTTCTATTTCACACCAAAAATGACTTAAGTAGGAATCATGAGACTGGCTAAAAAGTTTATCACATAATTCAAGTTTCAACAGGTTAGGTTTTTTTTTAATTCATTGAAAATTACAAGGATTATGGAAAATGTTCTGAAGGCTGCTGGGGTGTCCATGAATCATTCTTATTTCCTGAAGAATTCCAAGTTAATGGTCTGAATTTCACAGTTGTTGTTAAATACTACTCTGCTTTCTCTTTTGAACAAAAATCTCACTTAATTACATATATTTGTCAAAAGAAATGAAACTTGCAATTAAAAACTTGTCAAAGGTCACCATTTTTTTCTGGGTATTTGTTGTTTCAGTCGTTTTTCAGTCATGTCTGACTTTTTGTAACCCACATTTCAAGTTTTCTTCATAAAGATACTGGAGGGGTTTGCCATTTCCTTCTCTAGATCATTTTACAAATGTGGAAACTGAGGCAAACAGAGTTGAGTGACTTGCCTAGACAATAAGTGTCTGGGCCTGGATTTGAATTCTGATTTTCCTGAATTCAGATTTGGCTTTCTATTTACTGTGCCATCTAGCTACCCTTTTCTGGGCATATTTCTATGTGAAAATAATTAATTTTAAATTTTCCTGTACCTCATTACTGGGTTATCTAAAAGGTACTTTGGAGCGCTTTTGAATGACTTGTGTCTCTTAGAATAAGGCAGTTATATTACCACCTTGCCCTTTACTTTTTAAAAATCTGTGACACTTCAAGATTCAAAATAGGAGAAAAGCAAACTCCCTGAGTATGTCTATAATCAGTTTCCAACTTAGAAATATGAGACTTATAAATTTCTATAAACAAACATCCCTTACCATTTCTACCTTGTCCTTCCCTTAAAGAGTCTACTGTCATGTTAGCCACTGTGAAACAATTTTTCAGTTTTTAGAAAATCTGTTGATTCAGAAATAAATGAGTAGTTGCTTTAAAAAGTAAAAGTTCTCTTAGGGGTAGGTTTTAAGACAGAATGGTCTATATTACTTCTCCCTGCTCAAAAATATCTATCTTCTCATATACTATCTGAATTTTTTTTTTACTTCATTGTTACCAATTAGAATTTCATTTCTGGGCAGCTAGATGGAACAGTGATGCTGGAGTCAGGAAGAGTACTCTTCCTGAGTTCAAATCTGACCTCAGACACTTAGTAGTTGTGTGATCCCTGGCAAGTCACTTAATCCTGTTTGCCTCAGTTTCCTCATCTGTAAAATCAGCTGGAGAAAGATATGGCAAACCACTTCAGTATTTTTGCCAAGAACTGGGTGATGAAGAGTTGGAAACAGCTAATCAAGAAAAGAAATTCATTTAGAGTAATATAAATTCTCTTAAAAAATTCAAATACATATAGTAATCTTAAAGGGTTATCAGTTCATCATTGCTAGACCCAAGCACAGAAGCGTTGATTTAAAGCTAGAAATTATCTTTAAGGTAATCTAGTGCAATCTTCCTGTTTTACAGATGAGAAAACAGAGGTGCAGAGGGAGTTTATTAATTTCTCAAGGTATCAGGAATAAATTGCTGAGCCAGAATTTAAACTTAGACCTATTGGCTACAGAGCAATCAATAAATATGAAGCATTTCCTCTGAACCAAGCACTAGATTAAGCATTGTTGACTCAAAGGTAAAGACTTCTTTATAATCCCTACTCTCAAGGAATTTATAATCTAATATGGTAGACAACAAGCAAACAATCATGCACAAATAAGCTATATACAGGTTAGATTGGTGATAATCCACAAAGAGAAGGTGTTAGGATTAATAAAGTTTACTATAGCAGATGGGATTTTAACTGAGACCTGAGGGAAGCAAGGGGAACACAAATGAGGAGGGAGAATATTTGTGAATGGGGTTCAGACAGTAGAAATTCCTGGAGCCAGGAAGAGGAATCTCATTCAATACACAGCAACCCAGAGCCAGTGTGATTAGCTTAAAGAGCCTGCACAGTTAAGTGAGAAGATTGAAATGTTGGTTTTGGGGGAGGGGCTGACCAGTTTAGGAAGGCTTTGATTGCCAAATAGAGCATTTCATATTTAATCCTAGAAGTTATAGAGAGCCATTGTATTTTATTAAGGGAGGAGTGACATCATCAGACTTGAGCTTTAGCACTAGTCTGAGTCATTGGCAGTCACCTAGTTCAATACTTTCATTTTACAGATGAAGAAATGGAAGAATTGAGAGGTTAATAATAGTAGCTAAAATTCATATAGTTTCTTAAGGTTTGTGGAACATTTTATGTAAATTATTTTATTTCATTTTCACCACAGGCCTGGGAGATGTGACAATTATTCCCATCTTATTTTTATTTATTTTCTTTTTTATTATTATTATTCTTATTTTATAAAACAGAAATTAAGTGGTTTAACCAGGGTTACATAGTTAGCAAGTGTCTGAGATAGGATTTGAGCTCAGCTTTTCCTGATTCTGGTCCCACATTCTACTAACTGCACCACTTAGCAGTAGTGATTTGTTCAGTGTTATACATGTAAAAAGTAGAGGAGCTGTCATTCAAACTCATCTTCTTAAATTAAACTCAGCATTCTTTTCACAATGCCAAAATTCACATTCATGCAAACTCATCTCTCTAATACTGTCTCTAGGAAACCATTTTTGCACCTGTGATCATGTCTTTATAATTCGAATGTTTTCCAATCATACTCCATTATATTCCAAGATATCCTGAAAAACTTTGCTATCTAAATCCTTAATGCAAATGGATGATAAAGGCATAACTAATAATAAAAACAAATTTATAAGTCTATATAAATAAATATAAAATACATTTATAAATATACATATAAACAAATAAAATAGATAAATAAAATAAAAATAGATAACATTTATATAGTGCTTACTATGTGCTAGGCTAAGTGCTTTAAAATATTACCTATATTACTTCATTTGATCCATACAACAACCTTGAGAGGTGGGTGCTATTATAATCTTCATTTTACACATGAGGAAACTGAGGTAAAACAGAAGTAGTACAGCTAGTAAGCACATGAGACTGGATTTTAACTGAAGTTTTAAAGATACCTAGTTTTCAAATTTTTGAGCTGGGTAGTTACAACTTTTCTAATCCCTCAAGGTTGTTATTTATTAAAATTGTATCTTTCAGGGTCAGCTAGGTGGTGCAGTGGATAGAGCACCAGCCCTGAAGTCAGGAGGACCTGAGTTCAAATCTGGTCTCAGACACTTAACATTCCCTAGCTATGTGACCCTGGGCAAGTCACTTAACCTCAATTGCCTCAGCAAAAAAGCAAAAAAAAAAAAATGTATCTTTCTCTGATCCCTTGGACCACTACTTTCTCCACTCTCCCCCTCCCCCATTCTAGTAAATATAATTGTTGTTGTTTCTAATGAATTGTGTTTTTTTGTTATTTTGTCTACTGAATTTTTTCTATTTCACAAATTCTGTTTTTCAAAGTGACATTTTCTTTTTCCATTTCACCAAAACTATTTTTAAGAAGTTGTTTTCTTCAATTTCTGTGTTTCCTTTTCCAAACCTCTCATTTCCTTTCCCCATTTTTCTTCAAACTTTTTAAAGATCCCTTTTTTAATTCTTCCAAGAGAGTCTTTTGAGTTGGAGACCAATTTATATCACCCTTTGGAGGCTTTATCTGGAGACATTTTGCCTTTAGTGACTTTAAGGTTTAAAGTATGTTCTTCCCTGTCTCCATAATAGCTATCTATGGTCAGAGCTCTTTTTTTAAAATTTTTTTTATTAATACTTTTTATTTGCAAAACATATGTATGAGTAATTCCTAAACATTAACCCTTACAAAGCTTTCTGTTACAAAATTTTCCCCCCTATTTCCCACCCCTCCCCTAGATGGCAGGATATTCACTACATGATAATTATGTTAGAATACTTAAGAAATCGAATATATGTATAGTTAGTTATTGCCACACATCATTTTTTGTGCAGGAGAAATCATATCTACAAGAAAGAATAATCCAATAAAGGAAATACAATGCAAGCAAACCTCAATAGAGAACATGAAAATGCTATGTTGTGGTCCACATTTCACATCCCTCTCTCTGGGTGTATATGGCTTTCTTCACCGAACAATTGGAGCTGGTTTGAAGCATTTCATTGTTGAAGAGAGTCATGTCCATTAAAACTGATCCTCATATAGTATTGTTGTTGCCGTGAATAATGATCTCCTGGCTCTGCTCATTTCACTCAGCATCAGTTCATGCAAGTCTCTCCAGGCCTCTCTGAAATCGTCCTGCTGGTCGTTTCTTACAGAGCAATAATATTCCATAACATTCATATACCATAATTTATTCAGCCACTCTCCAATTGATGGGCATCCATTCAGTTTCCAGTTTCTAGCCAATACAAAAAGGGCTGCCACAAACATTCTTGCACATGTGGGTCCCTTTCCCTCCTCTAAGATCTCTTTGGGATATAGGCCCAGTAGAAACACTGCTGGGTCAAAGGGTATGCATAGTTTGATAACGTTTTGAGCATAGCTCCAAATTGCTCTCCAGAATGGTTGGATCCGTTCACAGCTCCACCAACAATGTATCAGTGTCCCAGTTTTCCCACATCCCCTCCAACATTCATTGTTATCTTTTCCTGTCATTTTAGCCAATCTGACAGGTGTGTAATGGTACCTCAGAGTTGTCTTAATTTGCATTTCTCTGATCAATAGTGATTTGGATATGGTCAGAGCTCTTTTTGCTTTTTTGCTCATTTTTAAAGGTTGAAATCTGCCCTTAGGGAAAAGGGGAGATTGTCCCAAGCTTCTTCACTGTAGCTTCACAATGCTCTGGAGCCCAGGCTGCCAGCTTCTTTCTCATGCTGGTTAGGTATGGCTAAATCCTGCTGGGGTTCAAGGGCTCATTATTTGCCTTCTGCAGTTGTATTAGAAGTCTAACAGCTAATCTGCTGATCCACTGGTTTCTCAACCAGGATAGAGTAGCATATGCTACTGTATTTTGGCTAAGAGCTTCCCACTAGACTCCCCAGCCCACCCTGGCCACTTCATCTTGGGTTTCCCTGCATTGTGCTGTACCTGTGCCTGTGCAGTCAGGACTGTTCCTCCCCTCCATTCCCCCCCCCCACACACACACACCTGATTGAGACATTGTTCCTGCAGTTCTTCCAAAGTATCTTCTGCTATAAATTTGTTACACTCAAAATATTTGTGGGTTCTGTCACTCCTAAACCTGTTCAGAGGCTTGTTCTGATGTTGATCTGAGGGAAGCCAGGAAGAGCTCAGACAAAGACCTGTCTACTCACAGAAACAGGAAATAAGATTGAAAGGGGGAACCTGGAAATCACAAACTGTTCAAAAGATTAAAGAAGTATAATTTACAACATATCATGTATTAACCCAAATTCATATGCTAATAGTATGTGCTGAATCAAGAGGAGCCAACAAGATACTGCTATCAGGGTTTGGGTCTTATGATTTGTAAATCTCAGACCAATAGAGATCTATGTAGAACGCCAAAAGGAGCTGATAATTTTGAGATGATGTGGACATATTAATTTTAAAGTTTTACTGACTGCTTTGAGATGATATATGTTAATGAACTAATCCCAAGGTGACATAGTTAATCCGAGATGACATAGTTAAGAGTTAGTCTGTTCCCCTCCCTCCCCAAAACCTATAAAATGAGAATTTAAGCTCCTGTCCCCAAGTCTTCAGGGTCATACTGCATAAGTGCTCCCAAAGTCAATCCAAAATTATGTGACTCATTCCCTCCCATGCTTTCCTTCACCCTGCCTGCCTTCACTATCTCATCCTCTGTCCCCCCTATCACACTCTATACTCCTTTTACCTCTTGCCTTTATATCTTCTGTCCTTTTTTTACCCCATATTCAATGAGGATTCTGAAGGATGATTGCTGCCCTATTTCCCACTGCCAGTCATGGTCTTCCTAGCAAGTATGCAGTGCTAGGTCTAATTTCATAACTTCAGAAATTAATTATCAACTCATGTTGCCTAGAGGATTGAAGAAGAAATTGGAGTTTGATTCAGTCCCAACTATGAACAGTGCCAAGGAAGACATAAAACACTCAAGAGTAATAGTGATTCCTGTCATTAGAAGGAAATACTCTCCCAACCTATAGTCATGCCTATCTGGATCAGAGCCCCAGAGGGAAGTTGCTACCTGGGGATTTAGGGATAACCTTATAAGGATAACTCCTAAGGTTATAAATCACGAGCCCCCATTGATGTGCTTCCATTTAACAAGCAGCTAATAGATACAATTATTTCAAAGCAAAGGCATTTGCTTTGAGAATGAAATAAGTCACAAAATATTCCCTCCGCAAACCTAAGTGCATTATCTCACAATTACATATAACATTCATGGGAAGATGGAGCAAAAGCTTAGAATATGCTAGCGGTGTTACACAGATGTAAAGAATACATGTGGCTAAGACAACTCACACCTATGAAACTGTAAGGCTCCAAACTCCTTCCACTTTTTTAAGGTCTTGACATCTCTCCTTGTTCTATTCTTAAATTGGATTTCCTCCTCAAAAAGCACAATGTTTCTGCTAAAAAGACATCTCAGCTGGATTATTTTGGACTTGTTTTTCAGTAAAGAGTTGTAGTTTTCACTACTTCCATTTTAAGTCAAATGCAATTCTTTTTTTTTATTAAAAGCTTTTTATTTACAAAACATATGAGTGATTTTTCTACATTGACCTTTGCAAAAAACTTTTTTTTTGTTCCAAGCTTTTCCCCTCCTTACCCCCACCCTCCACCCCTAGATGACAGGTAATCTAATACATGCTAAATATGTTAAATTATATGACAAATCCAATACATGTATACATATCTACACAGATATCTTACTGCACAAGAAACATCAGATCTAGAAAGAGAAGAAGAAAAAAACAACCTAAGAAGGAAAACAAAATGCATGGAAATATTCACAGAAAACGTTAAAATGCTGTGTTGTGGTTCACACTCAGTTCCCTCAGGCCTCTCTCTGGGTGTATATGACTTCATCTTCATCTCTGAACAATAGGAACTGGCTTCAATCACATCATTGTTGAAGAGAACCATGTCCATCAGAATTGATCATCATATAGTCTTGTTGCTGGGTATAATGTTCTCCTGGTTCTGCTGATTTCACTCAGCATCAGTTCATGCAAGTCTCTCCAGGTCTCTCTAAAATCATCCTGCTGGTCGTTTCTTACAGAACAATAATATTCCATAACATTCATATACCATAATTTATTCAGCCATTCTCCAATTGATGGGCATCGTTTCAATTTCCAGTTTCTTGCCACTATAAAAAGGGCTGCCACAAACATCAAATGCAATTCTTATGGAGGTGGGAGAGGGGGGTTATCTGCTTTTTCCTTCAGAATTGTCCCCCAGTTCAACATCTTTCGGATCCCAACTGTGAGGCTCATCATCTCCCAGGTAGGAGGTCAGAGATTGATCTTACTTTTTGATAACTCCCTAGTCCAGGGCCTTTCTCAGTGAAATAACTCACCCTAAATTATGGTGAATGGCATAATTCCCAAATATTCATCTCTGAGGATTAGGTAATAATCAGGTTTAATTCCCACATTGTTAAAAATTCTGATTTTCTTCTGAGGTTCAATTCTCAAACTTTTAAAAAAAAAAATCTGATTTTCTTCTGATGATCCACAAAACTGAGTGAATAAGGAAAGGTTTCAGAGGCAATCTGTGGAAATGCATTGTCTCTGATCCTCAGCTTCTTTCCTAGCCTTTTCATATGCAAATCAGTTACTTGAAGCCTCATATCCTTTTACAAGGTACAAATGAGTCTACTCAGAGTTTTATATCTTTGACAAAGTGCAAAATGATCCACTCAAATCTGAAAGAAATTTACCCTTACATCTCAATGTTTCTCTTACTTGCCTTCATATTCTGTTGTTTGCTAGTCTAAAGGGACAGACATTTATACTAGCAAATCCTTTGCAGAATATATGGAGATTGGCTAAGTGTGCTACTGGTGAGGTCTTTATTTGAACTACTTCTGGGTGATAACACCAACTGGTACATAGAAAGAAATAACTCAGTATCCTACCACTAAAGAGATAGCTGTGATTGCTTTCTTTGAATGCAATCTGTAGGCTTCACTCCTCTCCTGAACTTTTCTTTGTGGTAGCTCATCACACTCAGAATCAATCACTCAGGATACAAACTATAGTTCCAGGAGATCTTGATTTGTGAGTTATATATACTAAATGTTAGTATAGCACAGAAGATAAAAATCTTGTATTGTAGTCAGGGAGGCAGCTAGGTGGCAGTCAGTGAATAGTGTACCAAATTTGGTGTCAGGAGACTCATCTTCCTGAGTTCAAATCAGGCCTCACACACTTATTATTTGTGTGACCCTGAGCAAGTCACTTAACCCTGTTTGCCTCAATTTTTTCATCTGTAAAATAAGCTAAAGAAGGAAATGACAATCCATTCCAGTATCAACTCTAAGTGGGGTTACTGAACTACAGCAACCAAAAAAATTGTAGTCAGAGAGTCCTGGATTCAAATCCTATCTCATGTGCAAATTATATAAGCATGGGCAAGTCACTGAACTCAATGACACAGAGTTATAGACTAATCTTTTATATAAGGATGTTTTTCTCCTGACAATTAAAAATATTAATTGGTTGTTATAGAAATGATTTAATTTCTACATGTCAAGGAATTTGAAACATGAGATTTCTTTCCTGGCAGTGATATATAGAGTTTGTAAATAAATGTTTCATTTTCTTTTTGAAGAGTTTTCTTGCACTACTTCTTTGCATTACGGCATTCAGATTTTTTTCAAAAAATTTAGAAGATCCTTAAGTTACTTCTGTCCAATTTGCCTGTAAAGATAATCATTTTGGCTTGTATCTAGTGAGCCATCAGCTGCTTCAGAGAGGTGAGGTGGGGATGGGAGGCAGACAGGGTGGGAAGAGTAGGCGTGTTTGGGCAGTCACAGAAGCCCAGGAATCACTGAGAAATCTACAGACTACTAACCTCAGCACTGGTCCCAGCTCAACTTTGAATCTATTTTTTTCTCCTCATGCCTCATATAATTAGCCTGTCCAGGCCTGCTTTTAGATTTTTTCTCTATTCTCCTTGTCTTCATGGGGCTGAACAGAATCCATGTCTGTTATTTCTAACAGAATCATGGAGAATAACTGAGAATCTAAGGATTCCCACCCCCAACATGCAATGTAGTTCTTGTTATTTCTGGGGGTATGTGAAGGCACAGAGTGTGCACTTTTTCCTACCATCATTCTTGGGACTATTTTATCTTCTTATCTTGAGGATTAGTTCTGTTACTCTACTACTATATCTGGCTCTTAATTCCTTTGTTTGCTAGTTGGAGGTCTTTGTAGACTTTGTAGAAGCAGCTAATCTACCATCTTGCTGGGCAGGAAATCTGGTCTTTAGCTCTTCCCTAGAACCTTATCTTTCACCTTATATGTGATGAGCTTTTAAGGTAAATTTAAGGGCATTTCAGATTTATTCTCCTAATGGATATCTCACAAATATGCTATAGCAGTAATGACATAGAATTATAGATCAGAGATTTAGAGCATTCAGCACTCTGGAGGTCACCCTGTCTAGCTCTCATCTTATGGATGAGAACTAGACATCTACATCTTACCTAGAGAGGTTGTCTCATTCATGATCACAGAGAGTCAAATCAAATCAATATGAATTCATTA
>JAJPUD010000988.1:211653-280903 GCA_023553655.1 Myrmecobius fasciatus | reverse complement strand
TCATTCATGATCACAGAGAGTCAAATCAAATCAATATGAATTCATTAAGATATTATTATGTACCAGGCACTATGCTAAGCACTGGGGATGAGAAGAAAGGCAAAAGCAAACACAAACAGCCCCTGCTACCAAGAAGCTCACAGTATACCAGAGAGGTGATATTCCAACAATTAGATGCAAACTAGATTGATGTGTGTGTGTGTGTGTATACATATATATATATATATATATATATATATATATATGAATACACCTGCTAGCTGTGACCTTAATGTTATTGACTTCCCTGTAAGAATTCCTCCAATGTATCACATATAAGTATATAGACATAAACATGCATGTATCAGGACACATGCATGTCTATGTGCACATATATGTACTATATACATCTATATGGGTAATATATCTATATATAAAAATTAGAGATAAATTAGAGGGAATTCATATCTATATATACACGTACATATATGTATATGTATATATAGTATGTGTATAACATATACATACTTATGTATATAGAGTATCATATAGACTATATAGGTATATATATATACATATATATGTACATACCTATCTATGATAAATTGGAGACAATTTTAGGTCATGTATAAGTATATACATAGGTGTTTCCTATATATGTGTATGTATATGTGTGAACATATATATATGTGTATGTGTGTGTGTGTATGTATGTATAAGATAAATATGACCAATGAGTGACAAACTTAGAATGAAGTCACTAGCATTAAAGTCATAGCAAGTAAGTGACTGAGGTGGAATTCAAACCCAGCTCCCCCTAGGTCTATTTTCAGCATTCTAACCACTATGTTGTGATGTCTCTCTATCTAGCATGCACTTTGATTTAAATGGAAAACGCTATAGAAAGTCATAGGTCTGCCTTGCTTGAGGATGTATTCCTTAGAAAATAGCAGTGTTTCTTCTTAATTCATCACTGGTGAGTATTAAAAAAAACTCTATTTTCAGAAACAAGGATTTCTCTTTTTGGAGTGAAAATGGGGTCTATAGACAAAAAACAAATATCACCAAAGGTGAGCCTCTTTGATTGGTCCACATCCTTTTTTGAAGTTCTGAATAATCTCTTTTAAACTACTTTCAAGGGTTGACTCGGATTGACCTCTCCATTCTCTTTACATCCACAGCTCTATTGGGAAAAAATAGCCATTCCTACTGTTCCTAGAATGGCTGGCAAGGTAGCTGTCTTGCAGGTTGCCATAAATCTAGAGCAGACCTACCTCTCGATGATGAAAATGGAAATGTTGATTACAAGAATGTGGTGAAAATCTTGGGCAGAATGCCAGATTTGGCAGAATCATGCAGTTTCCTACAGTTAATGATCTTGCTCCAAATTGAGATAATCAACCTTTTTGGTTGCAGGTGGCACCTGCAGAGTTGCTCTGCTGACAGATACAAAGGGGGGATGTGAAACCAGCATTTCCATTTTCAATAACAGTGAGCTGAGGCCTTCGTGCTGCATCCACACTTTACTCCATGTTCCATTTAGCTATACTAGGGAAAACCACTTCTTGTTTTTATTTCCTGGCTGGGAAGCTCGTTTTTTTATTGCTAAAATGTGTTTCCTATCAATTCTTAAATTAGTCTGGCACCAATATCATTTGAATAGCTGCCCTAGTTACGTGGGAGGAAACTGTGATTAGCTGGCTTAAAATTTCCATGAGCGAGTGCCAACCATGGGGTATCTGGGCACTTGCTATGGGTGCATCCTGCCAAAGGGAGAGTTTTCACTTCTGGTTTGGATGCACATCAAACATTGAATCTGGAGACAGCTTTAGATTGAGGGTTAGGGGAGGGAAATGCTAACTTTTCTACCTGACAAATTTTCTTCCCTATGTTTGTCCTCAGTCATAAAAAAAAAAAAAAAATCCTAGATAAATTGCTGTGTAGAAAGGGAAACAAATGAAAATAAAATTCAATGTCTTTGTAGAGCCCCACAAAAATATTTAGGTGTTTCCTAGGTAAAAGTGTCATCTCAGCAATGAAAATAAAAAATTTGTTTCCAGCTGTGGACAAGGTTGGGGCCTGCCAGGTGTTACTATAATGGTCCTTGCAAACAACAGATGTTGGAGTCTTGAATGAGAATTACTCCTTAGCTAGCCATAGTGTTTATAGAGTTCCACTGGCTCCATTTTGAAAATGAGAAAGATGGCATAGTGCTTTCAATCTGGAGAAACATAATCTAGCTAGGCTTTTTTTTGGTGGTGAGGAGGTTGTAATTTCTGAAGACTGTGGTCTCTTGGGTGACTTATACTTCAGAAGCTTGCTGAAATGCCAAGGTCAATTACCAGATTCCCAGGAAAATCAATTACAATTTTGCTAAAATTGGAGCACCCTTCTCCCCTTCCCAAATTTAAAAAAAAAACACAAGACTTCAGCCACTAAGCTGGAAGAATTACTAAGGGCTATTTAAGTGTCCACTGTAGTATATAAGAACATACATTTTTAATTCTGTCATAGGCATTATTTGTATTTTCTTTTTAAAGAAAACTACCCAAACTTCCTGTGATTCCCAGACAGATTTTGATATTCATTTCAATTCCATGAATGGTATTCTTTTGAGTTAAATCTTTTTTTCCTAGCTGCTTTTGGTGAAATGAACTTGATTCTCTATTGGGAGCTAGAGACACAACTGTCACTGAGCCATAGATTTCCTCTAGCATCAACAATGAGTAGAGAATAGAATAACTAACTGCTCTTCGAATAGTCCTGGAATTGGGATACTTTCAGATGTAGGGGATCAACCTCTCAACAAGAATTACAAAATGTGTACTTTGTGCAGGCAATCCCAGATTACATTCTATTGGGAGATTGAGAATGTATGTGAGTACATGTAGGTATGTTATACACATATGCAATATATATGCACATATAACATATATGAAATATAAAATTAAAAATACAAACCTTTATAGGTAGATTAATATAAGATTATTCAGGAAGGAGGGCTACAACAATTGATGGGTCAGTAAAGAAGATAGTCTCTGAGCTGCACCCTGAATAGAACTTCAATACTAAAACTAAACATGAATTAACCAGAAAAATCTTATCTCAAGAAGTTGTGACATGAATTCTCCTTTGCTTGACCTTACTACAAAATGTCTCAGGCAGTTTGCCTCTCCACCAGAAAAGCCCTTTCCACGTTAAAACAAACATGAAACAATAGTCATTTCTGATTTTATAATATGAGGATGCAGTATACATTATTTTATTGTAAATTATTTTAACTTCATATTTTATCAGTATTGTGTAGTTCACATTCCCAAGCTATAAAACAATATTTTTTCCATTTTCCTGAGCTTCTTTGGTAATTTAAAATAAATTATTTCAAACATTTCAAAACTGGGTTGATGTTTTTTTTCTCTTTATTGTCCCTTAGTGGTGTTTTCACATCTGGTGCAATAGATCACTCAGAGCCAGAGGGTTTAGATAAACTATCCCATTAATAAAACTCCCCACAAGTTCCAGGTAAAAAGTAATCCAAAAGTTAGTTTAAATTTTTTTTTCAGAAAAGTAAAAAGCAGATAAAAACAATGGCAAGGAAATTAAAAGCAGAATGCAAGAGGTTACCAAAATCTCAGGATTCTTCCTCCAAAAGAAATGCTTTTGATATCCAAGATATCCAAAAACTGTTGTTTTATCTTCCTTGACCAAAAGGCTCACAGCTGGATCCCATGTCATTCCACATGGGATAAAGTTAATTCAAACTATCCCAGGGATCCTCTACAATGTCAAGACTTACAACAGCCTGGTTATTGTTATGGAAAGTTTGAAGGTAGCTCAAACTTCTTCAGTTCCACTAGTTGTCTTGACCATAAGTTAACATACTTGTTACCCCCCCCCCCTTTTTTTTTGGTGAGGAAAAGACAGATGCAGGGAAGACAGTACTAATAAAGGCCTCCTTCTCCTATGCATAAACCATTTTTAAAAATGTCTTCAAGGGTAATTTAGGAGCATTGAACTTGGAGTCTTTGACCCTGAATTTAGATCTGAATTATGTCATTTGTTGCTTTATAATTTTAGGCATCACTTTAAGCAAGTAACTTCTTAGTACCTCAGTTTTCTTATCAGTTTAAAGAGGGGATTAGACTAAATCATTTCTAAGATTTCTTTCAATTCTCACAGTTGTGTTTTTGTGACAAAAAATTGAACCAAGCTGCCACCTATGGGGAAAGTGGTAGTATCCTCAAGTCAACAATGAATTCAAATTTAACAATAGAGAGGGTGAAGGAAATATTATTACATTTTTTCTCTCTCTAATTATTCATTTATTTTAATTGTCACCAACATATAGAATGCACATCCCTTCCAGAAGCTACTTTTTCAATTCTTCCATCACATATTGCATTTTTGGGTTCCCTAGTGGTAGTGAATACTATCTTCCAAAGTTGGTCTGTACTCCTAAAACTATAGGCATAAACACAACACCCCTCCACCCCCCCCAACGAATTTAGCTTTAATAATTAGTGACTAAACACAATTAGCTCAAAACACAGACATTTAACAAAATGATGCAGTAAGAAAAATAGCTGCACAATTTCTCCCACAGACACACAGGGTAGTTGTGGAAAGATTGGACACAAATTTTTAGAATAATGGTAAATTGGTACAATGGTACTGAACAATGGTAAGGCTTACACATATAGCACACAATTGTCCAGAGCAACTCATACAATGGGCAATGTGAGCCTGCTAGGAATGAAAAGAAAAAAAAACTTAAAGAAAAGTAAATCATGAAGATAAAATTATAAAAACTAGGGGGAAAGTATTACCATTGTGGATAATGCCACATAGGCAGAATAAAGGCAAGAACCAGAATTTTGGTGTAGGAGATAATATGACTATTAGTCTGGAGATAGTGACAAGTCCACTCAGACAAAGAAGTGATAATGAAAGTTATAATTGGTGCAGTTCTTAAAGGTAAGCTGATAGACAACAAGGTAGCCTAGTAAAGAGAGAATTGATCATGTCAGCACAGAGATCTGAGTTTGTCATATTTTTGATTAACTCACTTAAGCTCTTACTCACCCAAAGTAACTAAGACTCATAGTACAGAGTTGCATCAGTAGATGAAGTTCCCATGGGGAGTCCTCTCCTAACTAGGAAATCCCAGATCCAGACCAAAGAAATATTAGTACATTTGCCTTGTTCCAGTAGATGAGCAATGAACTGTGTCCAGAAGTGAATAGGAAAAAGGGAGTAGGCTAAATTTCATCTGGGAAATTATGCAACACTTCCAAAACCCCCAAGTTTTGACAATTATATCTTACAACATCACTCTTCTTCTACTGATACCATAAGACAAAGCATCTTAGAACACTGATATCCAAAGAAGCAAAATTGTAGGTGACATGAAAGGCAGTGCTGGGATGCATATTGAGAATAAGCAATCTGCAGCACCTAGCCAAGGATAATTTATACACAAAAAGTTGTAACAACTACAAAGAGTATCATCCAGGAAACCTCACATTTCCAAAATTATTTGGGCCATTCACTGAGTGAGAGCAAGGGAGGACATTTGGATAGCCTGAGGGCTGTACTGGTACCAGGAGAATATTGAAAGACTCAAAGAAAGCCTTTCAGCATGTTGTATAAATCCTCCTCCCCCCACCATCTGAGGACATATAGAAGGCAGGGCCTGGAAAAGAGATAGATGCATTATGATCTTCCATCAGCATCATCATAAGGAGCACCCACATTAGCCTAGTCCCAGATGCTTTGAAATAATGAAGCAGTTAATTGTGAGAGTACATTTACAGGATAAGTAAGATAATGGATGTAGATTCAGAAGAAACCTCAGACACTATTTTGTGCAATTCCTTCAATTTCAAATATGAGTAAACTGAAACTTAAGGAGGTGACTTGCCCAAGTCACATTGGTGTTCTTTCAATAAACATTTATTAAGTACCTACAAAGTGCCAGGCACTGTGCTAAGTGCTGAGGATACAGAGAAAAATAAAACTCCCTTCAAAAAGATAACATTCTACTGGGGAACCAGGGGACCCAGAAAGACACAATATGTGCATCAAAAAGCAAATAGAAAATCTATAGAAATTAAGTTCAGAGTAATGGCCCTGTGTTAGCACAGCAATACATGAGGAAAGTAGTATCTATATAAAATGAAGGATGAATGAGATAGGAAGAGAGGATTGCAAGAAAACTGCAGCTGCAATAATCCAAAGAAGAGATAATGGATGATGTCTAGATGAAAGTTAATTGTACCTATGTAAATAGGAAAAGATGGATTCAAGAGACATGCCAGAAGGAGGAATAGAAGGATTTGGTGATTGATTAAATAGCCAATTTTCAAATTTGGACTATATTTATATGGACAATTGAAAATAAAACAACTCTTAGAATAGTTATTTCCCCCATCCCCTAAAAAAACTCAATAAATTGGCTGGTTCACTTTTGAGAAGGCCACAATGTACCTTTGAATTCTCTTTGAGGGCAGGGAGAAAATAGATTCTTTAAGAATCTTCATTGGCTTTTAAATAGAATGCAGTACTCCCTAGAAGTACCTTTCAGAGCATTAAATTTGCTGACAAACAAGAAAGGCAGCCTTGTGGACATGTGTTGTTGATTTGGCTGTTATTAAATGACAGCCCTTTGACATAATCATTACTTTATGATGAAAGAAAATAGGAGCAAGAAGTTGCCTTTTTTGCCTTGCTATACATGAAAGAAGCTGTGTCTCTGTGGGGTTATTAATATGATGTAGTTACATTGACAGTGAACAAGCCCCCAAACTGGTCCACAGAGAAAACATCTGTGTGGTAATTGTTAGAACTTCAGCCCTAAGCTTGAAAAGCTACTAGTCCTTAAGGGACAAGTAGAAAATTGAAATTATTGCTATATGTATTCAATATAGCTCCATTGTACCAGCTTAATGAGTACTAGATTGTTTTGAATTCTAGACTACCATCAGCTCTCAACAATCTTCCACTGTTTGCCAGAAGAGGCAAATACTGATTTAAAGATAGAGGTCCCTATCCTCTCCTTCACATCCACATCTTCTTTGTCTCTTCCTAGGATACACAAATGGTCAGACCCAGAAAGAGCAGGAATTTATAGTTCAGAGAGTAACACCTAAGCCAGCATCTTCTCTGAGACATTTCCTCAGTTTAATTTTTTTTTCCCGGCTTTAGCCTGTGATTGCATTTGTGCATGGAAACTTACTCCGCTGATGGAGTTCAGCAACTCCTCAGAAGTTATTTAGTTTCAGAATCATAGAATCTGAGAATTGCAAGCGGCCTTAAGAGTCATATATTCTAATCCATAGTCCTAAATCCTCAGTACTCCTACCTTTTCTATTACTGTAGGCTCTCAATCTAGAAGTTATCCTAAACTCCTCACTATGTCTCACCCCCTAACCCTATTCCCTCATTCAATCTTTTGCCAAGGTCTGTTGATTTTACCTTTGCTATATATTAAAGGATGTAAGTATACTTTTCAAATATTGAACAAATGTAAGCTGTTGTTGTTTTTTACAAAGTATTCCTTATTGCCTTTTAAATCCACTTTCTCTCTTTTTTCTCTCATGCATTTCTATTTCCTTCACTTTCCCCCCTTTTCTTTCCTTAAAAAACCCTGTGATTTCTATTAATAACTGTTTTTAATATCATCATCATCATCACCAATAATGTTTACAAATATCTTATCTTGTCCTCACAATAATCCTGGGAGGTAAATGCCATTATTATACCCATTTCATAAATAATAGTAATAATGATGATAATAATAATTAATATTTTTGTAGTGCTTACTGTGTGCCAGGCACTGAGCTAAGCACTTTATCTCATTTGATCCTCACAATCTTGGAGGGAGTTAGTATTATTACTCTCATTTTATAGATGAGGAAACAGAAGAGGCAAAGACTAAGTGACTTACTTATTTAGGAAGTGTCTGATGGTATTTTTGATCCTGTTTTCCTGATTCTAGGTCTAGGGTTGTGTCTATTGCACTATTTAGCTACAAAATTGGAAGGGAGTGTGAAATTAAGGAGACTATTCTGGTTTGTATTTTCTCCATCTCAATTCTTAGGCATGACCAAGCTTTTGCACCAAATTTATTGATAAATTGAGTTTCCTGACTTCAGATCTAAGAACTCAGAAAAATAAAAGAATTCCTAGTGTTATGTGTATGTGAGAGAAAGATTTTGAAGAATCCCTCAAGTCTTTCTTCTTTAAGTCTGATTTCCATTACTTATCTAGCTGTAGTTTTTACTTTTGTTTGGAAAATGGCAGATGGCCAATAAATCCTGGATGGGTTTTTCCATTTTCTTGAGTTTGGATTAAAGAACAAAATGCCTTTATGGCTCATTCAAAGACTTACATTGCAAATCCTTTTCTTTCCCAGCCCATTTCTGTAAGAAACCATTGAAGTGAGAATTCTACATAATTTGAATGGAAATATTTAAACCTTCCAGGAAAGAGGGAGCAGCTAAGAATCTAAGTTCCTTCTCTATTTCCAATTCCTATACCTGTTGCTTTCAGTACTGTCTTGATCTGTACAACCACAGAAACCTTTATGTTACTCATATGGATTTTTCTGGGGAAAATGCATAGCAACTGAAAAAAAATGGTTAAGTAAAACAAAATACCCAAGAGTGAAATTGTTTAAGGGAAAAATTGTTGTATTGTTAATGTTAGTTAAACTCTATATGATAATACCTCATTAATTCAGCATTCCACATTAAAAGAGATTTCTACATAAATGAACTATGCCACTTTCATGCTAAACGTTTTATTACACCCTCTATGAATGGAAATCTTCCTAAAATGTGTATCACACACTTCTCTGTCTTCTTAAAGAGAAAGTATAATGAATATTAAAAAGGCATTTTTGTTCATTCAGAGTCATGATGAAGTTGTAATATTCTTTAAAGAGGCAATGGGATAGTCTCTGAGGCCAGAGGATCTGTATTCAAACCCTACCTCTGACTTCTACTATCTGTGTGATCTTCTAATTTTATAACTAGATCTGGAATATTATTGCCTGTAGATGTGTGATTTAACCCTGAGCAAAACTCATCACAAACCAAAGGTACTTTTAGAATTCCTGTGTTCTTTCTTTGTTTTGTCTGGGTCTTTCATTACTATCATGCCAATTGTTAGTTCCTCTTTGCCATAACTGTGATTGCCTCTGGAAACTATCTTCTCCCCTGTACCCAGGCCTCCCCCCATAATGGGAAAACTCCCTCAGTACCTCCAACTCTTGGAACCCTTAGTTTCTTTCAAGGATTAGCTCAAGGGATACTTTCTTCAGAAGGCCTTCCACCTTCCCCTAATCTCTATGTATTTATTTTTATAGATATCTCCTATACACCTATCTATGGACATGTTGTATCACCAATAGAAGGAGTTCCTTAAGAGCAGGAACTGTTTCACTTTTATATTTGTATTTTCACAATGGATGATACACAACAGGGGTTTAAAAATGCTCATTTATTCTAGATTGATGGGAAACAACCCTATAATCATGTTTGTTAGAAAATTGTATATAAAAAAGAGATACTAGAATCTAAGTGATTGTCTCCACTGAAATAAAATGAATGGACTCTGGTGACATCAACTTTGGTGACTTGGAGACCTCTTTGAATTTTTCCATATTTTCATCTGTGTTTCAATTAGTGGGGGTTGCCAGATAAGTGAGCAGCTTATTGTCTATTAATTTGGTAACCAAACTAAGTACTTACATAATAAAACTCCTTTAGAAAATTTCAAAATCCAGTATCTCATTACATAGGCAAATATGTAATATAGACCAAATATGGAACCTCTCTGCCTAGAATAATGTGGATCTGAGGAAAATGTAATCATTCACTAGGGATATGAACACAAAAGAGACCCATAAATAATAATCCTTGCATTCAAGCAAATCTGCCCCTCTTAGTACCATTTCCTCACTTGTGTGACTCATCCCAGCTCTTACTAGAAACACATTTCTTCAGCCTGTTCCATTTCTAAATTGTAAATCAGACCTCATGTTTGGATTATCTCCTACAATGATTCTCTCTGGGTCTGTTACTCAAAATGTTTGAATTGTTTTAGCCCAGAGAGGGAGGTGAGCTCACATTAATAAACTAAATTAATTTGTGTATTTGTATATATTTAAATATACATGAATATATGTCTATGTATCTGTCCAGAATTTTTCCTTTAAGTTGAGAATGGGTTTAATTATGGTATTTAGTACTTTAGCCATGGTTTGCAAAGTGTTTTATAATTATCATCTCATTTTATGCTCATAATAGACCTTGGAGAGAGGTACAATGCTCACAGGCAAGTACTCTAAAGTAAGAATTAGAGGTAATGCCATATCTCCAATTTACAGATGAGGAAACTGAGATTCAGAAAGTTTGTCACTTCACCACAGCAGAAACAATCAGTAAATTTTTTTTTCTTTTTCCTTTTTTGGCAAGGCCATTGGGGTTAAGCATCTTGCCCAAAACACACAGTTATTAAGTGTGAAGTGTCTGAAACTGGATTTGAATTTAGTTCCTCCTGACCTCCTGGCCAGTGCTCCATCCACTGTTCCATAATTATGTTTTAGACATGGGCACAGAAGTCAAAACCAAACATTTCTGCCTTCAAGGTGCTTACATTCTGAGAGAGGGAGACAACATGTGGATAGCTAGGTATATTCAAGATATAGAGAGAGTAGATGGAAAGTAATCTTGGAGGGGAAGGCACTAGAAGCAGGAGGATTAAAATAGTTCTCCCAAGCTTTCAGGTGAGTTTGGGAGGAAGTTAGAGATACTCTGTGGCAAAGGTGAGAGGGTAGAGCATTCCATTCATAGATCCAGAGATAGATCACAGATTTGAAATAGAAAGGAACTTAGATACTATGAATCCAACTCCCTCATTTTTACAAATAAGGTAACTGAGATTTGATGACTTTCCCAGAGTCATATAGCTATAGCTACTAAGTATCCGAGGTAGTATTTGAATTAGGTGGGTCCTGACTTCATCTCCACAGCTCTACCCACTGCGTCATCCAGCTGCCTGAGGAATATGGAGCACCCTATTTGAGAAATGGTAAATAGGCTGGAGAAGTTGGATCACAGGGTGTGTGGAAGGGAGGAATGTGAAAGAAGTGTGTAGAGGAAGTAAGAGGTCGTTTAGAAAAGCCTTAAATGCCAAACAGAGGATTTTATATTCAGTCTTGAAGATAATGGGAAGTTGCTGGAATTCATTGAGCAGAGGATGGGAATGACATGAACAGATCTACACTTAAGAAAAAAAAACAACTTTGAGCAACTAAGTCATTTTGACTCTAGGTATTCCTTTCACATTGCAATTTTCCCTATTGAAGTTTCTATATATCATAAGTCAGCATAAGAAATTAAATGGGAATTTTTTGGAGTTTTGAGGAAACCACAGACAACACGTGAAAGCCACTAGACAACACAGAGCTTATGACCAAATATGTAACCTACATTTTACAATAAAGTATTGTTAACACCCCATAAAAGAAAAAAAAATTGAAACCTTTTCTGGTACAAAGGAAGGACCAAAAAAAAAATTTATGTGGATTTTCCATATCACTTTTGGGATGCTCTGCCCCTCACTCCCTTTATCCTCCCCATGTGAAATGGATAATTGTATTATAAACATCCAGATTTACCAACCACAAAGGAAGTGAAGAATGAATCTATTTGAATCCAGAGAAAAAACTGGTAAATAGAAGTATGTATAGAATGATTACACACACACACACACACACACACACACACACACACACACACACACACACACACACAATTTGTATCTAGTGGTAACCATCCCTAGGGCAGGAGGGAGGATGCAAGAAAAAAAGAAAAAGTTACATTTTATATATTTTAAAAGAATAATACAAGTTGTACATAATAGATTTGCAGATTCATGTATAATCTTTTTTCTATTCTACTTTATAGAATGCTTGTTTTATGTCATTTAGAATAAAAAAAATTTTTAAAGAAAAATCATTTTGATAGTTAAATGGAGGATACAGATAGTAGAGCAGGATTCACACCCAGATTTCATTTAATTGTAAAGTACAGAACTTTTCCCACTGCACTACTTTTATTATTATTATTATTTGTCTGAGATACTTGATTAATCTGCTTTTTGGAGCTCATTAGGTGGTTCAGAATTGATATTTTTGGGTCTTTCCTGCTAAACATGAAAACGCACACAGTTTTGTGATAAATTGTAAAATGTGAACTTCATAAACTCTGTTCTAATCCAGATATATAGATATGACTTTTGTCTGTCAAGCAAAGAGAAGTGAAAAACTGAAACAATAATTGCTAGCATAATAATAGCTAGAGTCTATAATATAAGATCCCTTAAAATAATTAAAAATAATATAAGGTCCCTTGCTAGACTGTCAGATTAATTACTACTACTGCTGCTAATAATAACAATAATAATATTAGTTAGCATTTATATAGTGTTTTAAGATTTAGAGAGTGTTTTCTAAAAACTATATTATCTTCACAAAAAACCTGGAACATAAATGCAATTATTATTTTCATTTTACAGCCAAGCAAACTGAGGCAGATATGGGTTAAATGATTTGCCCAGGGTCACACAGCTGATACAATCAGATATCTAAAATTCTATGATGTTATGATCCTGAACTCAGATTCAAATCTATTCTCTATAGACTGATGAAGACCGTCAACTTCCTTTAATTATATGTGACCATGGTATTTGTATATGGGTTGATATATAATATATATGGTGGTTAAGTCACACAGCAGACAGAATACTGGACCTGAAGTCAGGAAGATTCATCTTCCCGAGTTCAAATCTGGCCTCAGACACTATCTATCTGTATGATTCTGGGCAAGTCACTTAAACCGGCTGCCTCAGTTTCCTCATTTGTAAGATGAGCAAGAGAAGGAAATGGCAAACCACAGCAGTATATTTACCAAGAAAACCCTATAACCCTAAATGAATCATAAAAAGTCACAAATGACTGAAAAATGACTGAACGACAAGTATACCCCCCAGTAGAAAGAGTATTAGATTTAGAGTTGGTAGAACCAAGTTTAAATTTGTCTTTGTAACTTACTACCTATGTGACCTTGAAAAAGCCTCTTTATCTCTCTGGGCCCTAGTTTTCTCATCTATATAATAAGGGTGGTAGCCCAATGGCCTCTAAAGCCACTACCAGCTCTTAACCTATGATCATATTGGATTAGAGATGAGGGAACTCTAAAATAAGCATTAGCTTCAGTTTTCTTGGGAAGTAGATAATATGTATAAAGGCAGTACAGAGAAGAAGAGGAGATAAAAATTTGGATGTGTATCTAAGGTACAGATTGTCTCATACTTGGCAATTGAATAGCATTCATATGGGCAGAGAATGTACGTACTGATTGAGACCACAGATTACATAAGGGTTATGACTTTGATCCAATTACCTTGATATTTGTTGTGACTATTAAGGGGTTTAACCATTGCATAGTTAAGTTCCTCCATTTACAGAAATGAAGAATTGAGTATGGCTGATTATATGACCCTTGAGCACCTCTTGCAATCGTTAATGCCCTTTTGTTTATACTTCTCTCATGTCATTATCACATATTTCCATATTATATTCCTCTCCAGAAACCATAAGTTCCTTTAGAACTTGTCTTAAATAGTATTCTATTTCCCTCCGTATTTATCATAAAGTATGGCTCATAGTAGATGCTAAATAAAATCTTGCTGATAAACTGCTTAAAGTCACACTTTTTTTAGTGGCAGAATCAAAATTAATATTTGAACATGCCAAAAAAAAAATCTAAAGACCAGAGTAAGCATTTGGTAAATGTATGAATAAAATTGGTTGAATAAATTTTCTATTGAATGAAGTCTCCTGTTTTCTTGCCTTTGGACTTTTTTTTTTTCTTCTCTAAAGACTTACACAAGAAGATGTGTCTAATAAACAGAACTATTAAATCAGTGCTACTAAGAATATGATTTTAGTCATTTGATCAGCTTTTGTCATTCTCAAGGGGTTTATGCATAGTTCAGGGAGAACCAGCACCTCTAACTTAAAGGCTGCCAATCTCTTTTCAGGGCTACTCATTCATCTGTGGCTCCACATAACTCTAGCAACCATAGTGACCACACCCCAATAAAACTGTCTGGATAAACAGGCTATGCGAGGTTGAAGGCCATTTCCAGTTGTCCTGACTTTTGTCTTGACATTGGACTTTGATGACTTTAGAAGAGAAAGTAAAGCTGACAATTTTGTGCAATTTTGCGTAAGTCAAGACATCACCTCATAATGTCATTGTTTCCCTTTCAAAACAAAGTGAAACAAAAACATTAGTTTTTAAGTAAAGAGTAGGTCCTTTTTAACCCTAGAAATCTGTGCTTTTAAAATATTCAAAGAATCCCAGGATCAGGAAATAATAGTAGTCATCATATTCTCTTAAAGTTAAACTAGATGAAATTTTTTAGGACATTGTATTTGGAAGCTTACTTCTTTAGAAAATTATATACATACAAGGAGTCCCATTTCATGTCCATTAAATACAAACAGTAGCTTCAGACTTGCTTCCTTCTTTGCCATCTAACGTCTTTTAATTTCTATGAAATGAGGAATTGGAATTCTAGAAAAGAACTTGGAGCTAGGTAATAAAAACTACTAAATTGTTCATAATCCTTTGCCCTAGAACTTCTGCTATTGTGAACTTGCCTCGATTAAGTCAAAGGCTATATGTAGACCTACACTGAACAAAATATTCATAGCAATATTTTAAAATCTAGTTAAAAATTAGAATCAAAATGCATGCTTATTGGTTGGACAATATTGGAACAAAGAGTGTCAGATGACTGTGATTGAATATTATTTCACTGTAAGAAATGATGGATATAAGGAATTCAGAGAAACTTAGAAAGGTATTAAAAAGTAACCAGAAATATAATATACAAAATGATTGCAATAGCATAAATGAAAAGCAATGCTAATAGATAGGAGTCATATTAAATGTAATTAACAATCTGGGTTCCAAAGGATGAAGGAGGAAGCCTATGGTGGATTATTGATATAAAATTATCACATGCACATGATTATTGTTATAATACATGCACTGTTAGAAGTCATATGAAAACTGTGTCAGCTATTTTGAAAATCAATCAACAAGTATGTTTGAAGCTCCTACTATATGTCAGTCACTGTACTAAGTGCTGGTGATGAATGAAACTATCCCTGCTCACAAAGATTTTACATCCTGATGGAGGTAGACAAGTACCTATATAAATTATATAGCATAAATATAAAATTGATAAATACAAGTATAGTGTGTCCCAAAAGTCATAGTATATTTTAAGTTATTAAAGCTTCAGTATAAAGTAGTTTCATCCAATGCACTACCAGTAGGGTAAACTAGGAAAGGTTACATGCAGAAAGCACTCAAAATAGATCCTAAAAGAAGAGAGGGAATCTGACGTAGAGGTAAGGAAGTAATGCTTTTCAGGAAAGTGGGAAGGTCATGCAAAAGCATGGAGACTTGAGTTGCAGTGTCATGATTAAGGGCTATGGGAAAGTTCAGTTTCTCTGAATTGAAGAGTACAGGAGGAGAAGGAATATTCAATGAGGCTAGAAAGATAAGCTGGAGCCAGGTTTTAAGGACTTTAAAAGCTAAACAAAAAAAAAAATTTACATTTTATCTAGAAGCAATAGGAAACCATGGCAGTTGCCCTTGAGGAAAATTATTATAGCAATAGTTTGTAAGGTGGAGAAGGAAATGACAAACCATTCTAGTGTTTTTACCAAGAAAATCCCAAAAGAGATCATTAAGTGTTGGACATGACTAAAGTGACTAAAAACAACAAAATGTAGGATGGACTTGCAGTGGTAAGAATCTTATAGGATAGAGACAAATTAGGAGGATGTTGCAATAACTTTGCTGGGACTTGAACTAAGAGTGACTATGGAAGTGAAGAGATGGGGGTCAGCTGCAAAAGATGCTGTAATGGAAGAAATAAGATTTGGCAACTGGTTGGATATGTAATGTGAGGACTAAAGTTACAAATCGAGGAAACTGAAAGAATGATGATACCTTTAAAAGAGTGAAGTGTAGAAGACAGGTTGATTTATAAAGGTAGTAAGTTCAGTTTTAAACATGTTGAGTTTAAGATGTCTCTCTGGAATATGCTGTTTAAAATGCCTACTAGGTGTTTAGGGATTTCAGAGTGAAGCTCTGGGGAAAGTTTAATGCTGTGTAGATATATACACATTTATTTGTATATGTGTATACATGTATGAATATATGTATAAAATTGATGTATATAATATATGTATATAATTGTACATGCTGCATAGAAACAATAAAACCCATGGGTGTTGAATTTACAAAGAGAAAACATAGAGAAGAGAAGAGCACCTAGAACTGAACCTTTGGAAAGAGCTATGGTTATCATCTCATACATGATAAATCAGCAAAGAAGGCTGAGAAGGAGCAATCATATCTATAGGAGGTTATTAGAGGCAGGCTTAACACCAATACTCTCTGTTCAGGTGAAGGTAAAAGGGTTTTTTGTTTTGTTTTGTTTTGTTTTTTTCCATTTAGATACATTATTATTTTTTTAAATTTTATTTTATTTGCAAAACATATGTATGGGTAATTCTTCAACATTAACCCTTACATAGCTTTCTGTTACAAATTTTTCCCCCCAACTCCCCACCCCTCCCCTAGATGGCAGGATATCCACTACATATTAATTATGTTAAAATACTTGACAAATCGAATATATGTATACATATTTCCAAACTTATCATTGTTGTGCAAGAAAAATCGTATCTACACGAAAGACATATCAGATAAAGGAAACACAATGTAAGCAAACATCAATCAAGAGTATAAGAATGTTATGCTGTGGTCCACATTTCACATCCCTCTCTCTGGGTGTATATGGCTTTCTTCACTGAACAATTGGAAGTGTTTTGAGACATTTCATTGTTGAAGAGAGCCATGTCCATCAGAATTGATCGGCATGTAGTATTGTTGTTGCTATGTATAATGATCTCCTGGTTCTGCTCATTTCACTCAGCATCAGTTCATGCAAGTCTCTCCAGGTCTCTCTGAAATCGTCCTGCTGGTCATTTCTTACAGAACAATAATATTCCATAATATTCATATAGAAGGTAAAAGTTTTTAAAAAGTAGGGAGGAGACAATATCAAGCATCTATGTAGAAAGGATGACTTTGGCAGGGGAAAGAGACACATCTCTCTTGTTTAGTGGGGAAGGAGAGGAAAGTAAGAGAAGATGTTAAGGGATTTTGAGATGAGGAGTATTGAAAAAGAAGAATATGTTCAGCTAAGAAAAGGTAAGTAGGAAGTATGGGATACCTGAGGAAGGAAGAGCAAATTTAGAATATCTTTTGAGGGGTGTGAGATAAGGAATCAATTAGGGAAGAACAAAAAGGACTACCTTACTAAAGTGAGAGTTCTTTGAGGTTGGTTAGTTATGTACCATTATTGTAATTTTTTTTTTCCCATCACATACTACAGTGCTTGTAGTAGGCCCTTAATAAATAAATATTAATTGATTGATTATAAGGGTACTTTCTATAGGGGTTATATGTTATTGGAAGATAACTGGTAGAAATATAAAAAACATCAGTAAAACATTTTAAAATGAAACAAAATAAAATCTGTATTGGACAAAATGATTTCTAAGTCCCTTCAGGTATAATAGTCTATTAACTTGCAGGGAATTTTTGTAGGATTTTTTTTTGCAGGAAATTCACTTTTCTCCCCCTCTGTTTACTGACCTGACCTTACATTTCTTTTAAAATAACTAATGCTCATTAAGTTCCTCTACTGGTTTTCCATTGACATTATTCTTTTTCACAGCCTTGACCTCTCACCTGCCATTTTCCTAGAGAAGGTGATGCAAGTTCAATTAAATTCAACAAACAAATATCTAATAGCCAAATATGATTTGTGCAAAACTCTGTGCTAGGAACTAGGAAACAAAAATGAAATAAGTTTGTTCCTACCCTATGCCCTCAAATTAGCAATATTCTGTCAAAGTTCCTTGTTGAGATGAAAAGGAACAAGAAGAATTAGAGGAATTATTTAATACCGAAAGCAATAGATCCTTTATCTGATGTATTTGAAGAAATATCAAAAAAGGAAGACCATGTTATTTAACTGGAGACTAAAGAGACAAAACAAATTAAGGTATAAGGCTAATGCAATAAACTCCTCTTTGGACAAAAATTTATACTCCAATTAGGAAAATCCTCTCACCATTTTTACATTGGGACAAAAGCTCCAAAGATAAATAACCCAATCATCTCCCCCAAGAAGGCTGGAACTTACACATTCAAATTGGTATTGGCAAGGGCTAGGGAAGGAATATGCTCAAGGATGTCACCACAGAGGATTGAGTTATACTGGTCAAATTATGGCAGGAAGTTTTCTTCAACTGCCTAAGACTAGTGCTTCTGGGTCCATGCATCAGGACAACTCAGCTCACATTATTCCATTCTCCTATGTTCTATCAGATTCCTCAGATTTTTATGGAAAGAGCCAAGAATCTCAATCTGAAGTCACAGTCAGAGAAGTTCTGATCAGCTATGAAAATGAAATTTTCTAACCTGAAATCTTTCAAGTTATATGGAAAATCCAGATATAGGAAAATTTCAGAAAGAAAGAGTAAAGGGTTACAAGGCAGGAGGTAGGAACATGGCTAGAGAAAAGATGCCCTGTTTGATAGAAAAAGGATAGGCCAAGAAACCAGAGGGTTTTTTCTAGACTACATTTGGAAAGCCCTTTATTTTTTAAAGGGTTTTTACTTTAGCTAATCCCTACCAGGAAACATATAGGGATTTAAAATGAAAAGAGAAAAATACAAAGCTATTAAAATATCTTAATATTTTAAATTGTAATCCATGCCCTTGTTGTAAGAATTGTATTTAGGATTTTCCCCCACTATTTCCTGACTGAATTCCTTCCTTCCCATTTTGTTCTTAAAATCCTTATGCCTAAATTCTCTAATCAGAATACTGGCCTAAAGACTTTAGCTCAAGGTTTTTGGAATTTTCACCTCTTTTAGGTACTGCTTCCAAATATTAGGTTTGGGGATGGGACCTCCAGCTTATGGAAGCTTCTAAAACAAATTCTTGCCAAGATGCCAGTCTGCCTTGCAATTAATTTGCCTCCCCAATACCTCTGAACCCTTTAAAGGCTTAACTTCATGCCTGGAACCCTGAACAAGAAATGTTTTTTTCTATGCAAACTTTGAAGATTTCCCCCTCTAGGACTGAAGATGTCTTACAGCTATCTTGAAGTAGTCCACTTCCTTCCCTGGAGATTTCCATAGCTCTGACCCTTACCTCTGTTGTAAGAAGACTGATCTAAAGCAAATTCTCTACCTGGTTGTTACAATTAGTTCAGCTTTTTAGGCAAAGTATAGTTTTACCATGTATTGGAGGTGAAAATATGTCAAAAATGGACAGAAAATGAAAGACATCAGTTCAAATCCCACCTCTCATAGTTGTGTCTCTATGGACCAACTTGTGAAACTCATTTTCTTCATGATAGCCTATCTCCCCTACCTCAAAGCAATGTGACATAGTGAATAGAAAGTCTGCTTTAGTTCGGACTAGTAACTTTAAACCTTGATTCTCATTCATACTAACTGTAGGGTCATTTGCAAATCATTTAATCTCTTAGCTCAAGAGACTATTAACTCTCTAAATCTGTATACAAAGCAGTTAATGATCTGCTTCGGTAGAGAGAATTCCCTTACTAGGAATTCCCAATACTGATAAAATTACAGAACTAGACTGGAAGGAAAAAAAAGTTCCCTACTTTATAGGATTTTTGTGAGACTGGGTTTTTTGTGGCTATTTTTGTCCTTCCTTTCGAAAAGAACCATGACATCAGGGAGGTGATACCATGACAAACAAGTGAATTGGATTTAAGGGAGTGAGGACTGTGCAAAGTCACCTGCCTTACTTTCCCCTCCAGACTCATCTGGGTTCAGTGGCCAGACATAAATCAAGAGGATTGGAGATGGCCCTGCATGAAATGAAAGACTTTAGTCTTTTTTAAGCTAAGGATTTCAACAGGTCTCAGTTTGACTGGGGTTGCACCCATTCAGTGATTGAAGCTAGGTAGCAATTCTGGTAAAGAATCTCCTCTTTCACCTAGTCCAAAAAACCTATATAAATAAATAAATGAGTGAATCTGGGGTGGGGGAAGGAGGAAAATCTTCTGGCCAAAGCAGAAATGGCTGGGAATGTTCAAATGACATCATTCGTATAAAGATTTGGCAGACGTTAATAAAGTGATTTATAAACATCAGCTACTTTTTATTGCCCTCATTTGGCACCTGGACCTACTCTACGCTAGTAGCCCTGTCATCCATGGTCTCAAACTATCGTTTTCCTTAAGCTTTCTTTCCCTATATATTCCCTCTTTGAGGTTCCTTCCACATGTTCTACTTCTCCTTCTGGTCAAAGTCTTGCCCTGGGATTGACCAAGAATACACCAAGTGCCTCTTTAAAGGATACTTCTATCTTGTAAGACAGCCACTGACAAAACTAAGATCAGGTTCTGAATTTAGGGAATAAATAAAGCTTTCTTAATCAATGTTATTCATTCCTCAGCTGATTTGTCCTCTTTCTTCCCTAGGAAGTACTTCTTTCAAGGTTCTAATACACAATTGAAATATATTTTATACAAAACAGTAACAATGGCAGACAATTCCCACTAGTACTATGGGAATGGTCCCTTTCCCACACCCATCTCTATCACACTACAGCAGGAAATGGGCTATTTTGGAAAAAAAAATACAAATTCCACCTCCTGGTATTTAAAACCCTCTACAAACTGGCTCCAATCTTACCTTTCCAGTCTTAGTTCATACTAATCATCTTCACATACCCTGTCTTGTAGATAAATTTAACCACTAGTTGGCCCCAGAGTTCCACAAGTACCTTTTTTAGTCATTCAAACAAGTCATCTGACCGTACAAGGAAATACATGTCCTCATCTCCTTTCAGAATCCTTCTCTTTCTTTTAAGTTCAATGAAGGTACCACTTCTTCCATGTAGTCTGCCCTGAATTTCCCTTTCCCTAGCTCCAAAAATAATCTTTTCATATAACTTTTTTAGTGTCCTTTAACTATATCTCTCCTTTGCCTCTATATCACTCTGGAACTTGTATTAATCTTTACCTGTGTATGTAACCTAGCCATCCTCCACTATCAACAAATGCAAGCTTCTTAAGGGCAGGGATTTTGTAATTTTTCCGTCTTTGTATCCCCAGCATCTTGCACATAGTAGGCACTTAATAAATATGGTTAAATGAAAGGGAAATGAACTGGCTCTGGCTCTGACCCTTAGTAGTTTTGTGACCTTGACCAAGGTTCATCTTCCCTGAGTCTTATTTTCCTTATCTATAATCCATAATTTCTATCCATAGAAAACTGTAAACAAACAAACGAATGAACTAAGCAATGGTTTAGTCTACCTCTCATATTTTACCAAGAGAAAATTGAAACACATAGAGGTTAAATTACTTGTCCAAAGGAGCTAAGGCAATAAATAATACAGCCCAAATTCAAACCCAGGTTGCTGATCCAATATTCTTTTCACTGAATTATACCACACAGTACTATACTATACTATATTACATTCCAACCAAGAAGCCTATATAAATATCAAATCCTCCGCCTTTCATTTCTATCTTATGGAAATATTCTTAGTTATTATCTTATTCTCTCAACTAAATCTGCTGTTCCAGGGACTCATGTTCCTTGCTCACTTTGGATTCCCCCTATTTCCTTATTTGGTTATCTCTTGGAGTTCAGTTCTATTTCTAAACCTAGTTACTTTCTTCTTACTGGAATAGGCAACTTCTTGATTCCACTAAGAGTAGAAGAAATGGAAGGGCTGAGGATCATTTAGAGACTTTTCTCCACTTGAAGTGCTCCTCTTTCTTGGGGGAAAAAAGGATCAGAATCTATAGCACTAGACAGTTTTGACTAGAATCAGAAAAACCTGGAATTTAAATCCAGCTCAGTCATTTATTAGCTATGTGATCCTATCCTATTTGACACAGTTTCCTCACCTATAAAATGAGATGGAGAAGGAAATGGCAAACCATTCCAATCTTTGCCATGAAAGCCCCAAATGGGGTCATGAAGAATGAGTTGGACCTGACAAACAACTGAACAACAACAATGCCATTCCCAGCTAAAAGCACTAGAAATTATGTCAGTCAATCAGCCTATAAGCATTTATTAAGTGACTATTAGATTACAAGCACTGTGCTAACAGCTGGGGATAAAAAAAAAAAAAGAGGGGGAGGAGGAAGTTAGACAATCCTTGCTTTCAAGGTCTTGCAGTCTAATGAGAGAAATAACATGCAAACAATTGCATGCGAACAAGATAAATACAGGTTAAATGGAAGGTAATCAACAGAAAGAAGGCTCTAGCAGTAAGGGAGATCAGAAATGACTTCTTGTAAAAGGGAGATTTACAGGAATCCATCGAAGACAAGGGGTGGAGATAAAGAAGAATTCTAGGTATGTGGGACAAGACAGCAAAAATTCCTGGAATTGAGGAATTGAGTGTGTTGTGTGAGGAAGAACAAGAAGGTAATTGTACTGCAGAATATAGGGTTGGGGGAGCACACCACAAGTGGGGAGGGAGTGAGCAAGTATTTACATAGCATCTACTATATACCAGGAACAAATATTGTCTCATTCAATTTCTCACAATTACCTGGAAAGCTAGTAAGACCCCAGATTATAAAGGGCATTGAATGCCACAGAAAAGATTTTATTTTTGATCCTGAAAAAAATAGGAAAATATTGAGCTTTATTGAATAGATCAGACCTGTGCTTTAGGAAGATCAATTTGAAAGCTGAGTGGAGGATGAAGTGGAGTGGGAATTTATTGTTATCATTCAATCATTTTTCAATCACATCTGACTCTCCATGACCCCATTTGGGGTTTTCTTGGAAAAAAAAATATTTGAGTGGTTTGCCATCCCCTTCTCCAGTTAATTTTATAAATGAGGAAACTAAGGCAAAAAGCATTAATAGCCTTGCCCAAAGTCTTGTTGTTATTAAGTATCTGAGGCCAGATTTGAACTCAGGAAGACAAGACGAGGCTTCCTGATTCAAAGCCCAATGTTCTATCCAAAGAGACAAATCAAAGGACTATTTGTTTGCTGATAAAGGTCTGCATCAGGGTGTTGGCAATAGCAGAGAAAAGAAGGAGGTTTATAAAAGATATAAAAGAGATGTTATGAAGGTAAAAACAATAGGATTTAGCAATAGATTAGATATGGGGGAGGGGGAATAAGAGAATAAGGAACCCAGAATAACATTTAGGTTGTAACTCTGGCTGAGTGCCTGGGATCATGGTGGTGTTATTGACAGAAATAAGAAAATTAGGGAGAAGGGGCTGTTTGAGGAGAAAGATGAGTTCAATTTAGGACATGATGAGTTTAAGTTGTCTGTATTCAGTTTAAGATATCTAATAGACAGTTGGAAATTCAAGTCTAGAGATTAGAAGAGAATTTATGGCTGTATATATAATAAATGTTTATTGACTGACTGATTAAATATGAGAACCATCAGCTTAAATATGAAGACTGAATCCATAGGAACTGATGAAATTACCTATAAATTAGGATAGAGGGAGAAGAGAAGAAGGTGTTAAAAAGAGGCTTAGGGTATACCCATTTTTGGTGGGCTTGACCTAAAGTCCATTTTCTTAAACTGTGGGACATAACTCTATATGAGGGAGTATAATTAAATATACGGGGTCACAAAATTATGAATTATTATTAGTAAATGTTTGATTTGGATACCGATTTTATACATCAATATATCTGGGGAGTCATGTAAGAATGTCTCTAGCAAAAAGAGGTTGTGAGTGGAAAACATTTAAGAAATCCTGACCCATGGGAAGATTCAGCAAAGGATACTGAGAAAAAGCAAACAGACAGGGAGGAGGAGAATCAAAAAAGAGCAGTGTGACAAAAATCTAGAGAGAAAAGATTATTTATCTATTTTTAAATTTTTAATAATACTTTTTTATTTTCAAAACACATGCAAAGATAGTTTTTAACATTCACCCTTGCAAATCCTTGTGTTCCAAATTTTTCTCCCTCTCTTCCCCAAGAAATATCAGATTAAAAAGGAAAAAAAAAAAGTGAGAAAGAAAAAAAAAAAAAACAAGCAACAAAAAAGGTGAAAATACTATGTTGTGATCCACATACAAGTTCCCATAGTCCTCTTTCTGAATGCAGATGGCTCTCTACCTTCACAGCTATATTGGAATTGGCCTTAGTCACCTCGTTGCTTAAAAAAAAAAAAAAAAGAGAGAGAGAGCCAAGTCCATCATAGTATGATCACTTAATCTTTTGTGGCTACGTACAATGTTCTTTTAGTTCTACTCTACTTAGCATCAGTTCATGTAAGGCGACAGAAGAGATGATCAGGAAGAAGATATTCAAAAGCTACAGAGAGGAGAAGGTATAAGAAAGGCCATTAGATTTGTCATTTGAGAGATCATTGGTAAGTTTAGAGAGAGCAGTTTCAGTTGAATCATGAAATTGGAGGTCAGATTGTAGAGAGGTAAGAGGAGAATGAGAGGAAAGGAAGAAGGGACAGCTTTCTTAAAAAGTTGAGCCACCAAAAGAAAAAGATATGGAATGATAGATAATTAGAGGAGATGAATGGATCAGGTGAGGGGGTTTTGAAGATAGGGGAGACATGAAATGTAGGCAGTAGGGAAGCTGACAGTAGACAAGGAGAAACAGAAGATAAATGGAAGAGTGGGGATGATAAAGGAGACAATCTACTGAAGAAGAAAGATTGGAATGGGATCCCTTGTACATAGAGAAGGGTTTGCCATAGCAAGGAGAACCACTTCTTAACGGGAAGTAAGGGTGAAGAAGAAGATAGTGGTGAGATGTATCTGAACAATAGGAGATGAAGAGAATGAGAGAAGAAGGAGCTCTCAAGGAATGATCTCATTTTTGAAGTCAAGCATGAGGCATAATTCTCAGTCTGGAGGGTGGGGGAGGGGAGCTTTTGGGAAGTTTGAGAAGGGTTAAAAAAGGTTGGAAAAGAACTTGTAGTGAGTGATATATAGAATCGATTAGGAAGGTACAGAAAATTGTCTTTCTGCAATTTATATGGTGTCACATATATTTGCAATGTTCCCAGTCAGCACAGTTTTATATTTTTTATAGCTTCTTTCAGCTACATGTGAATATAAGCAAAGGTATTGGATGATTTGAGTTTTGAAAGTCTGAAGCTTGATAGAGCAAGATTGGCAATATCTTTTATGGGAGAAAAAGATAGTGTAGAGTTGAACTGATTCACTAAGAAGTCAAGATGGAAAAGGGAAGAAAATATAGCCCATGCAAGGATGATGGTTTAGCAAAGAACTTTGGGGTCAAGGTATTATTGCCCCCCATAAGGATAAGGAATAGGGGTTGGAATTGCAATAAGATTTGCCGTGAAATTATAGTCAGACTAGTAAATTTCAGAGTTCATGAATACAAAAGTGAAACATTTAAAAAATCAAGGGTATGACCATCTTTATTTTTTTTTTGAGGTACAGGAGAGATCATGAGAAATTAATAATTTGAGAAAGTGGGAGATTAGGATGATTGAGAGAGAATCAATATGTATGTTGAAGTTCCTTAATAAAGAGGAATTTGTTTTAAAATGTCTTGTTATCTATTTGACTATGTAAGAAAGCAAAAACCGACTCTACAATATTTTCACTTTTTACAAAAAAAAAATTGAAAATATGCAGTTTATTACTTTATTCCATCAAGTTGTTAGCTTTTGTTAAATTTAATGTGTTGTTATTTTTTAACTTATAAACAACTATAATGAGGACATAAATCTCATTGGGTCAGGTATTCAGTAAGTACTTAATAAATACTCACTGACAGAGTGAACTTAGCAAGTGAATCTGAAGATTTAAAAAGGAAGGTAATGGGTACCCCTGTAGAAATATCAGATTCCAACTTCCTGTATGTTGTCAATGTCAAAGTAGAGGCTTCTAAAGTATACCTGGGCACTTGTGGCAAGAGGGAGCCTCTGAAAAAGTTTTTATTAAAAAACACCTAAAGACACAAATAAGGAAATAAGCAAATAAGTAAGAGGATTTTATTTGTTATTTACCGTTTGTTCTATTATTGTAGGTTAAATCCTAGTGGTGGAATCAAAAGTTCAAAAGGTATGAATAGTTCTACAACTTTTATTATGTAATCCTATATTGCTTTCTAAAAATATTATTCTAGTTCATCACTCTGCCAGCAATGTAACAGTATACCTGATTTTCCACAGGCACTGAATTATGTCATTTTAAATTATCTTTGCCAGTTTACAGAATCATAAAATCAGGCAATCAGAAAATTTTAGATTTGGAAGGGACTTCAGTGACCATCTAGTCTAACATCCATATAAAAGGAATCCATCTGAAAATATAACCACTATTTAGTGGGGATGTTGTCTAAGATTTTTTAAAAAAAATTTTTTTGCAATTCTCTAATTAATATAAGTATCATAGAACAGAGCTAGTCTTGGAATAAATGAGCCTGAATTCAAATCCTAAATCTAATATAATCAGTTTTGATAGAATGTTTCTCTTGAAAATGTGAATTTGATTGAACATAATTGATACATTAAGAAAAAAATTGAGCATAATATGAATTCTTAGTTTGCAGATACTTAATTTCTTCAGCCACAAGAATCAGGAATTCAGAAAGCTGTACCCCTTCATAATAACCCAGAAGTTGCAAGGTCTTTTATAAACAAAGTCAAGTCTTTGTGAAGTCAAAGTGTCATATTTATTATCTTCTGGCATAATAAAAACTATGGGTGAAGGGGGGATGCTATGGACATATATATACACACACATACATACAACATTCACAGCCAAGACTCTTGAGTTTGGACTTGCCCAGTGTGCTCCAGACTTTGCTAGAACTGAAGTATAGATTGAGCAGCAGTCCAGGGCCACAGAAGTGTCCATTATTTATTTTAGCTTTTATGTATTGTTAAATGATTAAGAATGTGCCACCATTTTTATTAGGTTCCTATTGTTTTTAGTATGTCACTGACTAAATTTTTGAGCACTGCACACCAAGCCCATTTTTCCCATAAGCCTATGGTTTTTATTGCTCAATAGTGCATAGTTCAATGCTTTTTGGGAACTCATATGTCACAGTACAACAGAACTGACTGTACTTAATGAGCTATGTGGTCCTGAATAAGTCATTTAACCTTTATGTGCCTTAAACAACTCCTTGGGTTTTATGTACCAAATTTTGTTCCCTGTGGAGAGAGATAAAATCAGAACTCCTTTAAGCATTAGCATATGTCTGCTTATTACAAAATTTAAACCTTTCCTCATTTCAGTGACTCTCTATTACCTCTAGGATCAAAAATAACATCCTCTGGTTTTTAAAACCCTTCATAATCCAGCTTTTTCCTATCTTTGCAATCTTCTTACAACTTTACTCTTTTCTGAGAACTCAGTGAGCCAGTGACACAACTCCTTACTGTTATTCTTCAAATAAGATGCTTCATTTCCTACCTCTGGGTGTTTTCACTGGCAGTCCTCCATGTCTGGAATATTTTATTTCCTCATTTCCACCTCCTGGAGTCCCTGGCTTCCTTCAAATAACTACTAAATCCTCTATAAGAAGTCTTTTCTAGTCCTTCTTGATATTATGACCTTTCCTGTAAGACTAACCCCCATCTATCCTGTATATATCTTGGGTTTCCAGAGTCTTTTGAATGCTGTCTTCTTCATCAGACTGGTAACTCCAGCAGAAAATGGACTGTCTTTTCCCTTTCTTTGTATTCTCTAAGCTTAGTATATAGCTGCTTGGAACATAGTAGGTATTTAATAAATGTAATCTGACTGACACTAGTTACTGATAACTTGTGCTTCTTTTGAAAGTTGTTCATCTCTTTTGACTACTTTTCTTTTGAGAATTGGAGCTTACTTCTTATAAATATGTCTCAGTTCCTTAAAGATTATGGATGTCATACTTTTCTGAGGAATGCTTATCACATATTCTTTCATAATTTGTTTCTTTCTACTTTATTCTGGATGCAAAATATTTAAATATTTTATTTGTTGTTGGAATTATGTCATGAAACTAATCCCTACTCATAATGTATCATTTCTGAGATAAAAAGTGTTCTGACTTCTAAAGATGCAAATTAATAATTAATTCCTGGATGCAGGCCGATTTAAAAAAAAAAAACCTGGAAAGATTATATGAACTGATGCTGAGTGAAGTGAGCAGAACCAAGAGAACACTGTATACAGAAACAACAAGATTATGTCATGATCAACTGTGATGGATTTGGCTCTTTTCAACAATGAGATGATTTAAGGCAATTCTAATAGACTTGTGATGGAAAGTGCCATCTGCATATAGACAGAGAACTATGGAGACTGAATGTGGATCAAAGCATAGTATTTTCAACTTTCTGTTGTTGCTTGGTTGTTTTTTTCTTCTTTCTTGTGTTTTTCCCCCTTTTATCTGATTTTTCTTGTGCAACATGACAAATATGAAAACATATTTAGAAGAAATGTACTTGTTTAATCTATATAGGATTGCTTGCTATCTTGGGGAGGTGGAAGGGGCAAAAGAAAAGAGAGGAAGAAAAATTTGGAATACAAGGTTTTGCAAAGGTTAATGTTGAAAATTATCTTTGCATATATTTGGAAAAAATAAATACTATTTTAAAAAGTTAATTTCTGAAACATAGTCCATTTGATAAGTTTGAAACATGGTCTTCATATAAACTGGATATAGATGAATGCATAGATTTGGAGCCCTAAGAATTCAGCTTCTCCCTTGCCACTTGTGCAACTTTGGACAAGGCCTTTAACATTTCTGGGCTTCAGAGTCCTCGTGTAATTGAGGTGCTTGGACTAGAAGTTCTCTAAGGTCCTAGTCTAAATCCATGAATATAAATTTATGAAATCATGGAATGCTTAGAGGTACAAGACACCTCATAGATCATTTCATTCAGTTTCTTCATTTGACAGATGAAGAATCTGATTCACCAACTTCTGAAACTAGCTAGAATCAGATTCAAGACTGGAATCAAGACAGTTTTCCTGAATCTTGATCTAGTATTCTTTTTATAAGAACAAAGATTTTTGTTTTTGTTTTTTAGACAGATGTTTGTCATCTCTTGAGATGAGAGGATCAATTCTTTGGATTGATTTTATTAACAAAGATGACTAATATGAATATATGTTGATGGTTTGGATTCTGCAGACTCTGAATTTCAACCATTATTTTAGCCATAAGTGAATTACTTGTGATAGAGAGACTGAGATACAGGTCAAATGAGAAAAGATGAATGAATGCATTTTGGGGGAAAGTTGGGAAAATTTTTTTAAAAAAATTTACTAACTCATTCTTGCAAATCATTTTGCCTATCTTATTTTTTAAATGAACTTTAAAAAATCATTCTGCAATTCTCTTGGAAAGACATGTTTTTTTGTTTTTATTTCACCTCTCCCTAACATGGAACTGATATAATAGAACCCTTGAGACAGTACAATTAGACTAGACCTATTTTCACAGAAGGAAAAGGAAGATGGGGATACTTAAACAGAATAAGTAGAATGACTTATATGAATCTCTAATGCAACAACTCAGTAGCAAGGGAGTTTTTACCAGCCCCTGTTATATTCCCTCATCTAGATTATTCTTGACCTCTCTATTCAAAAATATTGGAATTCACTTACATTAGATACCTGAATTTGTTCCTTTTGTTCTCCTAAGCATAAAAAAAATGCAAATTTCAACATTCAGGAATCACTTAGGGAAGTTTGTACTATCAGAGCTGCATAGTTCCTGAAGAGAACTCATATCTACAAACACACTGGCGTTAAGTTCTTTCAATAGAATTTATTTTAATGTCAATAAATTGTACATAGATGAATTTTCCTATAAGTGTGAATTGTCTCTCTTATTGCTTGCTGTTGTGTGCAGTTAGCTTGTGCAGTGAATAGAATGTCAGCTCTGGAGTCAGGAGGATCTGAGTTCAAATGTGGCCTCAGACACTAACTAGATGTGTGACTCTGGGCAAGTCACATAACCCTATTTGCCTTAATTTCTTCATCTGTAAAATGAGCTGGAGAAGGAAATGGCAAATAACACTGGGATACATCATTTATTTAATATTAATAAATTATACAGAGATGAATTTCCTGTAATCATGAGTTGTCTTTCATCTTATAATCCTCCTTTTTTTGTCATATCTTTGATCCCTCTAATATTAAGCCATAATTAAGGAATATCAATTGGGTTTTTGTTCTAGGAGATAATATGGAAAAAAAAAGGTTAGAGGGACAAGGAACTAATTGTGAGATATAGTAGCCAGAGACGGCTTTACAGAGGAAATAGGATTTGAAGTAGAATGAGACAGAAGCTAGGATAATTACTATTTGGAAGGCCGGACTTTGTAATTCTGGTCTAATGAAGTGTCTCTCTTCCTTATTTTAAAGAGCTGAATTTCTTGATCCTTTTCCCAAAGGTTAGCTTTTCAATCCCAAACTCTTACTAGTCTAGCAGTCTGGAAATTCTATACAGTTATAACCCACTGCTTTGAGACAAGTCATTTGGAAAATACCATGACAGGATGTGATATCAAGCCTACAATGTCCTTGAAACTAAGTAAGTCAACAATCCTCTAACAGGCAGAGAGAATAATTCCATTTGAAGACTAAGCAAGGGAATACTTTTGATTCACATAAACACTGTGCTTGATCAAATACATCAAAATATTCTAAGTTCTGTAGAGCAAATTGGCTTCATCCCAATTTGGCACAGGGAAAGGTAACTGTGAAAGAGATTGTAATTTTCTCCCTCTCTCTATGCGTTTTCAATAATTTGATGTTTGTATTTTGTGTACTCACAGTCCTACAGAGCCAGATTTCTGATTTCTAGGGGAACTCCAGATATAAATACTATTTAAGAGGTTTGGGGGAAATCATTCCATGTGTATTATTCAGAAAAGTCTTTTTTCCTTTCTGATTTCATTCTGATAGACTTAGGGAAAGAAAATAAAATATTCAAGGAAACTAAGACATATCAAGAATAAATAGGTTGGCCCTGGTTGAGTATATTTATAATCTCTACTCCCAAGGAAACTGAAGCTGGTGGATCACTTGAGCTCAGAAATTCTGAGCTGCAGTACATTAAGCTAATTGGATGTCCAAACAAAATTTGCCATTAATATGGTAAGGACATCAACATGCCTAAGGAGTGAGCCAACCCCATCAGAAATGAAGCTCTTCAAAGCTTCCATGCCAATTACAGTAGAACCAGGTCTGTGAGTAACTCCAGCCTGGGCAAGATAGGGAAATCTGGTCTTTAAAAAATAAGAAATAATAATAGCTGGCATTCAAATGGGTTTTTTAAGTTTGCAAAAACACTTTATAGACATTATCTCATTTGATTCCCACACAAATTCTAAAAAGATTATATTGGTATTATTTCCCCCATTTTATAGAAGAAATTGAGTTTCATAAAACTTAAATCATTTGCCTATGATCTCATAACTATTAAAAATGTTTGATGTAGGATTCAAATCTTTGGGACTCTAATTCTAGTACTTTATTCACTGTCACTTTCCCTCATATTCAGTCATCAGGATTGGAAAAGACCTGGAGAATTGTCTGATCTATTTTTCTAACTTTAGATGGAAATTTTTTTCTGATTTTAGACAGAAAAATATTCAGATTAGTCAAAAGAGTCTCTAGTACCAACCAAAGTTTCTAATCATAGTTTTACAGTAAAAAAAAATTATCCGATGGCAAACTAAATGCTTTCATTTCCCAAGAAACTATATTTCCTCTATTTTGGTTGGAGATGGAGAACAGCTGGTCAGCACTCTTGATAATTGCCCCTCATATTGTTAAGATGACTATTAAATCATACGCCATTCTTTTTTTTTTCTCTAGGAAAAAGTCCAATTCTTTTAACCTTTCTTCATAGGTTCTATTTTTTCAAACCTTTAATCATTCCCACCACTTCTCTATCCTATCCAAGTCCTCTGCATTTCAGCTGTAAAGTTCAAAACTGGATTCAGTCCACTAAAAAGGAACTGACTAGTATAAAAGACAGCAGAAAAGTCCCTCTCTGGTTCTAAACCTTCAATTCAGTCAATAAATCAATTGATTAATATCAATTAAATGTTCTCCTTTCCACCAGCCCCTCTGTTTTCCTAGGCAATTGAGAATTAGAGACACTATGAGATAGTCCTTGAGTTCTAGGGGCTCATGACTTTTGAGGAAGAGAAAAGAACATGGAGAGATACAGTGCTTTCTTTTTTTAAATAATAGCTTTTTAGTTTTCAAAATATATGTAAAAATAGTTTTCAACATTCATTGTTGCAAGACCTCATATTTTATATTTTTCTCCTTTCCTCCCTTCTCCCCTAGACAGCTAGTAATCCAACATAGGTTAAACATGTGCAGTTCTTCTAAATATATTTCCACATTTATCATGCTGCACAAGAAAAATTAGATCAAAAAGAAAAAAATGAGAAAAAAAACAAGCAAGCAACAACAAAAAAGGTGAAAATACTATTCTTTGATCCACATTCAATTTCAATAGTTGGCTCTCTAGATGCAGATGGCTTTCTGCATCACATGTCTATTAGAATTGTATTGAACCACCTCATTGTTGAGAAAAACCAAGTCTATTACAGTTGACTATCACATAATTATGCTTTTGCTGTGTACAATGTTCTCTTGGTTCTACTTACTTCACTCAGCACCACTTCATGTAAGTCTCTTTAGGAAGCACTCCATAAAAGAAAATAAAATTAGACTTCTTCTCTACTATGAAGAAAGGATTAAAAACTTTACATGGATTTTCCAAATTTTACATGTGCATGGAGTGGTTGGGGGGGCATACCCCTAACCCTTGAAATGTGGAAGTGATAATTGCATGCATGTGTATTATGTATACATGGATGTATAGATTTTCATATATTATATGAGTATATACCCTTATATATGTATTTGTGTATATGTGTGTATATGTATGTATATACTTTCTCTACCACATCCATTATTAGTCCAGCCTTATGGAATAGAAGGCACTATGTTGAATTATTTGAAGAACCCTGAAAACATGCCCTATACTGGGGATCCACCACATAAACCTCCCTTAGTATCCTGCCTGTTATTCCTGCTACATACTGAGCTCAGTGCTGAAAATTCCTATATTACTTAACTTTTTTTGGTTACAGAAGAAGCCAATACTCCTTAATTTTAGAACCCTCCTTCTGATTTTACCTCTAATTTATTCTGTGTATGTCTTATTTGTACATAGCTGTTTGCATGCTATCTACCCCATTAATCTGTGAGCATTTTGAAAGCAGGAATTATTTTTGTGGGACTTTTCTATATATTTTCAGTATTGAATACAATGCCTGATCATAATCAGTGCTTAGTAATTGTTTGTTGACTGACTAAAATTAAAATGTTTTTAGAAAGAGATAAAACATCTGGCCTATATTCAGACATTTGTAGCCATTTCAAATTAACTTATGAGTCAACTTCCACCTAGCAAGATGATGGAACTGAAAATCATAAAGCTAATATGATTTGATGGGGAAAGAAAGAAGATATAGAAAAGCATACATAATATGGTGATTTCTCTGGAGAAGAGTAAGTCTGGGGTGTTCTCACTGAAGGTGGAAGGATTCTGAACCACCTATCCTAGGCAATTGGAATTTAGGGGATAGAGAAGGATGAAGAACCTCAAAAACAAATTTCCTCATGCCCCCACTTGTCTATGATGTATAATAGTAATAATAATGATGATGATCAGGATAAGTGGCAAATACTTATCACCTTAAATTTCATAAAGCACTCAAGAATACTGTCTCGTATGCTCACAACAAACTTGGGAGGTACCTGCCATTATTATACTTATTATACAGATGATCAGACTAAAGCAAACAGAGGTTAAGTGAGTGTCTATTAAATGTCTGAGGCAGATTTTGAATTCAGGTTTTACTGATTCCAAGTCTATTACTCTAGCCACTTTTGAATACAAACTCTGAAACACTTCTTTTCTTTTCTTTTTAATGCTTCAATCTGTATTCAGGCACAATCAGTTCTTTTTCTGGGTATGGATATTATTTTTCATTATAAGTCTTTCAGAATCGTTAGGGTAAAAATAGCAAAGTCATTCACAGCTAATCATTCCAGAATATTGCTATTACTTTGTACACAGTACATTTCACTTTGCTTGAGTTCATGGAGGACTTTCCAGGTTTCTCTGAAAGCATCCTGCTCATTATTTCCCACAGAACTATAATATCCCATCATAATCACATAGTATAATTTATTCAGTCATTCCCCAATTGATGGGTATCCCCTCAGTTTCCAATTTTTTGCCCTGAGGAGAGAGCTGCTATATTTATGTACATACAATTCCTTTTCCTTTTAACAAAAATCTCTTTTGGGACTCACACCAAGTAGTGGTATTGTTAGATTAAAAGATATGCATGATTTTATAGCCCTGTGGGCATAGATCATATCTCTTGATCATTATCAATTGGTGCATGGCTCTTATTTTTTATAAAATTGACTCAGTTCCCTTTATGTTTGAGAAATGAGGAATTATCAGAAAAACTTTTGTTTTCAATGAAAATAGTCTACATGGTTTTCTACCCACTGTGTTACCTTAAAAATTAGCATTCCACTAAAGTGATCAGAAAGACATGGAGATGTCATTTTGTCTACGATTTATAAGAAACACTGTATATTGTATTATTCCTAAGACTTTGTTTAGAAATTGTCCCAATATTTTGACTCTTCTTAATTGATGTCTAGAAGTACTTACTATTTAACAAAAACTTCAACAAAAAAGCTAGAAAGAATTCTGGCATAAAATACATGACTGACATAGCACCATATGCCAAGATAAGCTCCAAATGAGTATATGACATATAAAGAGTTCTATAATTTAAAAAAATTATAGAAACAAGGAAGAGATTATTTTTTCAGGGCAGCTACATGGCACAGTGAATGGAGCGCTAGCCTGGAGTCAGGACTTGGGTTCAGATCCAACCTGTGACCCTTGTGTAACTCTGAGCAAGTCATCCCCAATTACCGAACAAAAAGAAAGAAAGAAGGAAAGAAAGAAGGAAAGAAAGAAAGAAAAAGAAAGAAAGAAGGAAAGAAAGAAAGAAAGAAAGAAAGAAAGAAAGAAAGAAAGAAAGAAAGAAAGAAAGAAAGAAAGAAAGAAAGAAAGAGAGAAAGAGAGAGAGAAAGAGAGAGAGAAAGAGAGAGAGAAAGAAAAAGAGAGAGAGAAAGAAAAAAAGAAAGAAAGAGAGAGAGAAAGAGAGAGAGAAAGAAAGAAAGAAATTATCTTTTAGATCTATGGCTAGGATAAGAGTTTATGACCAAAAGATAGAAAGGATTTTGGAAAGCATAATGTCGATTACCTACAATTCAAAAAAGTTTTACACAAACAAAACCAATGCAGCTATAATTAGAAGAAAAGTAGGGAACAAGGGGAAAATCTTTGTAGCAAACTTTTTGAATAAAGGTTTCATTTCTTTTTGTAATAGATTTGATTTTTCAATATCATTTTCAACATTCATTTTTATAAGATTTTGAGTTCCAAATTTTTTCCCCTCTTTCCCTTACTCCCTCCTACCCAAGAGAGCAAGCAATCTGACATAGGTTATACATGTATAATCATTTTAAACATATATCCACATTACTCATGTTGTGAAAGAAAAATCATAACAAAAGGAAAAAAACAGGAGAAAGAAAAGCAAACAACAACAAAAAGATGAAAATAATATATTTTGATCCATATTCAATCTCCCTAATTTTCTTACAGATGCAGATGGCATTTTCCATCCCAAGTCTGTTGGAATTATCTTAGATCAATATGTTGCTGAGAAGAGCTAAGTCTATCATGGCTGATCATCACATCACATCTGCATTACATGTAGATCTTTTCCCCTCTTTTATGGACTCTTTGAAATACAGACCTAGTAGAGACACTGCTGGATCAAAGGATATGCAGAGTTTAATAGTCCTTTGAACATAATTCCAAATTGCTCTCCAGAATGACTGGATCAGTTCACAACTCTACCAACAATGTATTAATATTCCAGTATTCCCATATCCTCTCCATCATTAATTGATCTCTTTTCCTGTCATTTTAGCCAGTCTAATAGATGTGAAGTAATATCTCAGGTTTGTTTTAATTTGCATTTCTCTAATCAGTAGTGATTTAAAGTGTATCAATTGGGAAATGATTTGTATTCTTATAAATTTGAGTCAATTCTCTACATATTTTAGAAATTAGGTCTGTATACTGGTTGTAAAAAAAGTGTTTCCTCACTTTCTGCTTCCCTTCTAATCTAGTTTAATAATAAATAAATAAATAAAAATAGTCTTTTTTATTTGTGCAAAACCTTTTAAATTTAATGTAATCAAAATTATCCATTTTGAATTTTATAATATTCTATAGTTCTTCTTTGGCCACAAAATCCTCTCTTCTCCAAACATCTGACAGGTGGACTATCCCTTGCTCTCCTCTTTTGCTTATGGTATCACCCTTTATGTCTAAATCAAGGACACATTTTGATTTTTTCTTGTTATAGCGTGTGAGATATTGGTCAATGTCTAATTTCTGCAATACTCTTCCATTGTTCCCAGCAATTTATGTCAAATCAGTGAGTTCTTCTCCCAGAAGCTAAGATCTTTGGGTTTGCCAAACACTAGATTACTATAGTCACTGACTATTGTGTCTTGTGTACCTATCTTGTTCCCACTGATCCTAAAGGTCTCATTTCTAAACTGTATTGGGAACTGATTCAAATTCGTAAGAATAAGAGTCATTCCTTAAGTGAGAAAGGGTCAAAGGATTGGAACACACTGTTTTTAGAAGAAAAATACCCAAGCTATCAAGAGCCATATGAAAAATATGCATCAAATCACTAAAAATTGGAGAATTATAAATTAATGCAACTCTGAGATTCTACTTCAAACCCATCAGATTGACAAATTTGACTAAAACAGAAAATGACAAACTTTGGAAAGACCATGAGAAGCCCGTACATCAAGACACCATTGCAAACTGGGATTTAGTCTCACTCTTCTGGAAAGCAATTTGAAACTCTTCCTAAGTTACTAAACTGTGCATAGCCTTTTGAGTCATTTAAATTACTAATAGGTCTACACCTGCAAAAAACTGAAAGAAATGTATAAATATTCAATATAATATTACACTTATGCACATATCAGTTCTTTATCATGATGAACTATAAACTAATGGGATACTCATCCATTGGGGAATGGCTAAACAAATCATGGAATATGAATGTGATGAAATACTATTGGACTATAAGAAATGATGAAGGGAATGATGAACTAAGTAAAGAGAGCAGAAGCTAGAGAACAATTTTTTTTTTTTACCACAGAAACAACATTGTAAAAGCAAAACTTTGAAAGAATTAAGAACACTTTTTTCACTTAATAGTAATTTTTCTAATTATACATAGTTTCAACTTTCATTTTTATACAATTTTGAGTTTCAATTTTTTTCCCCTCTCTCCTTTAAATTCTTCCTTCCCAAGACAGCAAGAAACCCAATATAGGCTATACATGTACAATCACGTTAAACATTAAAAGAATCAGAACAAAAATTAAAAACCATGAGAAAGAAAAGGCAAAAAACAAATTTTTAAAAAGTGAAAATAATATGCTTCAATTTCCACTCACACTCCACACACACATGAGTTCTTTCTCTGGGTGGAGATGGCATTAAGGATTTAAAAACTCTGATCAACATAATGACCAACCTACAATTCCAGAAGACCCATTCTCAAAATGCTACCCAACTCCTGACAGAGATGAGATAATGGACCTCTTAGACTGAAATGTATTCTTGAGGTCATGGGCAATGTGGGAATCTGATGAATATTTTTTTACAAGAGTTTTGTTTTTCTTCTTTTTTTCTAGTGATGGGAGGTGAAAGGGAGATAAAAATATATTTTGCTCATTAAAAAAAATCTAATCAAAAATTAGCTTTTTAAAAAAAAGTGCATGTGAAAGTAGAGACTGAATGTTTTCTATCTTCATATCTTGTCATTCAGGGAAGTTAATTAATAAGTATTTTAATTGAATACATATTTGGATAATATATAATCTCTAAATTGCTGCTTTATTTCTGATTTAGTAGTCCCTGAGTATCCTGAAGCCTGTTCTATGCCTTTAAAGACAAAATTATAAAAATAAGCTTTACTTGCATTACTGCATTACTGACCCAGAATTTAGCTTGTGATCTGTACTTTCTAAGTATTTTGCTCTTCATATTCACACACAGCCAGGTTCCTCTTCTTTTCTCCTGGTTCCTTTCCCAACCTCTTCCCCCTACCCCACCACATTTACATTATTTTCCACAGAGAGCTTAAGTGCTTTTTGGAAGTTGGCCTCCCACGGCATCAGTATACAGGCCAGTGTTGGAAAGTCTCACTTATTGGGGTCATACTGCAAATTGAAACTAATTAAGGGTAACATGCTTCTAGTTTTCTCCTTAAAATTAGAGTCAGAATTTGCCAGTTGTGTTCAGACTAGAGGAATGAACTTTAAAAACTCACAGTTGGCTCCTAAATCCCCACCCACTGCCAGGGGCTGGTTGCTCCCCGACAGTCCCAGAGTTGACCTGGATGGGTAATTTGAGTATAGAACAGACAGATTTCTTGGGAAGGCAACCTCTCCAGCCAGGATGTCATTCATGTTACACAGATTAGATTTGTAAACTGGTTTAACTAGCTGGATCAGAAACCAGCCTTAGGGAAAGAGTTTCACAAATGCAAATGAGCAATTGTGCAAATCCAGGAGAGAATGTAGAAATTACCATTTTAACCTAAACTACTTTTGGAGAGCTGACTGGTCTTGATCCCTCTTCTCCATAAATAATTGTTTGGGAAATTCATGCTCTGTAGTCTACAAGTAAAATTATGAGGGGTTTTGTTCTAATTTGAATTCAGCCGAACTGCTTGACAGATGAGGTATCTGACAGACAAGGAAACTGAGTCATTGAAAGGTTAAAAATCTCTACCTGATTAGTTCTGCAGTCATTTATTGAGCAAGATCAATGCTCCTGATGAAATATCTTGGGTTTGGGTCAATAATTCTAAACTATACCAGTCACCTAATGAGCAGGGTGATTTGGCAGTCTTGATTAATTTAGAGCAGATGTCTCCAACTTTTTCGTAAGAAGGTAGTCCCATTTTCATATCCCTCACACCCTGACATCATGATCATAGAAGGAAAGGAAAAGGGAAAGGAGAAACGAGGGAGGGAGGAGGGGGAAGAGGTTTTAGGGGGCAGAGGTTTAGGGGGCAGAGGCAGTTTTCCTTAACTTGGTCCGTGGAGTAGTGAAAAGTAGTAGTGATGACTAACTGTGATTTCAGTGAATTGACAGTAAACTACACCTCCTCCTCTTAGCAGGAAAATGTTGGACCATAAGTGTGGAATCCAGCATATGCTGTCAGGCATGGCTAATGTGTTGATTTGCTTAGCTATACTTTCTTTGTTTCAAGGGAGAGTTGGGTTGGGGCATGGAGAATCATTGAAAAGTAATAATTGTGATGAATAGTAGGACATTAAAAAATATACCTATGCTTAGAATCAAAGGGATCTTGGTTTAAATTGTAGTTATTCTACTGTTTATCTTGGACAAGTCATTTCTGTTCTAAAGACCTCAGTTTTCTCATATGCAAAATGAAGGGTTTTTTGTTGTTGTTTTTTTACCCGAAGTGAATTGGGCTACTTGGGATTTGAGAGTTTGCTCTAATAGGATGATCTTAACAAAGGCTGTATGACCACTTGTGAGGTCTGCTGTAGAGAGCATTCTGCTTCAGATATGAGAAGATCCCTTCCTCTCCTGGAATTCTATGGTACTGTGTAATCTGTGGGACCAGATTACTTCTAAGGTCCCTCTTTCCTTTTGAATCAAATATAAACTCCTTTGGTCAATTTTCAGTATCTGACTCCAGTCTACTTTTTCAAATTCATTACATCTTATTCCCCTATAATAATTATGGTTGATATTTTAAGATTTACAAAGCATTTTACACTTTACTATTCTTTTGCTCCTCTATGATTCAGTTAAATTTGCTTAGCTTTTGCTGTTTGCATACAACATTCCACTGCCCATCATTGTGCTTTTATGTAGGTTGTACCTTACACCTGTAATCCCCTAACTCTTCATCTTCATCTCTTAGAATTCTGTCTTCCTTCAAAGCTCAAATGAAGCACTTCTTTATTTCTCCCACCTGTGAGTGCTTCCTCTACCATCCCTCCAAAAAATTACCTTTTATTTACATTGGATATATTTTATATCTAATTATATACTTCCATATTATTTTCTTTGAGAGAGGACAGAGACTGTTTTATCTTTGCTTCATTTGTAGCACTTAGCATAATGCCGGTCAGTACTTAGTAAATATTAATTGATTGTTTTGATTTAAGGTGCCATGGATAGGCTAACTTCCATTTCAAAAGTATTGGTCCCAATGGCTTTGTAACTCAGGGTTCTTTGGACAAGAAGCTTTCTTTTTCTGCAATATCTTCTTGCTTTTAAGTAATTCTTTTCCATTTAACAAATATTTATTAAGAAATATTTATTAAGTCCTTACTATGTCCAAGAATATTTCCCTTTTAGCTTCATATGAATGAACCTTTCTACCCTACTGCTGTCTTCACTGAGTAGAGATACGAATTGGAGGGGGAAGACTTTTGTTTCCTGATGATCACTGGTGGGTAGGAAGGTAACTAGGATACAGAAGAGCTTCCTAAAACAATGTGATCAGAATCCTGCTAGAGGCTGCCTTTAATGATTCATACAGAATAGAATGTTATTTTGTAAGTTGTGTGCTATTAAGTGGAATGGAAGGATAATGTCAGAAATAATTATACCATTTTGATTCTGTACTCAAGCTAGACACTAGCTCCTCCAACATGTCAGGCAGCACTAACTCATGTAGGCAGCTGAGCCTATATAAACCATAATGTTACAGTTGGCTTAGTCAGTCATTGTTATCATCAAGCTATTTGGTCCCAGTGTACACTCAAATTGAGTACAAAATTTAATTCTCTCTCCAGTTGTAAATTTCTGTGGCATCGAAGAATATGATGCACCAGAAGAATACAGTTATTGATGATATTAATTCTTTGAATCTATCTGGTGTACTTTACTTTGGCAATGATTTTATAATCCTGAGATAGGTCTTTATTCCAAAGAGATCAAAGAAAGAGGAAAAGATCCCCTATGTATAAAAATATTTATAGCAGCTCTTCTTTTGGTGGCAAAGAACTGGAAATTAGAAGGATGCTCATTAATTAGAGAAAGGCCAAACAAATTAGGGCATAATTTATACAATATTTATAGGAAACAATGAAGGAGAGGTTTTAGAAACACTTGGGAAGACTTGCATAAACCAACGAAGGTTGAAGTGAGAACCAGGAGAATAAAACAATAACTGTGATATTATTTTGTAGTTTTTCTGTTGTTTTCAGTCATGTTTGACTCTATGACCCCCATTTGGGGTTTTCTTGAAAAAGATATTGGTTTGCCATTTCCTTCTCCAACTCATTTTATAGCCAAGGAAATTGGAGCAAACAGAATTAAGTGGTTTACCCAGAGTTGCACAGTTAGTAAATGTCTAAGACCAGATTTAAACTCAGGAAGATGTCTTCTGATTCCAAGTCCAGAATTCTATCCATTATGCCATCTAGCTGCTGAAAAGCAATATTATAGAGACAAACAATTTGAAAGATTTAGAAACATTTTTCAACACAATGACCAACCACAATCCCATATAACAATGGAATACTAATCATAACATTCCTATAAGTAGGCAACATGCCTCCTATTGCAGAGTTCTATGAGAAGAAAACCCACCACTGGGCGCAGCATTTCATTTTCCTTTTGGACAAGTGCTACTTGTTACAATTTTTCCTGACATCAGTTTAAATGTTTCTCTTTGTATTTTTTTTTTACCCATTGCTTCTGATTCAGCCTTCTGGGATGAAATAGAATAAGTCCTTTTTCCATGATAGTCCTTAAATATTTGATATTTTTGGTACCCATGTGTAAAAATTTACATTTTTCCCTATTTAAATTCATTTTTAATGGATTCAGTCTTATGCTCCAGCTTGTTTTGAATCCTATCAAAACTGTTATTTATCCCTCCCAAATTTGGGCCATCTGTAAGTTTCATAAATATACCATTTATGCTGTTGGTGGCACAGTGGACAGAAAGCTGGGTCTACAGTCTGGAATATCTGAGGTCAAATCCGGCCTCAGTCACTTATTGGCAGGTCATGTGACTCTGGGCAATCATGTAACACTGGGCTCAATTTGTAAAAGGAGTATAATAAATTATACCTCCTTGGAAGAATTGTTATGGAGATCAAATGAGATATTTCTTTAAAATGCTTAACACAGTGCCTGACATATCTCTGTCTTTAAATAAGTCATTAAAAAAAAAGGATAAATAGCACAATCCAACTCCATATCCTTAAGATACTGCATTGCCATTGAACCACTAACTCTTTGAATCTGGCTATCCAGCTAATTCTGAATCCAGCAGATTATATTATCATTTAATCCATATCTCTCAATCTTCTCCACAAAAACACTATGAGATAACTTTAAGTTCGGCTAAAATATGGCAAACTATACCTTCCACATGCCCCTTATCCACCAGTTTAGCAATCCTGTCAAAAAAAGGAAATGAGGTTAGACTGATTTGACCTATTTTGATGGAGCTATGAAAGCTTTTTGCAATTACTTTTTCCCTTTCTAGATATTTGCCAGTCATCTCTTTAGTGACTTGTTCTATAATTTTCCCCAGAATCAAGTCAAGTCCATTGCCATATAAGATGAAGACTGTTTTCTTTCCTTTTTGAAAATTGGGACATTTTCCTTTCTCTAATCTTGCATTTTCTCCATATCTCTGGATTAATGAAATACCATTGAACATGCTTTCATAAACCATACTTGCAATTCTTTTGGAGCCCAAGCACATAGTTACTGAGCTAGGTAACTTGAATTCATCAATGTTCTGGTGTTTTATTTTTATCTTTTCTTCATTTTGAACTTAAATACAAAAAGAAAAAAAAAGTATTCCCATGTACACAGGACAACATAAAAAAAAAGGATTCGATATGAAATTATGATCTTTGTTTTACATTATCTAATTTTTCTTGAAAAACTATGCAATAGATAGTACACATCATCTTTAAAACTAACTTGCTTTTTTGGGCTTCCTTCTGGGTTTTCTTTTCTTCTCTGCTGTGCATTTTGAAAAAAATTTTTACTCCGTCCTACCTCTTCCCACCCCACAATACCCACATGTTTATACGCACATGTATATATATGTATCACAATACACATATCCTTCTACACATATTTCTATTTACATGTTCTTTGGAAGTGGATAACATCTTTCTTCATAGGTCCTTTGTAGTTGATTTGAATATTTATAGCACTTAAAATAACAATCATACATACTATCATGTTACTTATCTATAATATCTATTGGCCATTAGTAATTTTTATTCTGTCATTTCTCATATTAAGTTCATTCTTCTTTAAAGAAACAACAAATAGATGAAGAATTAGGCATCTCTTCCTTCCTTTTGTTGTTAGTTAGCATTATCTCATCTACCATAAAGAGAAGACCCATTTCTTCTTTGTTCATCCTTTTTCTCCCAATATAATCTAAAAACTCCTCTTTTTTTGTCCTTAGATTCCCTTACAAGAGTCAGTTCATCCTGAGATTTAGTATTCTAGTATGCTTTTATATATATTCATCTTCTGTGACCTGTCCTTGCTTCCATTTTTTTGGTACATTTTTTTTAAAACATAAGTTGGGAGGCAGCTAGATGACAAAGTGGATAGCACACCAGCCCTGAAGTCAGGAGGACCTGATTTCAAATGTGATCTTAGACACTTAACACTTCTTAGCTGTGTGACTCTGGGCAAGTCACTTAACCCCAATTGCCTCAGCAAAACAAAACAAAACAAAATGTAAGATGGTTGGTGAGTTCCTTATGAATCCACATTGGTCTTCAGATAAATTAAATTTTATTTCCCCAGTGGAACTGTTTCCCTTTAAGGCTTCAGAATTTTATTCCTAAGCATCTCCTCCTGTTCCTTTTGAGCTCACCTCCTCTACAATATTTTAGTCTTTGGAACCATACTAATCTTTGAGAGGTGAAAGAGGAAAGTTAAAGGAATTCCAGCTTATGGTTTTGATCTTCTCTTTGAAATAAAAGGTTAGCATTCCATTAAAACATCATACAATTTTAGAAGCAGGTTCACCAAGCCTCTACTCAGGTTGCCAATAGGTGAAGCAAACTGCAGATGCTCCAAAGAAAGTTACAAACTACACATTCTTATTTTTGCTACATGATAGGTCTACCTCATTTTCAACATATCAGTCATTAATTTTTTAAAATTTTAAATCTCATGTGTAAATCATAATTAGTACCTTGTTTCTTTCTATTTTTACCCACAACACATTTCTCCATTGCCTTTTGGAGAAGTTGATTCTTGATAGATTGTTGTGTTCCATGATTTAAATCAATATAGCACTTTGGGAGAATACTAAAGTTTAAAAACATGGGTTTCAATAGCGGAGAAACACTTGACACTGTTAAAAGTACTTTCTTAAATATCATCCAGCTGGATATGTTCCTCTTATTCAACTATAGGTCCAAGTCATCTTTGTCTATTGTGCCTATACAGAGAATATCTATATGGATATATTTACATAAGGAGAGTTAGAGATAGATAGATGTAGATACATAATGAATCAATCAGTCAACAAACATTTATTAACTACCTTCTATTTGCCAAGTATTATACTAAATGCTGGAGATACAAAAAGAGGTAAAATATAAACCTTACCCTCAAGGACCTGACATTCTAATGAGGAGAGAACATGCAAAGAAATACACACAAAACAAACTATACACAGAATTAACAGAGGTAAAGCTTAACAGAAGGATTGGGGAAAGCTTCCTGTCATAAGGAACCAAAGTCAAGAGTTGGAGTGACTTGATCATGAAACAGGAAGTCACTGAATTAAAGATTTCATTATGGGAGTAAAATGTGGGAAAATTAGAAAGGGAAAAGAGGGCTAAATTATGAAGGGCTTTGAATACCAGAGTATTTTGTATTTGATCCTGGAAATCAAAGAATCACTGTAGTTTACTGAGTAGGAAGTAAGGTGACATGATCAGACCTATGCTGTAAGAAAATCAATTTAATGACTGAATGGAGGATGGATTAGAGTGGGGAGAGATTTGAGACTGGCAGACCTGCCAGCAACTATTGTAACAGGCCAAGTGTAATGTGATAAGGGCCTGAACTAAAGTTAGTAGCAGTGTCAGAGGCAAGAAAGGGGAATATTTGAAATATTTTGCCAGCATAAAATCGATAGGCCTTGCCAACAAATCAGGTATGGAGGATGAGGGACAGTGAATCAGGATGATTCCTAGGTTTCAAGCCTGAGGGACTCAAAGGATGCTGGCCTCTATAATAACAAAGAAGGTGGAAGTGGGGAAGGCTTGGGGAAAAGATAATGAGTTATGTTTTGGAAAATGTCTGCTGAATATTCAATCTGAGTTGTCCGAAAGGCAGTGATGCAAGATTGGGGCTGGCGAAGAGTTTTTAATTACCATAGAAATGGTAATAAAATCTTAGGAGCCAATGAGATTACTAAGTGAAGTAATAGAGATGGAGAAGAGAAGATGGCTCTGGACTAAATCCTGAGGGACATTCATAATTTGGAAGAGGACACAGCAAAGGAAACAGAGAAATGGTCACATAGGTAGGAGAAGAACCAGGAGAGAATTGAGCCCTGAAAACCTAAAAGGAAAAGAGTATTAGGGAGGAAAAAGTAAATATCTATATCTATATAAACATAAACAAATATGTTTATGTAAAATGTCTATTGATATATCTCTAGCTATATATCTATATCTATCTCTGTCTCTAAAGAGATAAATAAATGACATATAGATAGATAAATGAATGTAGATGTAGATTTAGAAACTAGTAGATTAACTCAATAGTCATGCCTTCAATTATATGTCATAATTTGAGCAATATGACTTTTTCATCCCCTCAGTTTTTCTTATGTGGATTGCTAGGCCAATTTCCTTTTCTGTAAATCTTAATCTGTAGTATTTCCAGGTTTAATGTCATCTTCAAACAGAAACATTTGGAAACCCCATCTAAAGTGGGGTTATTAACTTTGTTTGAATGGATCCCTTTGTCAATGTGATGAATCCTATGAACCCCGTTTTCAGAATAATGTTTCAAATATAAAAGAAAATATAGTGGATTATAAAGAAAAACAATATAGCTATCAAAATGTTTTAGAAAACAAGTTCATGGACCTCAGATTAAACCTCTGTCCTATAGAGAACGGATTTTCTATGAATAATCCTGCATAGCATTTCTGGTGAGCTTAAAGTAACTCCATTTTATGCCTAGCTTTATATTTAGCTAGTGGCAAAGAGGCTACTCTCTCATAAGTTGATACTTTATTGAGAAATATTGGTTGCTCTTTAAAAAAAAATTCCAAATTTCAAATATAAAAGGTTTCAAGAATGTGTATGTAGATTTTTAAACAAAATCAAATATGTACATTTAGTATAAATTAAATTATGAAAATAATAAAATACAAATTTACAATTTTCTACATGAAGTAGAGGAAGGAGGAAAAAGCAAACTAATGATAAACAACTTCCAGTGAGCAGAACTTTGACATTCATGTAGAATCATCAGCTGCTCTGAAATAAACAGACTTAGAGGAGTTCTGAGAACAGTTCTCTACTCACTAAACTATGATGGATATTGGGTATACCAATGTGGGGGAGGTGTCTTCCAAGTGTACAAGTTCAGAAAACCTTTATTTTTCCCACATGTTAGCATAGAAAATCATTGTTTAGTGTCTAGTGTCATAACTTTTTTTTAAGAAAACACTCATATGTATATATATATGGTAGATTAATACAAAAATTAATTTATGAAAGATTCGGGAAATCACATAGAATCTATCCACTGGGTGGCACTGTACATTCTGAGCAAGGGACATCCATCCAAAGCCACTGAACTGATGGTGTTTGCCATCTTCCCTGGCAACAAGATTATTGTCAACCCATGGTTTTCTAGCCCTCTTCAATGACTGTTCTCAGAAAGGCACATTTCTGGGTGTCAGAGAGCCATTGAGAACTGTGAAACAGTGAGAAGATAGCTCTTCAACTGTCCTAGTGTTGGTGAATATGTCCTTCCAAAAGACACTTGTCATTCACATAAGATTCTTGCTTTTTAGATATGAAACAGGAAGAAAACACTTTGAGCAGATGTTGTAATGCAGAAAAATCTCTTATTTTCCAGAACTACTCTTTGCTGAACAAATTGTTTTTGTTCACACCCTTTCCTTCTTATTCTATATCCCTAACCCAGAACCCCCTTTATAGGCTTGGAACTTGCCAAACCAGAAATGTCCAGGCTACTAGTTAACTTGTGTCTGAAGTGGAAAAACAATTAGAACTATTTAAGTGGAACTGAGCTCCTTCCTGGAAAACACCCGGACTTACTCTACTTTCTGATAACTGTGATAATACTTGTAGTATAATAGGAACATCAAGCCTTGGATTTACCATTCTAGAGATAGCATTGTCCATCATGGTCTTTCTCCCCTCCAAACAGCTGAGGCTGTTTGGCAAAATCTCTGGATCTCTTCCCTGTCTTCCTTTCTCTATCCCAAGTGCTGGTTCCTGCCTGAATTTGGGGTTGTGTGCAGCCTAATAGTGTGAGGACAACTAAAACTCTCTTAGTGTAGGGGGCAGGGAAGTATGAAGGGTACATTTTAATCTACATTGTTAACTTTTTCTCCATCCCTTTCTTAAGTCTAGTCAATAAAAAAAACAATCAATTAGGTCCTGTTTTGCTGACTCCCTAGGTGTTAATGCTCACACTGAAAACTTAATAATTGGCTTTCCCAATTTTGAGCTGGTTTCAACACACCCCAATTTTGCCCTCATTTTGGAGCTATGAGCTGCTACTCCACTTTAGGGTGGAGGTGAATGCTGCCTCAGGATCCTTCAATGGGTACTCTTGGCCTTTCTATGCTTTGGATTTAAGTCAAGCGGTCTTCCTATAAGATACCAAACAAAAGGGCCTATTCCCTTCAGATTAACATGCTTGTCTAACTCTTTATTATAAAGAAAAATTAGTGGGGAATGTGCAGGAACAAAGCAGGAAATGATCTTTTAAAAAAAATCTAATTTTTTTTAAAGAATCCATGTAAATTAAGGGCCTTATCTTTCCTGTAATGGTGATTATAAAAGTAGATATGGGACATTTATAACAAATGGTTTATGAATCTAAGAGAGACAGTTCATATTCACAAGAAACTTAACTAATTATAATTTACTGCTAATAAAATAAAAATATAGCAAGAATATTATAGCTGTTTTTAAATTTTAGAAAGTTTGTTATGTAAAAAAGGGATTGAATTTGTCCTATTTGGCCTCAGAAATTAGAGTGAGGAGTAATGATTGAGAGCAACAAAAATACAAATTTAGGTTTAATGGAAGGAGCAAAAACTCCATAATAATGAAAAAGAATCAAAAGTGGAAAAGGCTGCCTTGGGAGATAAAGGGCTCCCACTCACTGGAGATCTGTCAGCAAGGACTGCATGACTATGAGTCTGGAATGTTGTAAGGAGGATTCCTGTTCCCCTATGAGTTGAACTATAGGAGATGACTTTTGAGGCTCCTTTCATCTCTGAGATTCTGTGACTCAGCAACATGCCAGTTTATGAAATAAGCACTTGAATTGCTCTTGTCCTGATTGAGGGCATGGCATATAATGGCCCTGACTTTTGTTTTGCCACTGGAATCTGATAACTTCAGAGAAAAAAAATGAGAAAAAAATGACTTTGTGCAGGTTCTGACTCTTTTAAATCTAATTCACATGCAAGTCAAAACATCATATCTGTGATGTTTTGTGATATCTGTGGACAAACAACAATAACAACAAAGGATTCTGCATAAAGCTTCTACAAAGAAAGAGGACTTCCAAAGCAGGTGTTGTAAATTAAATCTTTGTTAGACACGTTTCTTACAAAGTGTGTCTCTCTACTATTATTGTCTCCTCTCCTGGATGCTGTGTATATTTATAGGAAGGATAAAACCAGATATTTAGGAGAATATTTTGTGTTAACTGTTTTTACCATATTATCTGTGAGGTGGAGAAGCTGCCTCTGGGGATTCTATGTGCTGATTTGAGTTGAGGAATGCTACTATTTCTCCTCCTTCTCTCTCCCCCCTCAAGACATCACCTTCATGATATCACCTTTTTGATCACAAAGTATGGACTACTGCAATAGAACATGCCATAGCACAAATCAGGCCCAATCAAGAACTGGTCATCTCTGGCAGAGCTATAGACAGATCTGAGTATTTTATACAGAAGAATAAACAAAGGGCTTACAAATGCAACAGGACAGAGTAATCTGACCTCTGACTCCTTGGAATATACCAATCAAGAATGATTTTGATAAAGAGGCACAGAAGGCTTAAATGTCTTTGCTGCTCTGTGGTTATGTTTCTATAATTACCAATAATGCTCTTTTTTGCCGATGTCACACGTTTCCTTATGGGAAGAGAGATCTATTCTAATGAAACCACCTTCAAGTTCCAGACCAAATGTTTCTTTCCAGGAGTAGTACATAATTGCATTTTCCAATAGAAGGACAGCAACACATGGTGGTGGTCACATATTCCTCAAGAATCTGTGGGTTTCTTCTCAGGCAATTAGGGAAGTAAAAGATCCAGAGACTTCTGAGATGTTGCCAGGACTACTCTAGCTCAATCAATCTAGTCACTTTCTGCAAAAATTTTAGAAAAATACTAAAACTCTACCATTTCCTAATTTGCAAGTATTTGTTGGAAGTCAAGGTAGTAGGTGGTATTGGAGCATATTTTTCTCCTTTTAATAAAGTGTTGTGTGTTTTATTTAGCAGTTAATCTCTTTTCTTTGTTCTGGAAAAAAATTTACCCAATTCATGATTTCATTCTTCTTGGAGGCACCAGATGAGTGCTAGGCTTGTATTCCTCCCCTGTAGACTGCTGTTAAAGGACCTAAAGGAAGGTCATACCACAAACACACTGCTGAGAAATAGGAAATGTCCCAGCAAGTTACTATGTTTATAAAGAAAAGTTAAGACTCTCTTTCAAATAGTTTTCAAAACCATCTAGCCCACAGGAATTATTTTTGCCCTGCTAAAACTATTCAAATCAAATATGAAATAATAAACTTCTGGGGTTCTTAACATAGTAAACAATTAATTACTCTGAAATAGTTATCAATATATATTTTTATATTCATGTCCTCTGAAATTTATCTACAATATCCTTAATGAGTTCATTAATACCTGGTCTATAGACTAAGTAGGATGGGAACTTAAGGACATTAAGAATGGATTCTTTTATCAAGCGAAACATAATGTTTATTTAAAAAAATATACATATGTCCTAAATAATACAAATTATCTGTTAACTGAATTGGCTTAACAAATTTTTTTAGTTCTCTTCACTTTGCCTGGGTTAGTGAGAAGTAGACTTAAAGAAGATAGAACTCTTTAAGAAATCTACTTGGAATCTTTCCAGATTTCACATTTGTGAAATCATAATGAATAGAACAGAAGCTTTCTTACTTGGGAAAATATTTTTTCTATTTCCCACCCCTCCTCTCTTTTAAAAAATTCCAACAAAGACCTATATTAGAGTGAGAAATATTTTCCCAGTCCCAAAGGAGCCTTCCATTCTTCCTGAAAGATAGCTGAACTGAAATGTTGTTAGGGCTATTCAAGAAAATAAAGACTCTAACTTGAGATTAACTTTTAAAAGCACTTTAAGCATATTTTCTTCATTCATAAGAACATTTATCATATGACTCAGTACAAATGCAATACTAGAAACTTTCATTACTCTGCTGTTTTGTTTTTACACCTCCTCTTACATTTCCAACCACTTCTCTAAAAAGATAGGTCATTCAGGATGACCTTTGGATTTGATCGTGTAGCCCATTTAGTCTTTGGAAAGTTTCTCTCTAATTCCTATTTTGGAGTTTTTCTCTAAATAGACAAAGGAGTGAAGATCGTTAAAATGGGAAGTTAGATGTCAGTGGATAGAAGGCCAGGCCTCAGGACCTATCTATAGAGCAGCTAGGTGATATAATGGATGAAGAGCACTGGCCTTGGAATCAGGAAGACCCATTTCCCTGAGTTCAAATCTGGCCTCAGACACTAGTTATGTGAACCTGGGCAAGTCACTTAATCCTGCTTGCCTCAGTTTCCTCCTCTGTAAAATGAGCTGGAGAAGAAACTGGCAAACCACTCTGGTATCTTTGCCAAGAAAATCCCAAATAGGGTCATGAAGAGTTGGACACAACTGAAATTAGTCAGCAACAAAAGTAGAAGTGAGGTCTTGGGGAAGAATTATGAGAAGATGGAGGAGAAGGTCAAGACATTTCAAACTCTCCAAATTTTCCCCACAAATAGAATAAATGTGTGCCTCAGAGGAAACACAGATTGGTGAAAGATCAAGAAAACTTAGGAGCAGGGGTTCTCCTGCCACAACTAAAGACCTAAAGAAAGCCCCCAGGCCAGGGATTAACTTTTGTGACAAGCAAACACTTCTCAGCAGAAGCAGCAAGAAGGTACCCCAGAGGCAAACTGGATTTGGCTGGAGCTAGACAGGAACCACAGAGACTTTAGCTTCTAGGACTGATAAGGGGTCAGGGTCTGAGTCCCCAGAGAAGACTAAGGGAACCTCGGCTGATTAGGAATGCCAGGCCCAGCTGTGCTGCTGAGATGTGGCCCTGGTTGGGAAAGAACCAGAACATTCTGTGAGTGCAGAAGCAGCAGTTAGGGACACTGCAGGGTACTCACATTTGCAGGACTGGGGAGCTCTTGGTTTGGGGTTCCAGGTCAGAGGGGAGAATTGAAGTGAAGATAAAGACACTGTCCCACCCACCCCATCATTCAAAGTTCTTACACTAACACTCCTCATTTAAATAAATATATAAATGAATGAATGAATAAAACATGAACTGGCAGAGAAGAGGGGGTCCAGCCATAGAAACTTGCTGTGGGAATGGGGAAAACCTGGATTCATCTTCAAAAGAGGACATTGAAGTAGGGGGAACTTAAACAGCTGTCTGTCTAGAGAAAATTTATAGAACTTAAAAGAAAATTTAAAAATCAAATGAGAGACATTGAAGAAAAAATAAAAAATAACTATCCAAAAAAACCAAATTTATGAAAAAAAAAGTTAACCAACTAGTAAAAAAAGATATAAAATCTTCAAATAATTCTTTAAAATTAGAATTGGGCAAAAGGAAGTCAGTGAAGCTGTAAGAAACTAAGAAATAACAAAACAATATAAAGAATGAAAAAATATAATAGAATGTGAAACATTTTATAAGAAAAAACAACAGTTCTGTAGAACAGATTAAGAAGAAAAAATATAAAAATAATTCGACAACCTGAATGCTGGCACTGATATGGGGTTGCAGATCCAAACCCACCCTTGCTTGCCTATATTGTAATACTCTTGTCCATATTCCCTACAAATTTTCCACTGGACATCTATCTGACATGCTGGGGGCTTTTTCACTTTTTCTCATGTCATAAGAATATCAATAAAGAACATGGGCTGTCCATTTATTATCTTTTGCTCTTATCATGTACTTAATCCATGTTCTTTTCATCCTTGCAATACTTTGATGACACCTTTTATTCATATTTGCCTCTGTATTCCCCCCCCCCCCGCCCCGTTGTTTAGCAATCTGCATGCACTACCATGCACATACTCAATTGTTCTTTGGTTGATACTCATTTTCAATTCTTTTACCTTACATGGATAAAATAATTTTCATACATCTCTATTAAATCCAATATTACTATTGGGTTTGTGACACATGAGCCAAAAATGAGTTTCCTCCTTAGATTTGCGGAGATAATATTCAGAGTAGGGACTATGAAAATGTACATATAAAATGAAGGTAGAGTTGGGATTATGAACAGAGTATATCACTTTCAGTGAATACTACCATCTTGGCTACACAGAGAGAACTTGCCTTTTTCTAGTTAGCAGAAATAGGAGAAAATGGACAAATAAGTGAAGAGATGACTACTGTTGAGAAGTACAAAGTGTTGTATACCGTTTCTGCTATCAAAAATAAACCAACATTTCACACAATTGAATGTTGTGTGCTTGAGTATGAATAGATACACACAATGAATTTAACCTTTGGACAAGGTTGATAAAATATAATTATGAATCTTTTTTTTTCAGGAGTGGGGAAATACAACCAGTTGTTTTTTTGTTTTCATAAATGAATTAAATGACCAAAATATTCTTCATCTGATAACCAAACTTCTGGTGAGTGTCTGTTCCTGAAGGGCAACAACTGGTTTTCATCATTGTCTTTTGTATCTTCACTACCATAATATCTTACATGAAGAAAGTAGGCTTTGAATAAAATTTATTGAATTATTATTGAATAATAGTTTTAAAGCTGGAAAGAATTTTAGAGTTCACTTAGCTCAACTCCTTATTTTATAGCTAAGAGAACTGAGACCTAGAGAGGTTATACACCTTGCCTAAGAATACAAAAGTATTAAATCTCAAATCCAGTGATTTTTAGACCCAATGTAAACAAAGAGATAAGCTCACTGGGATGTAGCAATAGGTAGTCAAAAGTGACCCCCCACATCAGGGTATCATGACATTATTAATCTGTTAATAAAAGAGGTAATATAGCTTAGGACAAGTTATATTTCCACTGACATGGGAGCAGAGAGGAAGTACACCCTGGGAAAAAGATAACACTTCAGGTTGTCAATGCCCTCTGAATTTTCTACCATGAAGCAAAGCTCCAGTCATTCCTTCTTAATTATAACTCTGATTTGGCAAAACTGTAGAATCATGGGAAGCAACAATAATAGCAAAACTATCTATCAAAAATGGAACCGCTGTTTTCAGATATCTTCTGAATAAAAAAGGCAGTGCCACATTGGTAGCCTTGAAAATAGCAGTTATGCTACAAATGTGTACAGTAAGGGAAAAACTCACTGAAATGAAACCATTGAGTGATTCAAGGGGTTGTGTTAAAAATTCTTTAATGATACCTCAAGCAGTAAATAATTGCTCAATTATGTCACAAGTATGCTTTTCCTCTGTGATAACAAGCATTTGCATGTTTCAAGTATTGAAAGTCTGTTTCTGAAGTGATTTTAAATCATTAGGATTTAAATCATTGCACAACTGTTTTGGTATTTGTGCAGTTATTACATGAAACCTTGATCACTTTTGATCCAAGCACAAAGTGTTCTTGTAGTTTTTTCAATTTGTCATCAAATTGTTTCCAAATGGTGACAAGGATTTGACATTTGAGCATAAACTTATTCTTGACAGATGGTCAGATGCATGTGAATACCTTTATTTGTGTTCTGTACCTTCTAGAAAATAACTTCTTTATTCCCTTCTGTTACGGTACTTGTACTTCATCATTTGTATAATCATGTGATCAAGATATCATTAACATTTTCATTCTTGAAATATAAATGTTAAGCTATTTGAAAACTCTGACTGCTAAGCATGTACATCATAATACATCTTAAAAATCTTAGGGATCATTCCAAATATTCTGCAGAGACAAACCTTAGACTATCACTCATTCTAGAATTAAGGCTGTTTACTATCTTCCATCTGGCAGATTTTCAAATGATTTAACTGACAATACTAGTCACTTGTTGGTAGAGTTTTTATGTGCTAATGGCAGGATGGGAAAAAAAATCATGTCTGAAGAGATTATTTCCTTACAAAGGTAAGTTTATATATAAATATATTTTTAAAAAGAAAGCAATATGTACTTTAAGTACATTAATCACTTAATACAATGCTTGTCATTAGCCAGTAGAAAAGTAAAAATTTTATAACATAAGTAACTGTTCCTTTTCACTGACTGGGTAGGTGACTAAGAAAAATTAGTTTTTATCTCTCAATAAGAAAGGTTATAAAAGTCTCCCACCATTTTTCAACACATATTTGTGCAAGTGGGCATTTTTACTTTATTATTGCTTTAAATCAAAATATAGGAATAAATTTGATATAGAACCAGATTTAAAACTGATTTGGAATCAAAAATACAAACCTTAAAATTTTGCCGATGTGATTATTGCATTATGTTTAACATCTTCCAAGTTATAACTTATTTTATTAATGTATTATTTTTCAAAAAAATTGTAAAATGAATAAATTTAACATAAAGTCATGCAGTAGGCATATAGGGTCTATTTAATCTGTATAGACTATTCCAAATAAGATATCGGTAATTATTTTATAATTTGAATTTTTTTTTTTTTTACTTTTTGCTGAGGCAATTGGGGTTAAGTGACTTGCCCAGGGTCACACAGCTGTTACGTGTCTGAGACCAGATTTGAACTCAGGTTCTCCTGACTTCAGGGCTGGTGCTCTATCCACTGCGCCACCTAGCTGCCCCTATAATTTGAATTTTTTTTTTTTATTTTTTTTTTTTTATTAAGCTTTTTATTTGTATAACATATGTATGGGTAGTTCCCCAACCTTGATCTTTACAAAGCTTTCCAATACAAATTTTACCCCCAGTCCCCTCCCCTCCCCCAGATGGCAGGAAGTCCACTACATGTTAATAATGTTGAAATGCTTGAGAAGTTATGCAAGAAAAATCCTATCTACAAGAAAAAAAAAAGAATCAGAGAAAGGCAACACAATGCAAGCAAATGTCAATAGAGATCATGAAAATGTTACGTTGTGGCCCATATTTCATGTCCCTCTTTCTGGGTGTATATGGTTTTCTTCAGTGAATAACTGGAACTGGTTTGAGACAATTCTTTATTGCAGAGAGCCATGTCCATCAGAATTGATCATCATGTAATACTGTTGTTGCTGTGCATGATGATCTCCTGGTTCTGCTCGTTTCACTCAGCATCAGTTCATGCAAGTCTCTCCAGGCCTCTCTGAAATCGTCCTGCTGGTCGTTTCTTACAGAACAATAATATTCCATAACATTCATATACCATAATTTATTCAGCCACTCTCCAATTGATGGGCATCCCTTCAGTTTCCAGTTTCTAGCCACTACAAAAAGGGCTGCCACAAACATTTTTGCACATGTGGGTCCCTTTCCCTCCTCTAAGATCTCTTTGGGATATAGGCCCAGTAGAAACACTGCTGGGTCAAAGGGTATGCACAGTTTGACAACTTTTTGAGCATAGTTCCAAATTGCTCTCCAGAATGGTTGGATCCGTTCACAGTTCCACCAACAATGTATTAGTGTCCCAGCCCTCCCACATCCCCTCCAACATTCATCGTTATCTTTTCCTGTCATTTTAGCCAATCTGACAGGTGTGTAGTGGTATCTCAGAGTTGTCTTCATTTGCATTTCTCTGATCAATAGTGATTTGGAGCAACTTTTCATATGACTAGAGATGGTTTTAATTTCATCATCTGAAAATTGTCTGTTCATATCCCTTGACCATTTATCTATTGAAGAGTGGCTTGAATTCTTATATATATGAGACAATTCTCTATATATTTTAGAAATGAGGCCTTTATCAGAACCATTGAATGTAAAGATGGTTTCCCAATTAGATGCTTCCCTCCTAATCTTGTCTGCATTTGTTTTGTTTGTACAGAAACTTTTTAACTTAATATAGTCAAAATTATCCATCTGGTGTTTAATTAGGAGTTCCAAGTCTTCTTTGGACATAAATTTGTTCCACCTCCACAGGTCTGAGAGATAAACTATATTACGTTCCTCTAACTTGCTTACAAAGTCCCTCTTTATATCTAGATCATGAACCCATTTAGATCTTATCTTGGTATGTGGTGTTAGGTATGGGTCAAGCCCTAATTTCTTCCACACTAGTTTCCAATTTTCCCAGCAGTTTTTGCCAAATAGAGAGTATTTATCCCAAAAGCTGTGTTCTTTGGGTTTATCGAACACTAGATTGTTAAGGTTAATGCCTAGGTTGTCCTGATAACCTATCCTGTGCCACTGATCCACTGCTCTATTTCTTATCCAGTACCAAACGGTTTTGATGACCGCTGCTTTATAATATAGTTTTAGATCTGGTACAGCAAGGCCACCTTCATCTGCCTTTTTTTTTCATTAATCCCCTTGAAATCCTTGACCTTTTGTTCTTCCAAATGAACTTTGCTACTATTTTTTCTAGATCTGTAAAATAATTTCTTGGGAGTTTGATTGGTATGGCACTAAATAAGTAGATTAGTTTGGGTAGTATTGTCATTTTTATTATGTTCGCTCTGCCTACCCATGAGCACTTAATATTTTTCCAATTGATTAGGTCTGATTTTATTTGTGTGGAAAGTGTTTTGTAATTTAGTTCGTATAGTTTCTGACTTTTCCTTGGCAGATAGATTCCCAAATATTTTATCCTATCATCTGCTATTTGGAATGGAATTTCTTTTTGTATCTCCTGCTGCTGAACTTTGTTGGTAATATATAAAAATAATTTGAATTTTTTAAAAGTTATATTTTGAGTTCTCATAATTATAGGCAGAATAAAATTTTATAATTATGATTATGTAATATAAATTTTTATTTGAAACAATCACATTTGCAGTTATTTTAAGCATTTAATGAATGCATGAAGAATGTCATGAATCAAATATTGAATTATATATTTCACAACACATTTAATTTTATTGAAAGGGGTTCATGAAACAAAAAACACTAGGAACTACTGGACTGAGAGTCAGAAACTAATCCTAGTTTATTCACTTATTTTTGTAACCTCCAGAAAATCACTTACCTTCTTTGAGCCTCAGTTTCCTCATCTATATAATGAAGGATTCAGACAACACAAATTCCATGGTCCATTCCAGCTCTAATATAATGTGATTCTATGATTCTAAAGGACAGTCTCTTCTCTCTGTCTCTGTGTGTTTGTGTGTGTATATGATGTATGTGTATATATACATATGTATATATATATGTGTGTGTGTATGATATATGTGTGTATATATATACATATATGCACTGTGGAAATAACTTAGTAGTGTCAAATCTTGGTGTGTTTTTGTGACAATTGTCCTTCCATTCTCCTCTTAAATTCCAAGATAATATGTTAATCATCTGGACTTGTTAGGATCTATCCTTTTCTAAGAAAACTTTCTTAGAAGTTCAGAATGGAGAAGGGTGGAATAAGGATTGGTAAATGATTGTTTGATAAATCTGATAATTTTTCTAGTTCTCAAGTTTGTTGAGAAGAACTATATCCATGATAACTTTAAAGCCCTGGAATACCACAGGATGTTATACATATTAAACAGTACATAAATGTTTGTTAAAAATGAAGATGAGAGGAAGAAGAAGGATACAAAAGGAGGATGAAAAATAGAATCTGAACAAAGGCACAGTGTTGCTGGCTAACAAGCCAGGATAATTAATAGAACTATGTTCTTGGAATAGAACCATAAAGGGGAACTTTTAAGCAAAGGGAAATTTTGAGAGGTGGGACCAAAATGCTTATAAAAGAATTTGTTTCGTAGAAGATAGCTAGTCTTGGTCAAGGCTGAAACTTGTATCTGGCTTTCATGGATATCCAGGACTTAGGCTTCTGTGTGTGACTTAGTGGTCCATGTGGTGAGACTAAGGATTAAATTGGACCTTCCCAGAACCAAAGTTTGTTTTGAGGTTCAGAAACGATTCTCGGACAATTCATCCTCCCTGTCCAATTTATTGGCTGAAAACATCTTGCCTGCTTTCACCTAATTTGAATTCAGACTGTTGACAGCAGACAGCTGTCAGTCAGGCACCAAGAGCTTGCATAATTGTACTAGCCAAGCTTAAGGGGTCTCTAAAGGCTGAAGCTCCAATTATCCAGCTGCAGTGCCTCCACTTCATGCTAAACAGCTGTCTCTGATCAAAAAGCACTTCAGCTATAATTCAACAGACCATCCTCTGCTGAGTCTTAACTCAGACTTATTGTTCAGCCAAGTCAATTTTGTTCCACAGACATAACCCATGGTTGGTACATGACCTCATGGAAAAAAGAGTAAAATGATAATATGAATGCCATAGTTGGAGTTCATTGAATAATGTTGAAAGAGTTAATGCAGCTTCTCAAATTGCTCAAGCTGACTCTCATAAAGGGATGCACTGAAGCAAGCTTGATTCTTAAATTTTCATTGTCAACATTCATACAAATCAGAGGAGTAGCTAGTACAGCAATGGACAGAGTGCTGGGCCTGGAGTCAGGAAGATTCATTTTACTGAGTTCAAATCTGGCCTCGGACACTAACTAGTGACCTGAGCAAGTTATTTAACTCTGTTTACTTCATTTTCCTCATTTTTAAAATCCACTGGAGAAGCAAATGGCAGACCATTACAGTATCTTTGTGGAAAAAAATCCAAATAGGATTACAGAGTCAGACTTGACTAAACAACAAAAATACAAATCAGGATTTAATTTATTGTTTTGTTGATTGTCTAGATTTTAAAAAATGATAAAGAAAATGTTAATTCAGATTAAACCTAAAGAGTGTTTTGAGGACTTGTCTTGCCAAGTCACAATGAGAGAAACTGAATTCAAAACTTGGGATAAATTCTTTCACCTCCCAAACCCTAGTCTCCTCTGTTGAAATGGAGATAACAATAGTTTCCATCTTAAACAGTTGTTTTTAAAGATAAAATGAAATAATGTGTACACACACACACACATACATACAAAAGCACTTTGCAAATATTAAAACTCCTAATACAGGAATTTGTTTTGATTGACCATATATGTTTAGAACAAGGCTTTTGTTTTTCTGACTTTCTCAGTGGGGAGGGAGAGAAGATAGGAGGGAAAGAAAGCAAGATCTTTTGAAAATAAAATAAAATTTCATTAAAAAACCTTAAAATGTTGGTTGTTATAATTACTATAATTGAGCCTCTTGAGCCTTAGTTTCCTCATCTGTAAAATGAGAGGGTTGGATTAGATCATCTTCAGTGTTTCTTTCAGCTCTAAATCTGAAGGTGTCTAAGTACCTAAATAACTTGGTGTATGGAGACAGGAACAAAGTATTTATTTATTTGGCTGGTTTGATAAATAGGGAACATCCACTCCTGCATTAGGCTTTGATTTCTCTTCACAGACACATTTATACTATAAAAAACAAACACGTCTAGAATAATATAGAAGCTTTTTTTAAAATTTAAATTTAAAATTTTTTTGGCCTTAACAACAGGAGGTGGTGTGCTCTTGCCATAGTTTCTTTCTCAAGCAATGCTTTTCTTTATTCCTCAGTCCAAAATTAGTTCTTTAATTTGAAGCAGTTATGAACACAGTACAGAAGTTATCCCTTGGGTTTTGTTCTTTCATCCTATCTCCATCCCGCCCTACCCCCATACTTATTGTTTATTCTGAGTTGTTTTTTTCTCTAGACTTCATACACAAGGGGCTGAAGTAGCTGGGCTTTCCCAAATCCCTTCCTTGTGCTCTTTAAAGATCCCTAAATTCCATCTTGAAAGAATGGAATGAAATCTGCATTAATTTCAATCAACTCCAAGTTAAATTCAAGCATCAAATTCTCCCATGTTTGGTGAAATCCTAGGACCCTGTTGATTTTGAGAATCTCTTCTAGGTTTAAAATTCGGTGATTCTATGGTTCTATATACAGTAAGTAGGAGTGTAAGTATTATTGGGGTAAGTGGGGCCAGGAAGCAGGGAAAGGTCAGAGGTAGGGGGCTGAGGGTTGTGAGAATGGTAAGAGAGTATGTGAATCTCCCTTTCCTCTCTCTTCTCTATAGATACATGCTACAACACAACATGTGATACTTTGCCCATATCCTAACAGCCTCATGGTCATGGAAAGGGGGGAAGCCAACAGCCCACACGACCATTTCTTTTGTCTGCCTTTCCAAGTTTTCAGAAACATAGTAAACTTGCATACCCAGCAGTCAGTTTGAATGAAAAATCTAGAAGGGGAACAAAAACAGACTTTTCTCCTCTACTTGGCTAAGAGGACTGGAGGCTGGAGAAGAAAGGTGTATTTATCTCATTTAGACCAGAATAGATATAAGAACAAAAAACCTGTATTGAGTTTTAAAGTTTATGCCAATTTTTCTTCTATCTTCCATCTGTTACGATGTCATTAAAGCAATAAAGCAGATCCATAACTAGAGAGGGGTAGTAAAGGATTTGATCCAGAATACTTGCTCTGTAGGAAATGTGCTTCTTTCCCTGACAATATTCCTGTACCTTGTGAAGACTTCAGCCCTGTTTCTGCCTTCCATATCCACAGGTAGATCATTTTTTGTTCCTTAATAAAGCCCCAGGCTACTACCCCTCATTATTATATCCCTCTTCTGAAGCCCTGAAATTCATTTATCATTCAGCTGATTAATATTAAGTGCCCACGAAGTGCCAGACTAAGTACTAACTAAGCACTTGAGATGAAAAAAAAAAAAAAAAAAAAAAAGGAAAGGATTGTTCCTCTCTCAGAGCTCACAAGCAACGGAAGAGACAACATTGTTAACCTATTATTAACATAATGACTATGTACAAACAAGTTACATTGGAAATAGTCACAGAGGAAAGTGTCTAGAATTCAGAGAAATCAGGAAAAGCTTCCTGTAGAATGAGGAGTTATAGTTGGAACTTGAAGGAAGCTACAGAAGCCAGCAGGTGGAGATGAGGAAGGAATGTGTTCCAGGTACAGGGGACAGCCAACCAAAATACCTGGAATGGGGATATGGAATCTCCTGTATGTGTGGAACAGCAAGGCGGTTCCCATGTAATTGGCTCAGACTTCTCACACTGAAAAAGCATTTTTGCCACATCCCAGGGAATTGATCTCTGCAGCCTTCTCCCATATTCATAGATTTTCTTGATTCCATTTTTGCAGCCTTCCTTGATTTCACCTCCTCTCAGTTTTCAGAGGTCAAGGATCAAATTACTATGTTTTAGGGAAGGTATCTGGAGGACAAGTCGTACCGACTAGCTTGATTGCATCAAAATTTAGGTGAATGGCTCTCATGAAAGCTACTTGTAGGATAAAGAATGGGAAGGCTGGAGGATTTTGGTTAAGTTGGAATCTCATGTCCTTTCTGCATAACAGGTGATGTTCTTTTAGCTACACCTTCCCCTATTCCGATTCCCAACAATGTTTTGGGCTATGTTGGAATTTTCCTTTTGAAGGCCCCCACCCATAAGGCATGTCCAGGGGGACCTCCTCCTTTCTTAGATCTTTGTGCTTAGATCTCTCCTTAAGATCTCCTTTTTTTTTCCACCCCTTATTTGTCCCAGGAGCTTATCTTACTTTGTAATGAACCAGGAGTTCTGAACATGTAGATGATCCACCAGCAAATCAATTTCTTTTTTTTTTTTAATTTTATTTTATTTGCATAACATATGTGTGGGTAATTCTTCAACAATAACCCTTACATAGCTTTCCGTTACAAATTTTTCCCCCCAACTCCCCACCCCTCCCCTAGATGGCAGGATATCCACTACATGTTAATTATGTTAAAATATTGGCAAATCGAATATATGTATACATATTTCCAAACTTATCATTGTTGTGCAAGAAAAATCTTATCTACACAAACGATATATCAGATAAAGGAAACACAATGTAAGCAAACATCAATCAAGGAGTATAAGAATGTTATGTTGTGGTCCACATTTCGCATCCCTCTCTCTGGGTGTATATGGCTTTCTTCAGTGAACAATTGGAGGTGGTTTGAAACATTTCATTGTTGAAGAGAGCCATGTCCATCAGAATTGATCGTCATATAGTACTGTTGTCAGCAAATCAATTTCACACAGTCCTCATGAAGAAATATTTGCTGCGAACCTTCCCTCAAACCAACAACATATGAAGCCTCTAGACTGATTTTGAAGTAAAAAAAATCCACAATATCTGGAGGACAACGCGTTTCTAGAAGATACTCTGGAAGAACTTCAAAACACGTCTATTTTAATTGGGCAGGGCGGTGGTCTGCTGAACCCAGACTGCAGCACAGGGAGACCAGGGCAGGGAGCTGGAGCAGGAGTAGGAACAGGAGTCAGAACAGGAGTGGGAGCGGTGTGCTTTCCACACACCTGGGAGTGTTCTGTGGGTCTCTTGGGCCAATCTGTCCTGATTGTGGGCAGGTGGTTTGGAGGATCTGCCTTTTGTGGGGGAATAGATTGTGAACCACTGAACCCCTGATTAGCGTCGGACCTAGCTACCATTACACAGCACTCTAGGGTGATCAGTCAATCAGCAGAACTGCCCAGCACCTGAAATAACTCAATCATCAGCAGAACTGCTCCACACCTGAAATAACTCTATCAGCAGAACTGCCCCAGGGCAAATTAAAGCAGCTGTTCCTCCTTTGCCTTGAACAGACATCATACCTTTAAAAAAAATGAATAAAAAACCAAAAAGAGCTCTCACCATAGACAGCTTTTATGGAGAGAGGGAAGAACAGACCTCAAATCCTGAGGCCCCTAAAGGTAAAGCAACTCCAGAAAAAGCCCCAAAGAGAGACATAAACTGACCTCCATGTCACAAGGCTTTCTTTGAAGATTGCATAAAGAATCTTAAAAGAGAGTTAGAAGAAACATGGGGGAAGGAAATGAGATAACTGCAAAATAAAATGGAAAAAATGGGAAAAGATTACAATGAACAAATTGGCCAATTACAAAAGGAGCTAAAAACAGTAACTGAAGAAAATAAGACATTAAAAATTAGAATCAAAAAAAAATGGAAATGAATGACTCATCAAGATTTCAAAAATCAGTCAAACAAAAACAAAAAAATGAAAAGATAGAGAAAAACATGAAATATCTCCTAGGAACAACTGACCTGGAAAATAGATCTAGGAGAGACAATCTAAGAATTATAGGGCTTCCTGAAAGCCATGATGAAAAAAAGAACCTAGACACTATCTTCCAGGAAATCATAAAAGAAAACTGCCCTGATATTTTAGACCCAGAAGGCAAAATACTTATTGAAACAATCCACCAATCACCTTCTGAAAGAAACCCAAAAATTAAATCCCCTAGGAATATCGTAGCTAAATTCCAGAACTATCATACCAAGGAAAATCTATTACAAGAAGCCAGAAAGAAACAATTTAAATATTGAAGAACCACAATGAGGATCACACAGGACCTAGCAGCTTCTACTTTGAAGGATCGAGGGGCCTGGAATCAGATATTCCAAAGGGCAAAGGAACTTGGATTACAGCCAAGAGTAAGTTACCCAGCTAGAATGAGCATTATCTTCCAGGGAAGAAGATGGTCATTTAATGATATAGGAGAATTTCACCTATTTCTAATGAAAAGACAAGAACTGAACAAAAAATTTGATCTACAAACACAGAACACAAGAGAAGCATAAAAAGGTAACAAGAAAAAAAAACTCTTGAGAACTATATTTATGTTACGGATACTTATAGAATGAGGGTTGATTTTATGATTTTATTATTACATTATGATTATTATGATATGATTATTGTGATTTTATGATTATTATGATATGATAATCTGAAAAAGAAATTAGAGGTGGAAAAGGGATAACACTGGAAGAAGAAGAAAAGGAGGTAAAATAAGGGAAATTACATTACATGTAGAGGCAAAGAAAACCTATAATGATTGAGGGGGGGAAAGGGAGGGGAATGAGAATTGTGTTAATCTCCATCTCATCAGATTTGGCTCTGAGGGAATAATAGACGTATTGGGTATCAAAAAGAAACTTGTCCTATCTTATAAGGAAACAGGAGGGAAAGGGGGAAAACAAAGGGAATAGACTAATAGAAGGGAAAACAGAAGAATTAAGGGAAAGGTGTAAAAAAAGGGGGTGGGGCTCTAAAGGGGAAGGATTGTTTGAGGGAAGTGATTATCAAAAGCAAAATACTAGGGAGGAGGGAAAGGGGATAGAAAAGAGAAAAGCATAAGCTAGAGTAAATAAAATGGCAGGAAATACAGAATTAGTTATTTTAACTGTGAATGTGAATGGAATGAACTCTCCTATAAAGCGAAAGCAGATTGGCAGACTGGATTAAAAACCAGAATCCAACAATATGTTGTATACAAGAAACACATCTAAAGCATAGAGACACATACAGGGTGAAGGTAAAAGGCTGGTGCAGAATCTATTATGCTTCAGGTGAACAAAAAAAAAAAAAGCAGGGGTAGCAATCCTGATCTCAGATCAAGTAAAAGAGAGACAAAGAAGAAAATTATATCTTACTAAAGGGTACCATAGATAATGAAGCAATATCAATACTAAACATATATGCACCAAGTGGTATAGCATGGAAATTCCTAGAGGAAAAGTTCAGAAAGATGCAAGAAGAAACAGACAGCAAAACTATAATAGTGGGGGATCTCAACCTCCCTCTCTCAGAACTAGATAAATCAAACCACTAAATAAATAAGAAAGAAGTTAAGGAGGTAAACAAAATGTTAGCAAAGTTAGGTATGATATATCTTTGGAGGAAATTAAATGGAGACAGAAAGGAGTTTACTTTTTCTCAGCAGTCCATGGAACTTATACAAAAATTGACCATGTGTTAGGACACAAAACCCTCAAAATCAAATGCAGGAAGGCAGAAATAGTAAATGTATTTTTTTCAGATCATGACGGAATAAAAATCACATGCAATATAAGGCCAGGAGAAAATAGACCAAAAACCAATTGGAAACTAAATAATTTCATCCTAAAGAATGAATGGGTGAAACAGCAAATTACAGACATAATTACTAACTTCATCCAAAAGAATGACAATAATGAGACAACATACCAAAATTTGTGGGATACAGCCAAAGTGGTAATAAAGGGGAAATTTTATATCTCTAGATGCTTATTTGCATAAAATAGAGAAAGAGAAAATCAATGAATTGGGCTTGCAAATAAAAAAGCTAGAGAAAGAACAAATTAAAAACCCCCAATCAAATACCAAACTTGAAATCCTAAAAATAAAAGGAGAGATTAATAAAATTGAAAGTAAAAAAAGTATTGAATTAATAAATAAAACTAAAAGTTGGTTTTATGAAAAAACCAACGAAATAGATATACCTCTAGTTAATTTAATTAGAAAAAGGAAAAAAGAAAATCAAATTGTTAGTCTCAAAAATGAAAAGGGAGAACTTTCCACCAATGAAGAGGAAATTAGAGCAATAATCAGGAGTTACTTTGCCCAACTTTATGCCAATAAATTTGATAACCTAAGTGAAATGGAGGAATATCTACAAAAATATAGATTGTCCAGATTAACAGAAGAGGAAATAAGTTACTTAAATAGTCCCATTTTAGAAAAAGAAATAGAACAAGTCATTAATCAACTCCCTAAGAAAAAATCCCCAGGACCAGATGGATTTACGTGTGAATTCTACCAAACATTTAAAGAACAATTAACTCCAATATTATTGAAAAAATAGGGAATGAAGGACTCCTACCAAATTCCTTTTATGATACAGACATGGTACTGATACCTCAACCTCAACCAGGTAAAACAAAAACAGAGAAAGAAAATTATAGACCAATCTCTCTAATGAATATTGATGCAAAAATCTTTTTTTTAAATTTTATTTGCATAACATATGTGTGGGTAATTCTTCAACAATAACCCTTACATAGCTTTCTGTTACAAATTTTTCCCCCAACTCCCCACCCCTCCCCTAGATGGCAGGATATCCCCTACATGTTAATTATGTTAAAATATTGGCAAATCGAATATATGTATACATATTTCCAAACTTGTCATTGTTGTGCAAGAAAAATCTTGTCTACACAAACGATACATCAGATAAAGGAAACACAATGTAAGCAAACATCAATCAAGGAGTATGAGATTGCGATGTTGTGGTCCACATTTCACATCCCTCTCTCTGGGTGTATATGGCTTTCTTCAGTGAACAATTGGAGGTGGTTTGAAACATTTCATTGTTGAAGAAAGCCATGTCCATCAGAATTGATCGTCATATAGTACTGTTGTTGCCGTGTATAATGATCTCCTGGTTCTGCTCATTTCACTCAGCATCAGTTCATGTAAGTCTCTCCAGGCCTCTCTGAAATCGTCCTGCTGGTCGTTTCTTACAAAACAATAATATTCCATGATATTCATATACCATAATTTATTCAGCCACTCTCCAATTGATGGGCATCCATTCAGTTTCCAGTTTCTAGCCACTACAAAAAGAGCTGCCACAAACATTCTTGCACATGTGGGTCCCTTTCCTTCCTTTATGATTTCTTTGGGATATAAGCCCAATAGAAATGCTGCTGGGTCAAAGGGTATGCACAGTTTGATAACTTTTTGAGCATAGCTCCAAATCCAGCATCATATGTAATGGTGATAAACTGGAACCCTTCCCAGTAAGATCAGGGGTGAAACAAGGTTGCCCACTATCACCATTACTATTCAATATTGTATTAGAAATGCTAGCCTTGGCAATAAGACAAGAAAAAGATTAAAGGAATTAGAGTAGGTCATGAGGAAACCAAATTATCACTCTTTGCAGGTGATATGATGGTCTACTTAGAGAACCCTAGAGAATCCACTAAAAACTATTAGAATTAATCTACAACTTTAGCAAAGTTGCAGGATATAGAATAAATCCACATAAATCATCAGCATTTTTATATATCACCAACAAAATGCACTAGCAAGAGATACAAAGAGAAATTCCATTCAAAATAACTTTTGATAGTATAAAATATTTGGGAATATATTTGCCAAGGGAAAGTCAGGATCTATATGAGCAAAACTACAAAACACTCTCCACACAAATAAAGTCAGATCTAAATAATTGGGAAAATATCAAGTGCTCTTGGATAGGTCAAGCGAATATAATAAAGATGGCAATAAAACTAATCTATTTATTTAGTGATATACCAATCAAACTCCCAAGAAATTATTTAATTGACCTAGAAAAAATAACAACAAAATTCATCTGGAAAAAGAAAAAGTCAAGAATTTCAAGGGAATTAATGAAAAAAAATGCAAATGAGGGTGGCCTAACTGTACCAGATCTAAAACTATAATATAAAGCAGTGGACATCAAAACCATTTGGTACTGGCTAGGAAATAGAGTAGCGGGAAGGGGCGGAGCCAAGATGGCGAACTGCAAACAGCGTCCTCTGTGAGCTCCTGAGACCTTACCTCAAACCCATACAAACTGAGCCTCTGGACTGGTTTTGGAGTGACTACAATGCACTTCTATCAAATATCTACTTTGAAAGAACTTCTGAGGTCAGTTTTAGATGGGCAGGGGATCGAGCAGTTCCCAGCGCTCAGACGCCAGGGCTCAACCGGGGTGCAAGTCCGGGGCTGGGACGGACCAGAAGATTTTAGGCTGCCAGGAAGTCCCTGGGAGACGCTTGGGCCACTTTGCTCTGCTTGCGGGCAGGTGTTTTGGCAGGTCTACCTTTGATAAAGGGTGGATTGAGAGCAGCTGAAAGTGTGGTCCTAGTGCAGATCTAGCCAGATCAGCCCCAGACCGGAAGTCAACTCGGCAAATTGCCCCAGGGCAAATTGAAATCCCTGCTGCTGCCGCTCTGCTGCTGCTGCTACTGCTGCAGAATTTCCTGCTGGTGACTGATACCTCTGCTGAAAATCATGAGCAAGAAAAAGAGAGCTCTCACCTTAGACAGCTTTTATGAAGAGAAACTAGAGAAGTCCCCAGATCCTGAGATTCTGAAAACAATCCCAGATAAAGCCACAGGGGTGGACTTAAGCTGGTCTCCCTTTCAGAAGGCTTACCTGGAAGATTGCATAAAGAATCTCAAAAGAGAGCTAGAAGAAGATTGGGGAAATAAATTGAGAGCAGTGCAAGAAGGAAATATCGCCCTGCAACAGAGATGTGAAAAATTGGAAAGTAAGTCTGGTGAATTGGAAAAAGACAGCAATTCATGGAAAAACAAAATTAGTGAATTGGAAAAAGACAACATTTCACTGAAAAACAAAATTAGTGAATTGGAAAAAGACAACAATTCACTGAAAAACAAAATTGGTGAATTGGAAAACGTTACCAAATCACAAGAAAATAAAAATAGTGAATTGGTAAAAG
>JAJPUD010000988.1:181664-201653 GCA_023553655.1 Myrmecobius fasciatus | reverse complement strand
AAAATGATTAGTAGCATCTACTTAAAACCATCAGCAAGCATCATATGTAATGGAGACAAACTAGAACCATTCCCAATAAGATCAGGAGTGAAACAAGGCTGCCCACTGTCACCATTACTATTTAATATTGTATTAGAAATGTTAGCTTTGGCAATAAGAGAAGAAAAAGAGATAAAAGGAATTAGAGTAGGTAATGAAGAAACCAAATTATCACTCTTTGCAGATGACATGATGGTATACTTAGAGAACCCTAGAGACTCAACTAAAAAACTACTAGAAACAATTCACAACTTTAGTAAAGTTGCAGGATTCAAAATAAATCCACATAAATCATCAGCATTCTTATATATTACTAACAAAGTTCAGCAGCAAGAGATAGAAAAAGAAATTCCATTCAGAATAACGCATGATAGCATAAAATATTTGGGAATCTATTTGCCAAGAGAATGTCAGAAACTATACGAACTAAACTACAAAACACTTTCCACACAAATAAAATCAGACCTAGTCGATTGGAAAAATATTAAGTGCTCATGGGTAGGCCGAGCAAATATAATAAAAATGACAATACTACCCAAACTAATTTATTTATTTAGCGCCATACCAAACTCCCAAGAAATTTTTTTACAGACCTAGAAAAAATAGTAGCAAGTTCATTTGGAAGAACAAAAGGTCAAGAATTTCAAGGGAATTAATGAAAAAAAAGACAGATGAAGGTGGCCTTGCTGTACCAGATCTAAAACTATATTATAAATCAGCGGTCATCAAAACCATTTGGTACTGGCTGAGAAATAGAGCAGTCGATCGGTGGCATAGGATAGTATATCTGGACAAGCTAGGTAATAATGTTAGCAATTTAGTGTTTGATAAACCCAAGGATTCCAGCTTTTGGGATAAGTACTCACTATTCGGCAAAAACTGCTGGGAAAATTGGAAACTAGTGTGGAAGAAATTAAGGCTGGACCCATACCTAACACCACATACCAAGATAAGATCTAAATGGGTTCATATCTAGATATAAAGAGTGATATTATAACTAAATTAGAGGAACATAGGATAGTTTACCTCTCAGACCTGTGGAGATGGAATAAATTTATGTCCAAAGAAGATCTGAAACTCTTAATTGAACACCAGATAGATAATTTTGATTATATTAAGTTAAAAAGTTTCTGTACAAACAAAACTAATGCAGACAAGATTAGGAGGGAAGCATCAAATTGGGAAATCATCTTTACATTTAAGGGTTCTGATAAAGGTCTCATCTCTAAGATATATCGAGAATTGTCTCATATTTATAAGAATTCAAGCCATTCTCCAATTGATAAATGGTCAAAGGATATGAACAGACAATTTTTAGATGAGGAAATTAAAACTATTTATAATCATATGAAAAGGTGCTCCAAATCATTATTGATCAGAGAAATGCAAATTAAGACAACTCTGAGGTATCACTACACACCTGTCAGATTGGCTAAAATGACAGGAAAAGATAACGATGAATGTTGGAGGGGATGTGGGAAGACACTGATGCATTGTTGGTGGACCTGTGAACGGATCCAACCATTCTGGAGAGCAATTTGGAGCTATGCTCAAAAAGTTATCAAACTATGCATACCCTTTGACCCAGCAGTGTTTCTATTGGGCTTATATCCCAAAGAAATCATAAGAGAAGGAAAGGGCCCCACATGTGCAAGAATGTGGCAGCTCTTTTTGTAGTGACTAGAAACTGGAAACTGAATGGATGCCCATCAATTGGAGAGTGGCTGAATAAATTATGGTATATGAATGTTATGGAATATTATTGTTCTGTAAGAAACGACCAGCAGGAAGATTTCAGAGAGGCCTGGAGGGACTTGCATGAACTAATGCTCAGTGAAGTGAGCAGAACCAAGAGATCATTATTCACGGTAACAACAATACTATATGAGGATCAGTTCTAATGGACATGAGTCTCTTCAACAATGAAATGCTTCAAACCACTTCCAATTTTTCGGTGAAGAGAGCCATATACACCCAGAGAGAAGGATGTGAAATGTGGACCACAACATAACATTTTCATGTTCTCTATTGAGGTTTGCTTGCATTGTATTTCCTTTATCAGATTATTCTTTCTTGTAGATATGATTTCTCCTGCAGGAAAAATGATGCAATAACTATACATATATTCGATTTCTTAAGTATTCTAACATAATTATCATGTAGTGGATATCCTGCCATCTAGGGAAGGGGTGGGGAGTGGGGGGGGGAAAATTTGTAACAGAAAGCTTTGTAAGGGTTAATGTTTAGGAATTACCCATACATATGTTTTGCAAATAAAAAGTATTAATAAAAAAAATTAAAAAAAAAAGGAAATAGAGTAGTGGATCAGTGGAATAGGTTAGGTTCACAGGACAAAATACTCAATGACAGTAGTAATCTAGTGTTTGATAAACCCGAAGACCCCAGTTTTTGGGATAAAAACTCACTATTTAACAAAAACTGCTGGGAAAATTGGAAACTAGTATGGAAGAAACTAGACATTGACCCACACCTAACACCATATACCAAGATAAGGTCAAAATGGATTCATGATCTAGACATAAAGAATGATATTATAAACAAATTCGAACAATGTAGGATGGTTTACCTCTCAGACCTGAGGAGGGGAAGGAATTTGTGACCAAAGAAGAACTAGAGGTCATCATTAATCACAAAATAGATAAGTTTGACTATATCAAGTTAAAAAGTTTTTGTACAAACAAAATGAATGCAGACAAGATTAGAAGGGTAGCAGTATCCTGGGAAAATATTTTTACATTCAAAGTTTCTGATAAAGACCTCATTTCTAAAATAGAGAATTGACTCAAATATATAAGAATTCAAGTCATTCTCCAATTGATAAATGGTTAAAAGATATGAACAGACAATTATCAGATGAAGAAATTGAAACTATTACTAGTCACATGAAAAGGTGCTCCAAGTCACTATTGATCAGAGAAATGCAAATTAAGACAACTCTGAGGTACCACTACACACCTGTCAGATTGGCTAAGATGACAGGAAAAGATAATGACGAATGTTGGAGGGGATATGAGGAAACTAAGACACTGATACTTTGTTGGTGGAACTGTGAACGGATCCAACCATTCTGGAGAGCAATTTGTAACTATGCTCACAAAGTTATCAAATGGTGCATACCCTTTGACCCAGCAGTGTTTCTATTGGGCCTATATCCCAAAGAGATCTTAAAGGAGTGAAAGGGACCCACATGTGCAAAAATGTTTGTGGCAGCCCTTTTTGTAGTGGCAAGAAACTGGAAACTTGAAAGGATGCCCATCAATTGGAGAATGGCTGAATAAATTATGGTATATGAATGTTATGGAATATTATTGTTCTGTAAGAAATGACCAGCAGGACGATTTCAGAGAGGCCTGGAGAGACTTGCATGAACTGATGCTGAGTGAAATCAGCAGAACCAGGAGAACATTATATAGAGCAATAAGACTGTACGATGATCAATTCTGATGGACGTGATTCTCTTCAGCAATGATGTGATTCAAACCAGTTCCTATTGTTCAGCGATGAAGATAGTCATATACATCCAGTGAGAGGCCTGTGAGAACTGAGTTTGGACCACAACATAGCACTTTAACGCTTTCTGTGAATATTTCCATGCATTTTGTTTTCCTTCTTAGGTTGTTTTTTTTTTTCTCTCTTTCTAGATCTGATGTTTCTTGTGCAGTAAGATAACTGTATAGATATGTATACGTATATTGGATTTGTCATATAATTTTACATATTTAGCATGTATTAGATTACCTGTCACCTAGGGGTGGGGGTGGGGGGAAAGAGGGGAAAAGCTTGGAACAAAAAAAAAAAGTTTTTGCAAAGGTCAATGTAGAAAAATAACTCATATGTTTTGTAAATAAAAAGCTTTTGATAATAATAAAAAAGAAACATTTGCTGCGAAGTCTTTTCTTATTTTTTATTGAGCTTTGTGTTTCTGGGTGGTGAGTCACTATGCTTCTGCAAAATCTTTATAAATTATTCCCCATGCTTGCATTGGTCAGTCTGATTTTTCCAATTAAGACAGCCAGATCTTATTTGAGTAAATCTTTATGTTGGACTAAGATTATCGGTAATTATAGATTTAGAACTGGAAGGGACCTTAAAATACAACCTCTTTATTTTATGGACAAGGAAACTGAGTCTTAAAGAACAACTTAAATAATTTGACCAGGATCATATTACCTGGGTAAGTGTCCAAGGCAAAATTCAACTGTAGGACTTTCAGATCCAGGTTCTGCTTCTATCCAATATACCATATTGCCTTTCAGTGTCTTATTCTTTTGATAAACAACTTTTATTTGATATTATATAATGAGTTTAGACAAATCATAACTACAGGTGATTCAAAGAGCAATGGAAAACCCCTTGATAGACATAAGAAGATTTCAGTATAATGCCGATTATGACATAAATGAGAGATAGCATAGGAAACTTCAGACAAAAGTGACTGAAAAAGGAATTGGACTGATCATATGGTGAAAATGATCAACAACAGAGCCCTAACAACCTGAGTATTTACTAATAACACTGAAGATTAAAAAACCTAGAGCAGGAGCTATTTACCCTTTTTTGGGTCATGGACTCTTTTAACAATCTAGTGAAACCTACAGATCCCTTCTCAAAATAATGTTTGTGATCTACATTCATGATTGAAGGAAAGATAAATTCTAGCAGAGATTAGTGAAAATTAATATATTAATTTATATATATTCAAATAAGATCTGGCTGTCTTAATTGGAAAAATCAGACTGACCAATGCAAGCATGGGGAATAATTTATAAAGGTTTTGCAGAAGCATAGTGACTCACCACCCAGAAACACAAAGCTCAATAATAGCTCAATAAAATTAAAATATAATTATTTTCCCCTCCAAGATCACAGAAGCCCTAAAATCTATCCACAGACTCTTGGAATTCTTAACCCCAGTTTAAGAACATTTGACTAATATGAAAGTAAAAAAATATTATTCTATAAGAAAAGCTGCTATGGTATATAAATGTTATGGCATATTGTTGTTCTATAAGAAACGTTCAGCAGGATCATTTCAGAATATCCTAGAGAGACTTATATGAACTGATATTAAGTGAAGTGAGTAGAACCAAGAAAACATTGTATACAGCAACAACAAGATTATGTGATGATCAACTCTGATGGAAGTGGCTCTTTTCAACAATGAGGTGATTCTAGGTCAATTGCAATAGACTTGTGATGCAGAGAGCCATCTGCATCCAGAAAGAGGACTTTGGGAATTGAATGTGGATCATAACACAGTTTTTTCACCTTTTTGTTGTAGTTTGCTTGTGTTTTTTTCTTTCTCATTTTTCCCTTTTTGATATGATTTTTCTTATGCAACATGATAAATGTGTAAATATGTATGGAAGAATTATACATATTTAACATATATTAGATCACTTGCTACCTAAGGGAGAGGATAGGAGGAAGGGAAGAAGAAAAATTTGGAACACAAGGTTTTGCAAGGGTAAATATTGAAAATTATTTTTGCATATATTTTGAAAATAAAAAGCTATTATTTAAAAGAAAAGAAAAGCTGAGCAAGGTGATTTCAGAAAAGCCTGGAAAGACAGGAATTGATTCTTAATGAAGTGAGCAGAACCAAGGAAACATTGTACACAGAAACAGCAAGATTATGTGATGATCAACTGTAATTGATTTGGCTCTTTTCAACCATGAGGTGATTCAATGCAATTCCAATGGACTTTTGATGGAAAGTGCCATCTGCATCTAGAGAAAGAGTTATAGAGACTAAATGTAGATCAAAGCACAGTATTTTTGTATTTTTGTAGTTCTTGTTTGTTTCCCTTTCTTGTGTTGTTTTCTCTTTTGATCTGATTTTTCTTGTGCAACATGAGGAATAGAGCATTAGAAGAATTGTACATGTTTAACCTATATTAGATTGCTTGCTATCTTGGAGAGGAGAGGAGGGGGCAAGAGGAGGAGAAAAATTTGGAACACAAGGTTTTGCAAAGGTGAATGTTGAAAACTATCTTTGCAAGTATTTGGAAAAATACTATAAAAAATAAAGTAAAATAAAAAAAGTTCTCCCATGAATTGGATAAATCTATATGGTCTGGTCACTGACTCTGAGTTTCAGGTTCCTAATTTATAAAATGGAAATGAGAACACCAGCATTTCCTAATTCATGGAGTTGTTATAAAGCTCAAAAGATATAGATAAAACACTTTGCAAACCTTTAAGTGCCATATAGCAATCAGTTATTTTTATTAGTCAAAAGTACTAGGCTTAGGAGAAACTTAGACTCAAATCTAGACTCTGATACCTTATAGCCCTGACTAAATCACATAACTTCTTGCCATCTCATTTCCTCATCCATAACATGGGGACAATAGTACATGTAGAACCTGCCTCAAAGAGTTGTGATGAAGAATGAAGAAAATAATGTGGTGAAAAAATGCTCTGTAAACTCTAAACTACTCTACAACTCTTTACTAAGTGATGTTGTGGACAGTTAAAATTCTACTTAAGACATTTAATAGTAATGTGATCTCAGACAAGTCATTTAACCTATTTTCAGCCTTAGTTTCCTCATCTATAAAATGAAAATCATAATATAACCTAGAGCTCATAAGATTGTTGTGAGGATGAAGTGAGATTTTTATGAAGCACTTCACAAATATTAAATTGCTATGTAAGTATAGTTATATAAGGCTATAAATTGCAGTGATCAAAGACCAATTTTCTAGGATTTCAAATTAAGGACTGGTCTGAAGTATTCATAAAAGGTATGCAATAGTCAGTCATGTTGCAGCTGCTGATCTCAGTACCAAGATGCATCTTTTTTTGCTTGTTTTTGCTCGGTCTTGCCAAGGCTTGTCAGTGACTAGATTCATGGTCATATTTCTTAGAATCGCTCAGCTGAGAAATGAGTACTAAACAACATTATGCATTATGTGTCACTGTGATTTTTCAATTCTAGGCATACAGAAATAGGTGTTTAAAGTGAATCAATAAATCCCCTTTTCTAGATTCAAAATGGTAGATTGCCTTGTTCATGAAGATTAAGGAAGGAAATGTTTTATTTGGACTGAATAAGAGAAATCACAACTATTACTACTAAGTTGTGTGTGTGTGTGTGTGTGTGTGTATTTAGTAGCTGGAAATTAAGATAGTGCTTAGTTTGGAGGTATAGAAGGGTCTAGTTAGAGAACTGAAGAAACTGGATCAAATGCTTTCCAGAAAACAAACACAAAAATTTCTTTACTTTTGAGTGTTTATGGCTGTTAGCTATACTCTGGCATATTAGGGAAGAGTATTTCACAGATTTCTTGAGAACTTTAATAGGAGATGGAGAATTGAGGCAATTTTTTCCAAATATGAGATGGCAGATAGGCAATGGAAACCGGAATGAAATCCTTGCCCTTCTGCCCCATCATATGAAACCCTAACTCACTCACTATGAAACAGAGTATAGTGTGGTGAAAAATGTTGGACTTAGAAGAGCTGTGAGTTTGGATCTTGCCACTACATTAAATTAAGTGTGTGACATTAGTGCTTCCCCTTGAGTAAAATGATGATAAAAATAGTTAGGTACCTAATTTATAAGTCATTATAAAAATCACTGTTATTATGTAAAGAGTCTTGAAACCTTGAAATGCCTTTAAAAAGTTCAGCTATTAACATACCTACCTCACTCCTATCCCACTACAGAGAGAGAAATTTGAACTGGTGGTGGTGGTGGTGGTAAATAGTTGATACAATGGGTAAAGTGCCATGTTTGGAAGTCATCTTCTTGATTTCAAACCTGACCTCACCACTAGCTATGTGATTCCTGGAACTTCAAAGAGGAATTTGGACTAGAAGATATAATTAAAGTGATGAGTATAAAAATCAATAGTCACATAAAGACTATTGACCCAAGTCAGGGAAAGGATATAAACACTGCTGCTAAAGCCATCAGAATAAGGAAGCAACTAGTGGGGAATTCAAAGATGTTCTACATAGTATTTACATATACAACCAGAGCAAGTAGCCACAGACATAGTTGGATGGAAGGGACACAAGAAATATCTTCTCAAATGGCATTGCTTGAAATTTTCATGTTACTCTTTACTTTGGGTTAAGGTATGGCTCCCCAGCTGACCAAGTACTGCCACTATTTTCCCCTCCCCAAAGTTTGAGAGGAATCATTGCTCCCAATCCCTTTTTTGGTGACCTATATTTTTGCCTGCCTACCACTAATGAGCCTGTTTTGTTAGTATTTACTTCCCTACTCCATATCTGCTAACCTGACAGATAATCATAAATTCTGAGAAAATGAAAATCAGATCCCCCTCTGGAAAAATGCTTACACCCCTCTCTTTAAATTACTAACTTGAATGTTATATTTTCAAATTTTATGTGATACATTCTCATCATCAGTCATTAACAATTTAGATCAATTAATTTATTGTATTGTTGAGCCTGTTTGGGGAGGTAGGTCCTGAATTAATAAGGTCAAAGATCTGGTAAATTTTGGTGGGCAGGGTGAAAAGTGTTCAGGAAAAATGAGTCACTTGTAGGAAATATACAATATTGCATAGAATATAGTTGCATGAAAGCATTGGATGCCTTAGGGTAGGGAGTAGGAAAATGATGAGGAAGTACACAGAAAAAGATGTGGGAGGACACTGAAGGTGAACTTTACCTTACTTTATAATTTTACCCTGGTCTGTTCTTTCCTTAAATATATGGGCTTTAGGCTTTTGTTACTTTATATAAAGCTTCTTTGGCACCTACCATCAGAGACAAAAGTAAACAGACTATTGAGTAGTACCAAGTTCTAAAGTCCCAGCTCAAGATGTGCTGAGAGGAAGCACATAAGACAAAGGAAATGAAAACAGGAAGAAATCAGGCTGAATAATACACCAAGGAGGTCTGTGCTCCCGTTGACACAATTTTGAGGGCATTCATGGTTCAGTTCTTAATATATCTGACAGATGGAAAGATCAAATAACTGGAAAAAAATTATGGATGTGACCACTGCTGAAAATAGACATTCAAGGAGGTATCAAAGAAAACTGTATTTAGCCTTTGACCCAATGAAACAATTACGGAATCTGTATCTAAAAGATATTAAAGAAAGAGGGGGAAAAACCTATAGGGACAAAAGTATCTAGAGCAGTTCTTTTTCTTGTGACAAAGAATTGGAAACTGAGAGGAAGCCCATTAGTTGGGGAAATGGCTGAGCTTGGTACATGGCTGGGATAGAATGCTATCACAGTATAACAAATGATAAAGGGGATAGTTTCAGAAAAACTTAGGAAGAGTTGTATGAACTGAAGTTGAGTGAAAGAGTATCACCAGGAGCACACTTTATACAATGATACCAATATTGTAAAAAACAAACAACTTTGAGAGGTTGAAGAATTCTGAAAATTCCAAAGGACTCATGATGAAAAATGCTTCCCAAATCCAGATAGAGAGGTAATGGATTCAGAGTGCAGACCAGGACTTTAAAAAAAATGCCCAATTCTAGAGTTTGTTTTGTTTTATTATACATTCTTGTAACAGAAGTTTTAATTTTCTTGCTTTCTCATTGGAGATAGGAGGCAGAAGAAAGAAAAGATTGGTCTTCATGAAAATAAAATAAAATTTAATTTAAAAAAGAAAATATTAATAGCCACCAATTCTTATATACTTTTCAATCTTTATAAAATCTTCTGAGAATAATTTATAGATGTATTAGGGTATCTTTCATGAAAACACAAAAAGGGAACAGATAGGCTTTTATAAATAATATTCTATAGTATTCCATATTCTTTATAGTTATGCAACTGAGAAAAGATTGCATTTGTGACTCTAAAAAAAAAATTGACACAATAGCGCAAAATGCTGTTTAAATGTTCTCCTCTAATCTGATATATTTCAAAAATATATAGCAGGACAATGGCCAATGAGGTCTCAGTCCTGGGAGCATGTGTATTTGGTGAGCCTGCTTTGGAAGGTTCCTGATGATATGGACCTGGATGTCTACTTTGGAGTATGCCCAGGTATTCTATGGCTTTCCTATTCACTTACTGAATAGTAAAGAAAAGCTTTTCCATTGCTTTCTGAGCTGGAACTGAATAGTGTTTACAAGAGGTCCTAGTGATTTGTCCATATAATGACTCAACTGACCCTGTCTTCTCTTTACCTTCCTGGGTGTGTTTAGGTGATGAGGATGGACTATGGTAGTCCTCCAGGAAAGTAGAGTCTCTATTGGTAAGGCTCCATTTTTATGTGAAATTGAAGGGGCTTTGCAGCCAATATTTGAAGTTTGAGCCCACTCTCCCCAGGGATCAATATAAGGGATAGTGTATATCCTGTCTATAAGATGTTTATATTTTTGTTCTTGCTGTCTCCTCAGCAAATATCCAGTTACGTCAAGAAAGTTTATAGCATTCATTTGTCCATGGTTGATCACCACACAATGTTGCTGTTACTGTGTATAGTATTTTCATGGTTCTGCTCACTTCACATCAGCTTGTACAAGAAAAAGTATGTTTATATTAATTGTTTAAATGATTCTGAGCAACTAATCACTGGGTCTGTTGATCACACAAGGGAGAGTTTAACTCTAACTGCTGATTCATATTTGAGAGAATACATTGGAATGGAAACTTGGGCTGATAGTACTAAAAAGAATAACTTCTCTCTCTTTTTTTTTTTTTTGTTTTTTTTGCTTTTTGCTTTTTGCTGAGGCAATTGGGGTTAAGTGACTTGCCCAGGGTCACACAGCTAGGGAATGTTAAGTGTCTGAGACCAGATTTGAACTCAGATCTTCCTGACTTCAGGGCTGGTGCTCTATCCACTGCACCACCTAGCTGCCCCTCTGATTGTTAATATCAATAAAACAGGGAGACATTTGTACACCAAAGCTATTGATCACCATGGTTGAGTCAAAGTGGAAGAGGATTCCCTATAGATGGCTATATACTCTAATAGCTCCCATTTATGGATGATATTGTGCTTATTATATCAAATCTTATAATATTGCATTACCTCTTAAATGAGATCCAGAAAAACTAGAATTTGGTCTAACTATTCACATAAGAAAAGCCAAGTGGATGAAGAATGCCTGTTATACGGACTATTGACATGCATTTGAATGGATAGTCCATAGAGTTAAAATAAATTGTCATCAAAGAGATATCTAGTCAGAAAAGGAAGCAGGCCAGTATTGATGCTGCGAAAGTGAGGAACAGCAGATGACAGTACAAGTACTGTCATGAAGTACATGTGTATATGTCAGGATACTTAGAGAGTAGCCCACAGCTTGCTGTGCATACCCTCTGTACAGGATTAACAATAACCTATGGACAAGAGTTATATTGAAAAGAAAATATGAACGAGTTGTAATTTGCATTGTTGGGACAATCCATGTCATTGAGGTCAAAGATCCATTCAAATATTTTAAAAAGTATCTAAAATAAGTGTGGTAAGCTAAAGTGCCAAGCACAACAGCTTCTGTTCCTATTCTTGTGCCCATTCCTGTTTGATATAGGTACATTGAAGCTATCATCAATTCAGTTGTCAACCAATATTAATCTTTCTTTAAGATTCCTTAGGAAGGTCAACATATTGTTATTTGACCTTAATAATAAAAAAAAAAGGATTCAAATGGAATGAAAGTTAAAAGTTCTTATTATGAAAGATTCTGAAGGAGTGGTCAAAGAATTAATGGAGGAAAATAGAAAATAGCATTATTTCAAACATGCCCTGAGAATGTACATAGGAATTTATGATATGATCCGTACATAGACCTGCAGATAGAGGAGGGATTGTAGTTTTCTGACTCTGGAGCTCTCAGAACAAGGTTTTAAGAGCTACAGAAGGAGGATGGGGGGTGGGAAGGACTTTAAGATTCTACAATGACATAATAATGCAAAGAAAAACAATGAGAGACAGAAGATATCAGGTTTGGTTTTTTTTTTGTTGTTGTTTGTTTGTTTGTTTGTTTTGGGGTTTTTTGCAATATTTAGTTTTGGCCTTAGTAGATTCGTGGTGAAATATGTCCTTTCTGTTTGGAAAGAGTCTATGAGCACAGAATAAGGCATAGGGTAGGTTAGCCTTGTTACAAGCAAAGATTATATGGAAAGGGGTCACTGGGAAATAACTTTTTAAAAATCAATAAAATATTTATTTTTAAAAAGATCATCTTGTAAAGTTCCTACCTTTCCTAAAATGAAGCTGGGGACATAAAGTCTGAGAGACCCCTGCCATTTGAGTGATTACTTGATGACAAGGTCTCCCAAAAGGCAATACAAAAACTCCACCCCCCTCACTTCCCTAAAAACTGATTTTTTAAAAAAAAAATGAGATTCTTTTTGGAATGAAAAGAGAAGAAAAGAGGAGGTAGAGGAAATCAGCTTGAATTTAGTGTTTATCAGGAAAAGAATTGTCCAAGTATTTTTGGTTGGAAAAGATATTTGTCTCTTTTGGAGTTGAACTGCTTTCTATAGTTAAGATGTTCTACTCAAGTCCTTGAACCTTAAACTATAATTTAGTTTATTATTCTCTTTAAAGGTCAGTCTGGCCATATTGCTGTCTCTGAACTACAGGAGTCATCTCTCAATTCCTTGTTTTTGTATAGGCTTTCTCTCATATGTGGAATATATTCTATTTTCACTTCTGCACCTTAGAATTCCTAGCTTATTTCAAAAATCAGATTAGGTGCAAACTCCTCCATGAAGCCTTTCATGACCTTACCAACTACTAATCCTATTCTCTCCCTCTACCCCATCTTCATCTTATGTAACTTGGGGTTCAAGCCTGACTTTTGTATGTGGCTTTTCTCAGTGGAATACTGACCAATCCTCCCCACCAGTGAAGAAAATCTTTTGTAAATGCCAGAATTGAGCCTTAGGTTTTACTTTTTCCATATTATTGTGTGTTTTCCCACAATAGAATGTAAGTTCCCTAAGTGTAAGAACTGCTTATTTTTTGTTTCTCATCCCAGCACCTCACACAATATCTGACACATGAAGGTAATTGTAAATTGCTTATTGATTGCTACATCGTGACATTTGATCCTCACAGTAATCCTATGAGGCAACTATTCAGAACTCAGGTTAAGTTATACCACCTTTCTTTTCTACAACTTGTCTTTCTAATATCACTTGTTTTTTCTATGCTGATCATTTATCATCTTTTTTTTTTTTTAAACTTAGATTTTTCTGACTCCAAGTCAGGAATAAGAAGTTTTATTTTTTTAATAAAACCTTTTTATTTTCAAAATATATCCATGGGTAATTTTGAACATTGACCCTTATAAAATCCTGTGTACTAATTTTTTCCCTCCCTTCTTCTCACTCCCTTCCTCAGATGGCAAGTCATACAATTTATGTTAAATATCTGCAATTTTTCTATACATATTTCCACAAATATGTTGCACAAGAAAAATCAGATCAAAAAGGGAAAAAGTGAGAAAGAAAACAAAATGCAAGCAAACAACAGCAAAAAGAGTGAAAATACTATGTTGTGATGCACACTCAGTTCCCACTGTCCTCTCTTTGGATGCAAATGTATTTCTTCATTACAAGACCATTGGAACTGGCCTGAATCATCTCATTGTTGACAAGAGTCCATAATTGGCCATCATACAATCCTGCTGTTGCCATGTGTAATGATCTCCTGCTTCTGCTCATTTCGCTCAGCATCAGTTCATGTAAGTCTCTCCAGGCCTCTCTGAAATCGTCCTGCTGATTGTTTCTTACAAAACAATAATATTCCGTGACATTTATATCCCATAACTTATTCAGCCATTCTCCAATTGATGAGTATCCATTCAGTTTCCAGTTTCTTGCCACTACAAAAAGGGCTGCCACAAACATTTTTGCACATGTGGGTCCCTTTTACCCTCTTTATGATCTCCTTAGGATACTGCTGGATCAAAGGGTATGCACAGTTTGATAGCCTTTTGGGCATAGTTCCAGATTGCTCTCCAGAATGGGTGAATCAGTTCACAACTCCACCAACAATGTATCAGTGTCCCAGTTTTCCCACATCCCCTCTAACATTTATCATTATCTTTTCCTGTCATCTTAGCTAATCTGAGAGGTGTGTAGTGGTACCTCAGAGTTGTCTTAATTTGCATTTCTCTGGCTGATCTTTTATCATCAAGAAAGTATCTCATATAGTTCTCTGGAAAGACTTTGATACTGGTAGTATATGTGAAAAATGCTTATTGGGAAGAAAGACAAAACTAGAGTTTCTTAAAAGACAGATAGCATGTAAATGAGTTTATTCATGCTTGGAGCAGTAAGTGAATGGTACAGTAGATAGAGTGCCAGGCCTAGAACTAATCTTCCTGAGTTCAAATCTGTCCTAAGACACTTATTAGCTTTGAAATCCTGTTAAAGTCACTTAATCCTGTTTGCCTCAGTTTCCTCATCTTAATATCAAATGGAGAAGGAAATAGTAAACTACTGGGGTCACTGAAAGTGACTGAATAACAATATATAAGTTGATTGGTTTCTTAAATACCAAGGCTAAAGAATGCTGGTTAAAGCTTACAGCAAAGAAACCAATTAACAAATGTATAATTTCTCTTCTGTTTACTTTTAAAACAAACACACACTCATTTATTTGTTTAACAAACCGATCCAGAATCTTTCCTGGGGGCCAAAATAGCCTTAAGGCGTTAAAATTCCTTTTCATTTTACTTCTTGAAAGTTGCTCAGTATGTTTGGATTCCACTCTAAGGCTCTAAGCAACTTCAACATTACTAATATCTTCAATCAAGGAATGAAATATGCTAAAAATGTAATATCTGTAACAGAATTAAATTATAAACTGAAGGATAATTTGTGTAACCAATAGTTCTTTGCTGTATTGATTGTTCATCTTCAGTGATAACAAGCCTCTCTCTTTTATATTTCTCTTTAGGTCTGGGGGAAAAGCCCCTATACAGGAAACTGTAATTAGAAAAATGAGAGTACTATATCTTAAACTTATGAGAAAAATGAGAGTACTCCAAACAACAACAGCAGCAACTCCAGTAAAACAACTTGGTTGATTTATGATTTAATAGTAAAATTTTGCCATAAGGGAAACAACTTGATACAACTGCTAAGATGGAATTTTAAAAAATAAAAATAATTATTTTACTAATGGAAATAAAAAACTAAATTACCAGATATCACAGGGGAAAAAAGTTCTCAGCAATTGGAATTCTACTGACAATCGTTCTATAATTGTTTGAGATACCCGCAAACATTTAAATTGCAAATAAATGGCATTTCTATAAACAAAAAATGTTATACTTGGGACTTCTGTTGTGCAATTTTAATGCTTTATTTTATTATAATATTTTAAAAGCAACATTGGTTTTAATCTCTAAATTATAGCACATATAAATGATAATAAATAACATCTTACATATAAAAAACTCCTTTATTCTTTCTTCAAATCCTTCTTTCCATCCTCAAAAATTCTAATTTTCCAATCTTTGAGAATTTTAGTAATTTTTATTTTGCCTTCTGTAACTTAGATTGCAAGATTCTTAGAGTAAAAGAATGCTAAAAATGTTCAAGAATTTTATAATACTTAATAATTTTATAAATATAAGAAATTTATAATATTTCACCTGAATTTCTAGAGACATTAAAAAGAAGTATTTATTTTGCAAATAGTTTTCAAAAGAATAGTTACAAACTAAAAATACTCTATATGACTAATGGCAAAATGAATGCAAATTAAAATAACTGCAGTTTCACTTCACACCTTGAAATATGGCAAAGATGACAAATAAAGGGAATGAGTCAATGCTGGAAAGACAGGCATACTATAGAGAATAGTGGGTATAATAAGAAAGAATATAGGGTCTGGAGGCAGAGGATTGGTTTCAAATCTACTTGTGTGACTTGGGTAAATAATCTGACTGAACCTTAGTTCCTCATCTATTAAACAAGTGAATTGGACTAGATTATCTCTATGATCCCTTCCAACACTATAGTTATAATTTTTTAATATGCTGGTGGAATTGAGAATTGATCAAACTCTTCTAGATGTCAGTTTGGAATTAAAAAAAGAAAAATAACTAAATTGTATTGAGTATCTACCCTAATGATGTTAAAGATGCCTACCTCTGTCTTTTTTCTAGGGGTGGTTTACTCTCCAATGCCAGCCCTTTCCTTGGTACCAGCTTTTTCTGCTGAGGTCCTTGCCTGTCATTAGGCTCCAAGTGCCTGATGTAGATGCTTTTCCCTGCCATCAGCCACTACTGTTCCAAGGGACACCATGGCAAACCACTGACCAAAGGTTCTGTACCAAAGAAAAGGAGACATAAGATGGAGGTGGCCCCATCCAAGATACCAGCTTGCTTAGGCAGGAAATATGTGGTGAAGTCCCTACCACAAGACTTTCCAGACATCTTAGAGTCAAACTCCTCACTGTTAAGAAGCCAGTTTAGCTGGAAGAAGCACCCTTCTACTTCCAGTCTTTCACTTAGGTGGTGCAGTGGATAGAGTGCAAGGCTTGGAGTCAAGATTCTCCTCTTCCTGAGTTCAAAGCCAATCTCAGACACTAGTTGTGTGACCTCAGAATCCTTTTAATCTTATTTGCCTCAGTTTCCTTATTTGTAAAATGAACTGGAAAAGGAAATGGCCAACCACCCCAGTATCTTTGCCAAAAACAAACAAACAAACAAACAAACTCCAAAGGTGGTCACAGAGATTGGACATAACTGAAAAACAATTAAACAATAACAACCATTGCTCTGGAGTACATACAGAGGAAATAAGTCATGAATCCAGAGTTTGAGAAGGTCCCCACAGGATGATGGAACAGAAAACATGCATACAGGAGAATAATGATCAACCTTCATTTTAATAATTGCAAAATGATGGATCAGAGATTGAATTCTTGAATGTTAAGGGAATGCAAAGATATGATTAGAGGGCATTTTAGTTAATCATTGATGGATATATTCAGGAAAAGCTTGCTTAGAATTTGGTCTCCAAAGAAGAAAATTTAAACAAATTGGTAGTAAGGATGTGGAAAGGATTTTTCAGGTGAGTGGAATATTACCAGCAGAGAACAGATCCTTAAAATAGGAAGGAATCTTCTTGTTATTTCATTATTTTAGTCATGTCGGATCCTTCATGACCCCTTTTGGGTTTTTTTTTTTTTTTTTTTTTTTTTTTTTGGCAAAGATATTGGAGTGATTAGCATTTCCTTTTCCAACTAATTTTATAAATAAGGAAACTAAGGTATATAAGATTAAGAGACTTGTTCAGAGTCACACAGCCAGAAGTATCTGAGACTAAATTTGAATTTAGGCCTTTCTGATCCCCATGCCTGGTACTCTAGGTGTCCCCTAGCTGCTCAAAAGAGACTTTAAAGATTCTGAAATTCAACATCTATATTTTACAAATGAGGAAAATGTTAATGAGGTGTAGCAGTGGATAAAGCCCTGGGCTTGGAATCAAGGTAACCTGAGTTCAAAACTGACTTTTGACACCTACTAGTTTTGTGACTGGGTTAATCACTTATCCACTGCCTCCCCATCTGTAAAATGGAAATGATATTAGGATCTATCTCACAGGATGGTGACAAGTATAAAATGTGTTAGTATTTGTAACACACAGTACAATGCTTACTTAGCCCACAGTAGCCACTTAATAAATAAATACTTGTTTAAAAATGTCTCAGAGAAATCAGGTGACTTTCTCAAAATTGGGCAAACATTTAATTATAGAACTAGAACTAGAATGGTGTCCTTTCTTCTATCTCAGCTTAAAACAGGTCCATTTCAAGGTCTTCTTTGCCTCTATTTCTCATGTTAAACTATTTTAGAAACTACACTGTATAACAGAAAGACTAGGAGTCAGGAAGTGCAGGTTGTTGGGAGGATCAAATGAAAAACTGTGCTTATTACCTGGCACATAGTAGGTGCTTAATAAATGCTTATTCCCTCCCCCCTCTTCTTCTGAGGACATTTGATCATGGGCAAGGCATTTGATCTCTCTGATCTATCATTATAATTATGATAACCATCACCTAATAATCATAATCATCTTCACATCCATAAGACTAGAAGATATTCATACCCATCTCTACCTCTATAGACTTGACTTGTAGTTAGAAGGGTCACCAAGGTATACCATAATTATAGTAATCATTATATGTTTAATTTTCTTTCAATATGTTTGATTTTAAACCACTTGTCTCTGAGCTTTGAGATCTTTCCTTTTTTAGATCTGGTGGTTTAGCACAAGAAAATCTCTATTTTTTCCCCTAAATCTTTATCACTCATCTCCTCCATTGCCTTCAAAATGACTTCAAGATTTTAATCTTCTTTTAAATCAGCCTATTCAATTACGACTTTGTTTCCTCAGATTTTCATCTTGCCTTCATTAGCCTATATCTTATTTTTTGATTGATTGTTAATTGAACTGCAAAATGGGAATGATAATTCCTGTAGGACCTATTCACAGGATTTGTAGGATCTTAGATTAACAGTCAGCAGGGATGTTGGAAGTCATGTAGTTCAACTCTTCCATTTGGAAGAAACAGGTCTCAGGAGTATGTGACTTTTCTTCTCAGAAAGACCGAAGTCATAAGAGTTAGAGGCAGAATATGAATCCCTATCCTTCAATTGCAATGACCTTTGCATTGTACAGTGCTTTAAAGAACAAATATGATAACCTAACTAAAGTGGTATTTAAGTGCCTACCATTTTATGAGATTATTATAGATGTATAGATGTAAAAATTCTCCCTCTGCAAAAGAGTGGCAAAGTTTCACTTGTTTTAATCCAAATTATTTCACATTTTTAACCTAGTGAGTAAGACTCCCACTTATCTTTCACTCAGGTTTTTAGGTAGATACTTTATATTTCTCACCCCCAGATCTTAATAACACCCTTTCTGTGTCAAGGTGTATATGAGTAATTCTTTTTCAGAAGATTGAATCAGTGAAAAGTGATCCATTCTAAGTGATGCTTTATTATCATCAGCCATTCTTGACAATACTAGAAAACATTTTATCTTCTTCTGTCACCAGAGTATCATGGATGGAGGATTGTAGAGGACCTCAGAGACAATTTTCTCTAATTTTCGCTTCATAAATGGAACTAAGACTGAAGGAGGCTAAGTGATTAACCATTCATCCAGCCTCAAAGTTAGAATGTAAATCCAAGTTCTCAGACTTCAATTATACTTCTTGTTGATGTACCTCAGAGGAAAGTTGACTCTATTCAACCTTTTGAAATGCAAAGGAAGGATGGTTTTCTTTGTTCTGTAGTTTTGTTTTTTTTTTTTTTCAGTCTTTCTCACTGCTTGTGGGGTTTTCTTGGGAAAGATTCTGTAGTGTTTTGCCATTTCTTCCTTCTGCTCATTTTACAGATAGGGAAATTTAGGCCAACAGGTTTAAGTGCCTTTATCTGGGTCACATATCTAGTAAGTCAAATTTGAACTCAGGAAGGCCCAGAACTCTATCCACTGTAGTACTTAGTAAAAGGGGTTTAAAATATGCTAAATCAGTGATAGAGTGAGTTCTACAATCAAAGTCTTGATATTATTTTGGGTTATGGGATTTATGAAAAATGGTCAGTTTCCTTATCTGTAATGATGATAATGACTTTTATTTATATATCACTTTTGCATTTATGAAACAGATTGGACTATATAATTTCCATCTAGGGTCTCTTCCGGCTCTAACAATCTATGAATCTATTTTACATTACAGACAATTTCTAAAAGAACATTACTGGCTGTGGTATTTATTTGTTTGTTTGTTTGTTTTTATTCTTAATAGTTTGTTAATACCAGGTATTTTAGCTTTGAAATCTGAATCTCTTTGATTTTTCTTTTTCAGAGGAAGAAGAAAAAAAAGAAGAAGAAAAAGAAGGAAGAAGAAAAAGGAAGAGGAAGAGGAAGAAAGAAGAAGAAGAAAAAAGAAGAAGAAGAAGAAGAAGAAGAAGAAGAAGAAGAAGAAGAAGAA
>JAJPUD010000988.1:119182-154709 GCA_023553655.1 Myrmecobius fasciatus | reverse complement strand
TTAAATATCTTAATCTGTTATGAGTTTCTTATCTATGAATCTGCTTAAACTATAAGTTCTTAACCTGGGGGGTATGTGAACTTGGTTGTTGTTTTTTTTTTGAAATATTTTAATAGCATCATAATAATTTTACATATTTCAAATATAGGAATTTACTTGAAATGAATTTGAATTTATTCAGATAAATATGAATTATTTCATCAGATATATGTCATCTATTTCAGTAATTTCAGTATAATCGTATTCCCTTAATAATCCTATATATTTTATTTTAGGTATTTTTAAAACATTAGTCTGAGAAAGAGGTCCATCCATAGGCTATCTCAGACTGCCAAAGGGTCTAGGACATGAAAATTTTAAGAAACCTTGATCTAAACCTTCTTTGAAACTTTCTATTGGACTATTGAAGATAACTTTGTTGTCTTCTGGGTGAAGTGTTCCTTTTATATTTACTTGGTTTTCTGTTTGGATGTTCCACCATAATTTGTCTAGTCAACCTAAAGCCAAAATGAACATCATCTTCAGCTGTACTTCTCTTCTTTATTTCTCCATTTTCATTGATGGTATATTAATTTTCCCAGTTTGCCCAAGTTGAATGTCTTGGAATCTTTGATTGTTCATTTTCCAAAGTCAGACACCTGATTCTCCTTCCTCACTACCAGATCTTCAGTTGAGGGCCTTTAGTAACATCTGACTCTTAGACTATGGCAATGTCCCTACCCATCTTTCCAGAGTTTTGTCCTGTTATTCAGTTGAATCCTATGCTACATTCAAGTTTTTCTCCTCATATTCCACAGACACACTTTGTGCTTCTTTTTTTCTTTTGGCCTCAGATTGCCCTTCTCTCTCCTCCTTACCTATGGATATCCTGCCCATCTAACTTTCAAAGCTTTCCCAAGCCATTTAAGCCTATTGTGATCTCACTATCTTCTGAGCTCATAGGGTTTATTATTTATACTGCTTATTTAGCTAGCAGTCATTTGTTGGAGTAGGATGTTCAGGAACCACACACAGAGGCCCCTAATAAAATATCTGTTGATGGATTAGATTCTTCTCTTGACCCACTTTTGGTATTTAGAGCTGGAGGCACTGCTGTTTCCTAATAAAGAATGGTGCTATCTTTGTTATGGAAGAAGCAGACTCTGGATAAGAGAGACTTCACCCAGTTTCTCTTGAGATTGATGAGGTAAATGGAAGTGGCTGTCATTATTATATCCTCTTTGTCTCTTATTTAGAAATCACTTTATAGTGTTTTGCTTAGATCAGTGATTTTCAACCTTGTATTTTCAGCATCCTCTAGGTATCTTCCATGCTATCAACAGAAGTTGTAAAATTCTTAAACTAAATTTTAAATCAACTTAATAAAAGAAATTCCATACAGATATTCTAGAGAAAACTGGGGGGAATAATTTCAACTCAAGTAAAAAAAAAAAAACTTTTGAAAATGTGTAAAAGACATTGATCATTGAGATTCAATTAAAGTATGGAATCAGGAAGTGGAAGCTCCTTCATCTAGGACTGTTTTTTGTCCTTTTATCTCCAATAATTGGCACAATTCCTGCAGTATTCACCTAATGTATACCTTTTGGTTGATTAGAGGTCATCTAAGGGATCATGTGATTTCTTTCCCTCATTTGATAAATATGGAACTGAGGCCCAGAGAGGTGGGGGAAAAAGTGGCAGATAAAGTCACCGGGAGGAGGGAGAAGGAGGAAGTGATGAGTTTGTTTTGGGACATGTTCAGTTTGAATACCAGGTGAAGTTATCAGGTTATCAGGTAAGCAGATGGAAATGCTTGTCTTCTCTTTACTTCATGGTTTTGCCTGGGGCTGAACATGTGGCTGTAGATTTGTAGTGATAACATTGCTTTCTTTAAAAAATATATATTTACCCCCCTAAAGTAAAACCATTATATGAAAGAAGACATTCTGGAAAATTACCAGAGTTAAAAAAAAAAAAAAAGGCACATTAGACTTGGCAAATTTCCTATTGATAAGGAACCCCATATTAAACACATGGTTTCATTGGCTTTTTCTAAAAGTTCAGTGTGGTTTCATGCTTCCTTTTCTTACAAATGTTACTGTAGAGCCATGAGAGGAGGTTTGGCTCTTCCTGTAAAGGTGTAATTCATTTTCTAAAGAAATCTTTTCTGGTGCAATAGAACTCTATACATATTATTGTATAATTGTAACATTGTATCTAAGTAATGATATATAAGTATAAGGGTGTATATTACAGTGCAAGTTAAACCATGTGAGCTGTACATTTCATTTTACATTTGAGGAAATAGAGACTGAGGGGACGAGTGATTCAGTTCCTCCCCTCCCACCCCCCCAAGATCACACAGCGAGTTAATGACAAAAGGTGGAACTAGAACTTGTATGTCCTTCCTTCTGGTTTAGGGCCCTTCCCACCATCCTCAGCCAGCTCCCCGATATCGTTGGATTGGATTTTTAGCATGGTAATAGCTGTTGGCAGCTACTGAACAAGGATTTGAGGGGCCATTATTACAGGACCCAGGAGCAGACTTGATCATGGAGTCAGCCCAGCTTAAACCCTTTGTCAGGGCTTATTTGTTTGTCTTTGGTATTATGTTATAGAAGTGATGATATTCTTTCTCATTCTTTGTTTTCAAGATGACTTGTTAAGATGTTTATATATGTAGCCTTAAGAAATGCCCTCTGCCTCCCCTTAATCAATTAGGTGATGAATATTGACTTTACCTTCTCTATTTTTCTACCTTCTCCTTTACCTGCCTGAAGTTCTGGCCTACTCAGCAATAATTGAATATTTCTTAATTTAACTTAGGTATTAATACATCCAGTAATCCTAGAAGTTGCTGAGATTCCAGTTGTCCATTTATAAGCTATTTAATATGTCCAGTTGGATTTATTAAAAGAAGTAATCCACAGTATACAATTCCATTTGTGGGTTACAATTATGTTCTTTTAGATGGTGGGATTATTTTCTAGAATTTGGTATTGCCTATTTTAGGACAGATAGGATGGGAAAAAATGAATTATAGGTAGAAGAAAAAGGAATACTTTGCAGGAAATTTGCATTTGTCTCAAAAGCCAAGCAGTTAAAAAAGTCACATGATTAAAACTCCTTTACCCCAAGTTTTCCACTTCATATTAAAGCACCGTTCTTATGCCCTCAATACTACCCTCACTCAGTAAACTGTAGTGACTCCCTGTTGCCTCTAGGATCTAATAGAAAATTCTGTTTGGTGTTTACGCCCCTTCAAAATATGTTTTCTTCCTATTTTTATAGTATTCTTGTATGTTATTCCCCTTGTCCCACTCTGCCATCTAGTCATATTGACATATTTGGTGCTTCTTATAGCTTCTGTTTCTTTTCATTTGTTTTCCTCCCTTTTTGGAATATTCTCTCTCCTCACTTCCTCCTAACTTCCCCAGTTTCCTTCAAGAAGAGCTCAAATTCTGCCATTTTGCAGGCCTTTCCAAACCCCCTACTCCTCCACTCCAGCTGCTATTGTCTTTTCTCTGAGATTACTTTTCACTTAATCAGAACATATCTTGAATATACATTTTTTTGGCATGTTGTTTTTCCCATTAGACTGTGCTCCATGGAGCTCCCGTGAGGGTGAGGGGGTCATTTAAAAAAATGACATCCATTCATGCACTTTAGAATTATAGATTTTAAGAGTATGCATTCATCCTTGCTCTCAATGCAGGAATCCTTTCTGCATTATTCTGGGATGGTAATTATCCCAACCAACTCCACAAGAATATTTCCAGTGATGGGGAGCCTACTATTTAACAAAGAAGCATGTTCTCTTGTTGAATGGTTTTATTTTCTGGAAAATTCTCTTCTGCTTTTAAGTTGTGTTACATTTTTGGTTCATGTTGATCTTGGTTGTGAGAGGAAACTCAGGCAATTTTCAAATGAGAAGCAAAGGACGAAGAGATTGAAGAAATGGGAAAATTAGTGTTTGATCCCCTACCATTTTAATTATCACATGCTTAAAAACTTGGTAAATTCAGTGCTTAAAATCTCCATAGATATCTGATTTAGGATCAAGAAATGAAAGTGGCAGGTTACAAATAAGTCTCTTGCCTCTGAATCATGAATATTTATTTCAAGAAGACAGTTGGGAAATAGAGTACCTGATAACTGGGTAACACAAAAAGAATGTGAAAATGATCACATTCATATGATGCCAGGAAATGATTTGTTGCTAACCTGAAAATTAATTCTTAATCTATCATCTGTAGTCAGACCATTCCATCCAATAGGTAAAATATTTATTAAATGTGAGGCATTGTATTAGGCAGTAGAATATGAAGGAAGTGGAACATAAGTCTTGCCCTCAGGGAGCTTCCATCAAACTATTAGAGCAAAGATCAAAGTTAACACCAAATTAAAATAATGAAAATGAGAAGACATAGTCTACCATTAAAATGGATTTACTTTGGCTTATTAAACAAGCTATTGACCCTGAAAAAAAAAGGGGAAATTAATAAAAGTAATAGACATCAATATGGCATATAGTACTTTTTGCAAAGTAAGTTTAACCATTGATGACTGTGTAACTGTGCCTCACTTAAATCCTTTTCACAAGAAATATTAAATCCAATTCAAAAGAAAGTCAGGATATTACCTATGGTGTCATTGGTTTTCTTTGAAAACAAAAGATGAACAAAAATAACAAAAACAATAGTTACTCCACGGAAGCCAAAGAAGTTCAGAAATTGCCAAGCCAGTACACATTTTTTTTTTGCTCATTAGAACCATATAGTAAAAGGTAACATCATTTTAGAATATTAATGCCTATGTGATATTTTACAGGGGGAATGGTGAAATTTTATGAGTAATTATAAAACATAAAGAAGTGGTGAAATAATAAAATGAAATTTTAGTGTAAGATCCAATTCAGATCATTCTTACAGTATTTAAGGATCAAGTTGGAAGGATGACAGAAGGATCAAAAAAATAGAAAAAAAAATCTGCCAGTAATTTTTATTGCATAATATTTTTTCCTAACAGTAACAGAACAATCAGAGTTGAACTCTTAAAATCACAGTCCTTGAGGATAGTGCATAATAAAGTGTAAATGGTATTGCAGAAAACAGAACAGATCAGATAAGTATACCCAGAAGTCTATTTGGGAGGTGCTGAAGGATTGATTTTCAAGATATCTGAAAAGGGAAGAAAACAAATAATAGGGGAAAAAAATCATGCACATTATTATTACCAAAAAAGTTATGATAGCAACCACAAATATTTGCTGTATTGTAAACTCTAAAAAAATTCATAAGTTTTTCTATTCTAAAAGAACAACCTTGGCATTTTAAAATTGATTTTCAGTAGCAGACCACACATCTTTATAGTCACACAGCCAACTGGAAAGTACAGAGAGCACAGGCTCACATCACACTTATTTATTAACTATAAAAAAGCATTTGATTGGATAGAACAAAATTCTGATGTTCTTCTCCACAAGATATCTTTCACGCATTTATTAAAATTATACAAGATTCCTTGGTAGCATATTTGTAGATAGCTAACATAGAAAATGGTAAAAGTGGAAGGGAGTTTGAGGTTTGCAATAGGTGAGATGAGGGTGTATTATTTTTCTCTGCTAGTGACTGATATGTCTATAATGCTTTTGGCTTTACTTGTGTTTTCTGAACTTTACAACTATCCTGGGCAGTAGATTCTACAAGTTTCATTGTCCGGGAAGTTCTGAGCTAGTTAGTGATTAAGCCTTTGGTCACACAGCTAGTAAGAGTTATAAGTGGGATTTGAATGCTATATTCCTGAAAGTCTATCCATTATGCCATGGGGCTCTCTCATAGAATCTTCAGTGTACATGTTCTACATCAGATAGGTTAGGAGAAGACTACTGTTAATAAGATTTTTATCTTTTTTCCATGAGGTTAGTCTTTATGGGTTAAAGATTGTAGATATAATGCCTGCATGATTTACTTTCCTTTCACCCTAACTCATCCCAAAAGGATTTGGTTCAGTAGGATAAGAATAGTACTGTTTGTAGCCATTCCATGAATTTTTGGCTTATCTCTAATTAGTATGCAACAAAACAAAGTTTACAGATCAAAAAATAATGTGACAGGTAAATTTTATTGTAACATTTTAAACTGTTTCTGGTAAGCTCCAGTTTGTGGTTTTAATGGGAATTTCATTTTTAATGGGAATAATTTACCATGCTTGAGCTTTTTAGTACTGTATTAAAAAAAATTTGGCTGCAGTTTACAGTTTAGCCAATTTAGTCTGATTTTGGCTCATGGTTCAGGACTGCTCAAACCATAGCCTTGGTTGAAAATAACTCTAAGAAATTATCAGTCCCTGTAGAGCCTAAGGCTTGAGTTGTATTGGAGAAAATTTTTGTTTTCCCTCCAAAATGTAATTCCATATGGAATTGAAGTGGTGTGGGAGCTGATCTCTAAAGATCCATTGGAGGCCTTAAAGCAAAGTGGATAGAGTCTGGACTTGGAATTCCCTGGGATTCCCTGATCTTAGCGAAGTCAACTTAATCTTTCTAAACTCGGAATTTCCTAATTTGACTCACTGACCTGTAAGATCTCTTCCAACTCTAAATCAATGATTCTGTGACTTTATTGGCAATTAGGTAGCACAGTGGATAGAGTGATAGATCTGTAGTCAGGAAGATGTGAGTTCCAATCCAGTTTCATAATCTTAATAATTTAATAGCATTGTTTGCCTCAGTTTCCTCAGCTGTAAAATGAGTTGGAGCAGGAAGTGGTACCTTTTACAAGAAAACCCCAAATGGAATTATGAAGTATTAGATAAAACTGAAAATAACTGAACAACATTACCTTACTGACTATTACTGAGGAGATTCTTCTCCAACAATTAATTTTCACTAAATGGTTTCAGGTATCTCTTGTAGTGCTGAAATTTTATGATTCTATGACTTGCATATTATTAATGATTTTGGAAAGTTATAGGTTGTCAGATGGGAATTTATGTTAAGATATTTTGATATGTTGCTGTTCCTGGATCTTTAAATTTTTTGTGTCTATAGTGTCCTGTACAATGATCTATGTATGCCATAAAGTCTTTATATGTGCCATTTATTGTCATCAACATATTCAATGAGTCAGTGACCTCTGGGTGGACACTGCCTTTCATGAGGTATACCTTGCATCTCATCTGTAGGTTCTCTCTTTTTCCCATTCTTGTTCATGTCCTCCTCCCATAAATCTTCCACTATATCTTTGCAAAGCACTATAACTTTAATTTATGTAAACACTTTAAAAACCTTGATGTGCTCTATAAAAGTGAATTATTCTGTCCATGTGTTATACTTTGTTTTTTGCTACATAACATAATCTTTTATTTCAAGGATTGCACATTTTCTGGATGATACCAAAAATTACCAATTCATATGCCTACTTTCCCATTGCAGTAACATTTTTTATGAGACTCAGGTAAACACAGAGCATCATTGAGGAAGATATTAGGAGAGAACAACTTTGCTTTCACAAATGATATTGTATAGCTGACACTTCTTTATAGTCATAAAATCGAAAGGTACAAAGAATGCAAGGTACTCCTTGTGCTTATTTTTGTTGACTTTCAAATGAAAGACATTGATTTTGTAGGGCAAAATACTTCCTTTAAAGGATAGATTTTTAGTCTTTTTTGGGTCTTAGATCTCTTTAGAAGTAGGTAAACCCTTTTTAGAAGAGTGGTTTTGAATAATTTAAGGAAAATTCAATTACAGATTTAAGAAAATGAGGATGTATTTTTTCCTATCCCAGTTCATAGATTCTCTGAATCTGTCCAGGGATTTTTGTAGACCCAAGATAAGAATTCCTAGCTTTTCCTTCAGCAAGGTAAAAACAAGTCACATAACAACAGAAATAACTTATTTGAACTTCTAATAAAATCTTGTGAATTTTTTTTATTTTATTAAAGCTTTTTATTTGTATAACATGTATGGGTAGTTCTCAGCATTGATCTTTACAAAGCTTTCCGTTACAAATTTTACCCCCAGTCCCCCCCCTTCCCCTAAATGTCAGGAAGTCTACTACATGTTAATAATGTTGAAATACTTGACAAATTGTGCAAGAAAAATCCTATCTACAAGAAAAAAAAGAAAATCAGAGAAAGGAAACACAATGCAAGCAAACCTCAGTAGAGAGCATGAATATGTTATGTTGTGGTCCACATTTCATAATCTTGTGAATTTTAAAGCAGGAAAATATAAACTGTTTGTCACTGTCAAGGGAAAATATCTGGCACAGAATACAGATGGATAAGTAATTCTTTATAGATGGGAAGGGCCTTAGTATCCCTATGGGCGCTATGTGTCTTAGAAAACCACATATCAACATTATCTATGTTTAGTTGTATTTTTATTTAACTTATAAATTATTTCCCATTATATTTTACTCTGATTTCAGGTTGTACTTTGGAGTTTTACTGGCCTTAAGTTTGACATTCTACTATAGATAGATAATGGATAGGACCTAAAATATAATAAGAAAGTAGATTAGACTGCATTTAGAAAATTGAACAATTCTTTTAATGAACTCTGATGCTTCCCTGAAATTAATGCCTATTTTTTTTTAGAATCAGTAGATTTTTTGTGATCAGTACTTCCCAGTTATAGAAAATAATAGTTTCTGAGGAATTAAAATAAATAAAGCAAAGGACATTGGCAATGCAGCTATAGGCATGTGTAGGCTACATGTTTATTATTAACAAAAATTGTTGCACAAGAACATTGTAAAAGATATGATCAGAGGAAGGCGTGTCCAGAAAAAAAGAAGCTGGCCGTTCATGTAGTAAGAATTAACAATAGACTTCCAGTGTCTATGCAATAGCTAAATATCTAGAGGTAAATCTTAACACAATGAGTTAGATCTACATTCACTCCTTTATGAAAGGTCTTCTCTTTCAGGAAGACTGGGTTAGACACACATAGGATGAGAAGGTGTAAATGACTCTCCTTTTGGAGGGAGTTACCCCTGTCGTTAAGACTATATAGTCATCAGAATATCTTTTACAAAGAAAATGACAAATGCTAGGGAGGTTGTGATAAAATTAGGACACTAATGAATGCCTTGTTGGTGAAGTTGTGAACTGAACTAACCATTCAGGAATATAATTTGGAACTACACCTTAAAGGCATTCTTTTTGACTTAGCATATATCACTACTAGGTCTATATCCCAAAGAAATCAAAGGAAAAAGAAGAGATACTATTTGTACACAACAAATATTTATAGCAACTCTCTTTGTGGTGGCAAAGAATTGGAAATTGAAGAAGTGCCTGTCAGTTAGGGAATAGCTGAGCTAATTGTGGTATATGATTGAGATAGAAATCTGTTGTAAGAAATGACCAGTAGGATGGTTTCAGAAAAACCTGGGAAGAATTCTGTGAACTCATACAAAGTGAAGTGAGCAGAATCAGGAAAACATTGTACATAGTAACAGCAATATTGTAAGGATAATCAATTGTATAAAAAAAAAAGTCTAGATATACTGATCTATATAGTGATGTAGGACAGTTGTGAAGGATTCATGATGAAAAATGCTATCCCCTCCAAAGAGAATTGATAAATTCTGAATGAAGATTGAAACATATTTTTTTCTTGTGTATGTATGTGTATATGTGTTTTCTTTTGCAATGTGACTAAAATGGAAATGTGTTTTGCATGATTTCACATGTATCTTATTGCCTGTCTTCTCAAGGGATGGGGAGGATGAGAGAGGAAGAGAATTTGCAACTCGAAATTAAAAAGAAAAAGTTTAAAAGTTTTTAAACTTGTAATTGAGAATTATTTAACAAGATAAATTAAAAAAATCATAAAATGCCTCATTTTCCCTTTGAAGTTTGCATAGTATGTTGTTTCTTAAATTTTTAATGCACTCATCTTGTAATATTATGTATTGTGAGTCTATGTAATGATATTGTAGCTCTCTACTAAATTGTAAATGCCTAGGTCGAGTTCCTCAGAAACTTATTATCTAAGCTTTGTATATCTTCTAAGGTGTAGCTCAGTGCCCTTTGTCATGTAGCAGCTGACTAAATTAAAAATAAATCTTAAAAATGTATTTACATTTTAGTATGGGTTAATTTCATGTATATTTGAGGCATTCAATTATTGGTCCAACTAGGAAAGCAATTTAAGATTATGCAAATGAAGTAACTAAGATATTCTTTTACTTTAAGCCTGTGATACTCTTGTTAGGCATATGCCTCCAGGAAATAAAAATAAAGACAGTTCTCATGTTCATCTAACATTTTTAGCAGCATTTTTTGGTGTAATTAAGAACTGGCAACCAAATAGAAACAAAAATGTTTTCTATTGACTGACTAAACAAATTCTGGTATATTAATGTACTAGAATATTAATATTCTCTAAGAAATGGTGATTATGAAGAATAAGGAGAAACCTAAGAAGAGTTCTGTGAAGTTTTTCAAAGAGAAGTAAGTTGAACCAGGAAAAAATGTATAACCAGTAACTAACAATAAAAGGAAGGAGGACTAAAAACACAATTTGACAAAATTTTAATCATCAAGCTTTATCCCAAGGAAAAAATATCATAATGTATCCCTTTTCTTTGCAGAGGTAGGAAATAGGATCATGTGTTCAAGAATGTCACATATAATGGATTTGGCAAGATGTACTTTATTTTTTTTGGCAGCAGTGATGGGAGTTCTCTTTTTATATTCTTTGTTATAAGAGATGGATTTTTGGGAGAAGAAATTTCTAGTTATGTGCATATATCTTGCCCTCCATATCTTTCCCTCCTTCTCAGAATGTAAGCTGAAAGTCAAGAAATTTGTCATTTATTATCTCTGTTTCCAATCATTGTCAGTCAAGGAGCATTTATTAATTGCTTAGTATGTGTGAAGCATTGTGTTAAGCACTGAGCATTCCCTTTCTAAAATGTTTATCTAATTGAACCAATTGCTTTTCAGCAAAATCTTTGTTTTTCTAAGAAATATAAGATTGCTTTTCAAGGAAAGTTCATTTCCTGTGACTGTTTTAGAAAAACAGGTAATTTTAAAGTGTGAAATTTAAATATAGTTTTAATAGTTACTTCTTTGTTTTTCCTTCTTTTTTAAGAGCCAGGTTATATAGCGACAAGCATTCTTGACTTTGGTCATGGTTTAAAGTGTATTGTGGTTCATTCTTAAATACCTTGGGCATCTATTGCTAAGCAGTTAGGGTAGCATAAATATAGTTTGAGGACAGCTAGGTGGCACAGTGGATAGAATTGTTGGCACTGGACTCAGGAGGACCTGTTCAAATACCATTTCAGGCATTTGCTCTCTTTGTGACCTTGGGCAAGACAGTTACTCATGTTTGCCTCAGTTCCTGGAGAAGGAAATGGCAAACCACTCCAGAATTCCAGTCAAGAAAACAGAGAGTGGGACACGACTGAAACGTCTCAACAACAAAAAATATAGTTTGGAAAGACTAACTAGATTACTAATTTTTGGTAACTTGATAGTCATTTTACCACGTCTCCTCCTTAATTCCCAGCCACTAACACTTGGCTCTTTAACATTTCTTTTCCATATCTGGTCAGTCACCAAGTGTTGAAAATTCTTGTATTATAGCATTTCTTACAGTCATTCTTTCCTTTTTATTGTTCTAGCTCAAATCCTTATCCTGTACCTTTATTATTAGGATATAGCTTCCTTCACTGGTCTCCTCCACCATCAGTTTTCCTTTTCTCCATTTTTCAAATTGCTCTTAGACTAATCTTGGAATCCTAATACTTGATGCTGGAAGAGCTTTCTTTTTTATTTTTTATTTTTATTTTTTTATATATATATATTTTTAATTTTATTTGCATAACATATGTGTGGGTAATTCAACACTAACCCTTACATAGCTTTCTGTTACAAATTTTTCCCCCCAACTCCCCACCCCTCCCCTAGATGGCAGGATATCCACCACATATTAATTATGTTAAAATATTGGCAAATCGAATATATGTATACATATTTCCAAACTTATCATTGTTGTGCAAGAAAAATCTTATCTACACAAAAAATATATCAGATAAAGGAAACACAATGTAAGCAAACATCAATCAAGGAGTATGAGAATGTTATGTTGTGGTCCACATTTCACATCCCTCTCTCTGGGTGTATATGGCTTTCTTCACTGAATAATTGGATGTGGTTTGAAACATTTCATTGTTGAAGAGAGCCATGTCCATCAGAATTGATCGTCATATAGTACTATTGTTGCCGTGTATAATGATCTCCTGGTTCTGCTCATTTCACTCAGCATCAGTTCATGTAAGTCTCTCCAGGCCTCTCTGAAATCATCTTGCTGGTCATTTCTTACAGAACAATAATATTCCATAATATTCATATACCATAATTTATTCAGCCATTCTCCAATTGAAGGGCATCTATTCAATTTCCAGTTTCTAGCCACTACAAAAAGGGCTGCCACAAACATTCTTGCACATGTGGGGCCCTTTCCTGGAAGACCTTTCTTAAAGGCAGATTCATTTCTAACTCACAAGGAGAGGTATGACAAGAAGAGCCACCACATGGGGATATTTTCTTTTGCCAATTCAAACCTCACCTTTCTAGGTATATGGATTGCCAAATTGGCACTTTTACTGTGTGACCTGGTGAAGTTAAAATCTCCTTGGATCTCAATTTTTCATCTGTAAAATGAGGGAACTTGGATTACATGGACTTAGAAGTGCCTTCTAATTCCAGATCTATGAAACATGATAATAAAATCTATGTAAAATGTTTTGCAAACCTTAAAATACTATCTAAATGTAAGTTATTATTAGTAATAAGGGGGTGGGAATTCCTGCCTTTCCTCCTAATAGTTCTGTCAGACCAAATTCATCAAGGTTTCCCTTCTCTAAATTCATGGCATTTAGTGGCTTTATCACTTTAAATTTTTTTCTATAAATTCATTTTTTTTATTTGTAATAATTTAGGATCATAAGAATCTAGATTAGAACTGAACCCTCTACATTTTACAGATGAGGAAATTTAGACCCAGAAAGTTTTCATGACTTCTCTAAGGTCAAACAGGAATAAAGTGGAAGAGCTAGGATTTGAATTCAAGTCTTTGGTGAGTCCAAATCCATTGTTTTTTCCATTATACCACACAATCTCTTTAATTTTACTTTTATTGTTATTAAGCTTTTGCATTGTTATTTTCTCAAGTAATTTATAAGTTCAGAGCAGTTAGTTGGTGCAATTTACAGTGTTGAACCTAGAGTTTAGAACACCTGAGTTTAGATACAGCCTTAGACACTAAGTGGGTGAGTCACTTAATCCTTTTTTTCCTCAGTTTCCTCATCTGTGAAATAAGGTAGAGCAAGAAATGGCAAACCATTCCAGTGTCTTTGCCAAAAAAAACCCAGATGGACTCACAGAGAATTAAGTATGACTAAGATGACTGAACAACAACAATTTATAGGTTCAATGAGTACAGAGAACATTCTTCTTTATATTTCTTGTTCCATTTAGTGTGTTTTATTACACAAAGTGATTAATCATTTTGGAGGATTGAGTAAGGAGTCAGAATGTTAACTGTACTAGATAGATATGAATTTTTAAAAAGCAAAAATCTATAAAGATCCAGTTCTGTTGAAAATGTCATGCAATTTTTTTTTTCCAATGGTTCCCCTCTTATCTGTTTGCAAAATATTTGTTGTTCTTTGTGGATTTTGCCTTTCGAAACCAGTGTTTTCCCCTCCCCTGTATGTGAATGATTAAATGCCAGCAGCATAACCAAGGTCCTAGAAAGAAACTATGGAGGGAAAAAGCAGTTGGTAAGTGGATCAGCTCTCCAAAGTTAGAAGGAACTTATGTTAGATTATTTTATATATCTCTTAAATAAGTTTGTATGATTAAAAAAAAGATAATATAGAGTAAGCATTATGAATTTTTGGATAGTGGGATCAAAGAGAATAAATTTTGAACTCAGGGCTATAGGACAAAGTTATTAACTTATGTATAATAATTTGTATTTTTCAAGTGACATAAAATTTGAATGTTTATATTCTCTAACTTGGAATCTTGGCTTCTAATGGTTCCCTAAATGTCATTTTGTTAAAAGACATGGGTGATAAATTGTATGAGGAGAGAGAAATAAAAAAGTTTTTAATCTTTTTAAATACTATAAAGTTTGGTATAGAATGCTTTCTTTTCACTCCAGTGGGTGCTTCTTTTGGGAAAAGTGCTTTGACCCAGTATATGTATGGCACAGACTAGTTTCTTCATTTGTCCTTGGGCAGTGAGCATGTAGCCGATCAACTTGAAAGATTGAATTGTTCTGTGATCCTAGTTCTGAAGGGTTGAGAATAGGGAAGTTGATGTGATTATTTTTATGAAGGGAAGGATCTCTCTCTCCCCCTCCTCCTCCCCCTTTTCTGTGTGTGTCTGTAGTAGTGAGGTGGGGCTGTTAGGGAAAATGTTGGCAAACTCCTAGGTTTTACACAACCATTTTCTGGTTGCCCCCAGAATATCACTTCAGACTGAAATATACAGATAAATAAATATGTATATTTATATATCTATATACATCATACACACATATACATGCATATATATACCTATATATACATGTGTATATGTTATATATATAGCATACATATGTATGTATAATACATATGCATATATAAATAGGCATATACATATATTCACATTTATGTGTAGTCAATATATTCATGTGTATATTACATGATATATTTACATATAGATGCATGTAATATATAAGTGTGTATGTAAATATAAATTTATTCATTGCCTAGGTGCTAGTCACACCAAAAGAAAAAAAAAACACTCAAAACTAAACAGCCCCTTCTATCTATAATCTTATATTGGAGAAAGATGACACATATAGTAAAATTCAGTTTAGAAATAATAAAGTTCCATTTCAAGGTAGACAGAAGCATTGTTATTTTGGAGAGCTGGGTATGCCTCGGATGGCAATGACATTCAGAAGAACCTTTTCCAGTGGATAATTTTCTTCTAGTATCTTAGGAATTATATTGGATTACTTTGAGTTGATTCAAGAAGTCACCAGTTAAAATCAGAAGTAAGGACTTGGCCAGACCCTCTTATCCCCAAATTGTCCATAAAATTTTTTTCATGAGTAGTGATTCATTAGCCCTCTCAAGTGAAAACTTTAATATGTAGGATTTCACTGAAATTCACTTACATAGACAATTATGAAAACACAGTATGATTCCCTCCTCCCCTAGAAGTCAGTTAATAAGCATTTATTAAATCACTACCATGTGCCAGGCACTATGCTTAAAAGAAAAAAAGTCAAAAGATAACTCTTGTTCTCAAAAAGGTCACAGTTTTAATGGAAAAAACAACACAGAAACAACTTTATACAAATAAATTGTACAATGCATAAACTGGTGATAACCAATGGAGAGTTGCTTTAATTAACACTAAGTAGAATTGAGAAAGATTTCTTGCAGATGAATTTTTAGCTGAGATTTGAAGGAAGTCATGAAGAGATAAGGAGCAAGAGAATTCCAGGTCTAAGAGGATGTTGTACAGGTAGCTGTATTACCAGAAAGTGTATTTTCTGATCTCACAATGAAATTTATATTGAAGTATACATAAAGCTATAACAAATTACTTTTTGAGCCTTTACAAACTGGCTCTGCAAACCCTACTCCATGGTTAGCCTAATAAACAGGTATACATCCAATAAACAAAATCCACACATTAATTTCTCCATGAATTTTGTTGCTTGCCTTTAGGTACTGGAAACTGAATAATTTATTTGATGGATGTTTAAAGCACAGTGCTGAATTTTTAAAAAGTTAGTTATATGGAGATAAGTTAATTAAATTCTTAAGTACTTTGCCAAGGGGATTCATGGGTTGTTCATTATATTAGATGTGTTAGACTGATTTTAAAATTTCATATACAGCTAATATGCAAATCTCTTAGGGAATTGAAATGGTAGAACTAAGTCACTCACAGAATAACCAACCAAGGAAGCTGATTGCATGTTCCTGCTGACCTAGATTCGAATCTTATTTTTGCTGTGTAACTTTGTGTGTGAAGATAATAGTAGTGAAACATTCCCTTTTTCTTTCTTAGAAAATGTTTTTTCCTCAATTGCATATCAAAACTAATTTTTACATTTAAAAAAATATTTTTTGCTTTCTAAATTTCCTTCCAATCTCTTCAGAAGGCAAGCACTTTCATTTAAGAATATACATATGCAGTCCTGAAAAAACATTTCCATATTAGCTATACTGAAAAAAAAAGAATACAGATCAAAAGAAAAGAAAAAAGAACAAGAAAAATAAAGTTTAAAAAATATGCTTTTACCTGCATTTAGACTTCATCAGTTTTTCTCGGGGGACGGATAGCAGTTTTCATCATAAGCATTTTTGGAACTGTCTTGGATCATTATATTGCTGACAATAGCTAAGTCATTCACAGTTGGTCCTTGTTAAAATACTGCTGTTAGTGTGTATAGTTCTCTCCTGTTCTGCTCACTTCACTTTGTATCAGTTCATCTAAGTCTTCCCAGGTTTTTCTGAAAATAACTCCCCTTGTCATTTCTTGTAGCACAGTAGTATTCCATACAATTTGTTCATCCATTCCCTAATTGATGGATAGCACTTCAATTTCTTCTATTAAATTTAATTTTAATTTGTGTAATAAAACAAGCATTTCTATAACGTTACAAAAAAGATTCCTTATGAAACTGTAAATCTACTATGTATAATTGCTATTCCTTTTAAATATATAGCACAATTATCATATAGTTTTCTTTTTTTCTTCTCTCTCTTCACCCCTCTTCCATCCTAGAAATGGCTACCATTAGACACAAATATATATGTGTAAAATTATTCTATACATAGTTCTTTTTATCAGTTCTTTCTTTGGATGCAGATAGAATCTTCATTTGTTCTTTATAGTTGTTGGGGTATTTATAATAGTCAAAATAACTTATTTGTTCAAAGTCATTCAGTTTCCTTCAATTTCCAATTCTTTGCCACTATAAAAAAATTTTGCACAAAATTCGTTTCTTTCCTTTTTCTTTAATCTTTTTGGGATATGGATCTAGTACTGATATTGCTGGATCAAAGAGTATAAATGCTTTTAATAGCCTTCTGGGCATAATTCCAAATTGCTCCTAAATGATTGGATTAGTTCACAATTCCGCCAACAGTACATTATGTCCCAATTTTCCTACACCCATCCAACACCTGTTTTGCTTTTCTGTCATATTAGGCTAATGCAGATAGGAGGTGGTATCTCAGAATTGTTTCAATTTATATTTCTGTAATTTGATTTTGAGCATTTTTTCACATGATGATAAATAACTTTGATTTCTTTTTTGAAAACTACCTATTCATAATCTCTGACCATTTATCAGTTGGGGAATGACTTATATTCTTTCAAATTTGACTCCATTGTCTACATATTTGTGAAATGAGAACTTTATCAGAAAAAACTTGCTGTAAAATTTTCTCCCTCCCTCAATTTCCTGCTTTCCTTCTAATCTTTGCTGCATTGGTTTTGTTCTTGCAAATCTTTTTTAATTTGATGTGATCAAAATTATCCATTTTGTATATTGTAGTGGTTTCTTGTGTGGTCATAAATTCTTCCTTACCCAGAAAGCTGCCAGGTAAAGTATTCCATGCTTTCTGAAATTGCTTAAATATCATCCTTTATGCCTAAATCACTTGCCTATTTCAATCTTATCTTGGTATACAGTGTAAGATTTGGTCTATATCTTTTTTTCTGCCAAGCTGCTTTTAACTTTCCCCAGCGGTTTTTGCTAAATAGTGAATTCTTTCCCCAAAATTTTGATCTTTGGGTTTATCAACTACTAGATTTCTGTGATCATTTATTATTCTGTTGTGTACCTATTCAGTTCCACTAATCTACGACTCTATTTCTTAGCCAGTACCAGATTGTTTTGGTGATTACCATTTTGTAATATAATTTGAGATAAGGTACCAGTAAATCACCTTTCTTCACATTCTTTTTCATTGATTTCTTTATAGATATTTTTTATTTTTTTGTTCTTCCAAATGAATTTTGTTATTTTTTTTCTTGTCCTGTAAAATAATTTTGGTAGTTTGATTCATATGGTTCTGAATAAGTAAATTAATTTAGGTAGAATTGTCATTTTTATTATATTGGCTCATGAGCAATTAATACTCAAGATGTTCCTTTGATACATTTTTAGTACTTATGACAGATTTTTATGGGTCATTTGAAATCGTTACATTGTTCCTCATAAGAATTTCTGGATGGAATGAGGACATAAATTTCAGTATAAAACTACCTGGCTAGTGTTAGAATTGAAATTACATTCTATTTACTTTGTATATGTATGAATCTTCTCTCTCTTCCTCCTACCTCCTTTAATAAACTATAATCCTCTCAAAGGCTAGGACTGTTTTGACATTTTTATCATTGTAGCTCCGGGACTTTGTATGGTAATAGTGGCTTAAAAATGCTGATTGAATAAATGAATGAAATAATGAATCAATAATGTAAGCTTCATTAGAACCAAACAAGCAAATGAACATTTATGTAGTTCTTTACTTTATCATTTTGATACTGAGTTGGTGCTGTCATTAATCCTAGGGGAAACTGAGGCAGAGAGAGGTTGGTGACTTGTCAAGTAAACATTAAATATCTGAGATGAGTCAGATCTTCCTCACTCTAATATCAGTGTTCTTAGACTCAGTATCAGACTTTCTATTTAACTGTTCACATTTCTTAGCATAATATCAGATACAGAGGATGAATTAAGAAGTACTGAATTGCAGAGCATGAAATAAGAGTTAGAGATGGTTAGAATGACCAATACTTGTTCTGTGTCTTTGTACATTACAGATTAGCCTGATCACCCTTCAGATCCAATGTTTTAGCGAAGGTTCTAAGTCTTATGGTGAATTTGTTTTAGTTTAATTTGTCAACTCAAGTCCTATGCTATTGCCTTAGCATGACATGGGGTGACTTGCGTTTCTTTTTTAAAAAAAAATTTAATTTAATTTTTTTTTTTTTGCTGAGGCAATTGGAGTTAAGTGACTTGCCCAGGGTCACACAGCTAGGAAGTGTTAAGTGTCTGAGACCACATTTAAATTCAGGTCCTCCTGACTTCAGGGCTGGTGCTCTATCCACTACACCATCTAGCTGCTCCTACACTTGGGGTTCTTAAAGACAACAGCAAACTAAATAGCTGGTACACTTCCAATTGTTCAGTGATGAAGAAAGCCATATACACCTAGAGAGAGTCCTGTGGGTTCTGATGTGGACCACAACATAGCATTTTCACACTTTCTGTTGATGTTTGCTGGCATTTTATTTTCTTTTTCAGGGTTTTTTTTTTCTTTCTAGATCCGATTTTTCTTGTGCAGCAGGGTAACTGTATAAATATGTATACTATATTGGATTTATCATATATTTTAACAGTTTACATGTATTGGACTACCTGCCATCTAGGGGAGGGGATGGGGGGAAGGAAGGAAAAATTTGGAACAGAAAACTTTGCAAGAGTCAATGTTGAAAAATTACCCATGCATATGTTTTGCAAATAAAAAGCTTTAATAAAAAAAAAGATTAAAAAAAAAAAAAAACAAAGTAGGTGATAGGTGCTATCAAGCCTTTTTTTTTTTTTAAAGTCTTTCAAAACTTCAAAATTCATCAAAAATGAATTGAGGTAGGACAGCTAGTTGGTGTAGTGAATAGGCTACCAGGCTTGAAGTTAGGAGGACCTGAGTTTAAATCTGGCCTTAGACACTTAACACTTCCTAGCTGTGTGACCCTGGGCAAGTTACCTCACCCCAATTGCCTCAGGAAAAAAAAAAGAATTATGGGATAGATAGTTGACCTGAGCCAACTTAGGTAAGTTCAGATATACTTATCACCCAGAGGAGGGCCAACTGATGACTTTATGACTGGATGTGGGAATGGGGAACCCCTTAATTCCGGAAGTGATATACTGACCTGCAGAAGTGTCAATCCATATTCCTGGTTAAGAGTTTCCAGATCATTGGAATCACATATATTTTTATGTTTTTAACAGAAAGTATTAATTATAACGATGAAATTCTAATAAGTGGGGAGGGAATAGCTAGTTGTCTAGAGGAGTGAAAGTAGAATATATCAATGAATTAAAAGAAGGAAAGATATTTGTAAACTCTTTGAGGGCAGGGAGACTGGCTTTTGCCTGTTTTCTAATCCTCAGCACTTATTATTGTGTCTTGGACATAATAGATACTTAACAGATATTTGATGATTGAGGAAAATTGGAGAATGTAATAGCCAGTGGAACTTAAGGCAAGACTGACTAGAGTCCTGATTTGGAGTCTAGAAAACCTGAGGTAAAATCATGCCTCTGAATCTTAATAATTTTGTGACCTTGAACAAATCATAAAACCTTTGTCTCAAGCTCCTCACCTGTTAAATAGGTTTAATAATAGTACTTGCCTTCCAGACTTACTGTGAGTTTAGAACAAGTTATTATTTGTAAAATGCTTTGCATACCTGAAAGTACTATGTAGGGTGTTCCAAAAAGTGTAATTTTAAACTTCCCAAACTTTTAGTCTGTTAAAACTTAACATTGCACAAGAATTTTGAGATAGGCTTTTGTGACATCCTATAAATAATGCTTACCTTTATTAGTCAATTATTTTATTTATTATTTTTATTATTGAATTAACATTCATTAAGCATCTACTATATATCAGGCACTATGCTAAGCACTGGGGATAGATTTATTATTATTACTATTAGGACAGCTAGGTAGCATAATGGATAGAGAACTAAGCCTAGAGTCGGAAAGACTCTTTATCATGAATTCAAATCTGGACTCAAATACTAATGGACAGTCACAACCCCATCTGCCTCAGTTTCCTCATCTGTAAAATGAGCCGGAGAAGGAAATGGCAAGCAACCCTGATATCTTTGCCAAAAAATGAGGTCAAGAAGAGTGAAGACATGACCACACACCAACAAATACATTATTTATGCAGTTAAAGTTAACAAACATTTATAATTACTTCTTTCATGCCTAATTGTGTATCAGGAACTGACATTATAAAGACAAAGAGTTCTGCCCTTATGAATCTTTACATGGTATTGGTGGTATAGGGAATGAACATGTAGTCAGAGGAGGTATTAGAAAAAAATTATATATATGTGTGTATGTGTGTATAATATATGTAATACACACACACACACACACACACACACACACACACGAAGTGGCTTGATCAGAATGGGAGGAATCAGGAATTAGTTGCCTGAACTGAACAAGACAAGTAACTTGGCATCCTCTTTTGCAAAAGTGACAAAGTAGAACAGCTAGGCAGGGGTGGGATAGCCTGTGAAAGCATTCAAGAGAGGAATTGAATGGAAACAGGGATCTTTAACATTTACCAAGAAAGAAGGCATAAAATTAAAGGATACCCACAGCTTTAGTGGACTTATTAACTGATGATTATTGTACATATGACTCCACACATTTACTTTCTCTTAGAAACATGCTTTGGCAATTTAATTAATAATATATTGGTGGAGAGGAGTCTCCAGTGTGCCATTTATATTGGAGGGGTTTTATACTCACTCAGGGCTTGTTGGGTCATGAGCTCCATTTCAAAGAAATTCACTTTCTTGGAATTTTTTAATTTTATGAGCAAATGTTGCTATGTTTGTGTGAAATAGAACTACTGTGACCATTATGTGACTGAGTTTGTGTTTTACAGATAAGAACAGTGTTCTAGTACTAGGCTACTTTGTCCTGAGCCCAGCTTTTCTCAGACATTATCTCATTAGGCATTGTAACATTCTGGTGAGTTAAAAAGAAATGAAATATGCCTCTCTCTATTAACCACATTTATTAAAGTGAAATTGAAATTTGAGGTTAGCCTAGTGGGTTGATTGGCTAGACACCCACTGAAGCAAGTTCAAAGGAAGTGGATCTCCTGCTGGGAATGAGTCATACCCAAATTCACCCAAGCTAGCTTGCAATTCTATTTTCTTCAAAGTGGCCCAAATCACATGGGATGTTCTAGAATGGGTCAGTGATAGGAACCTGGATTTCAGAGCTTCTGATGTGGATCTGAGATTTAACAGACCAACTTCATGAACAACTTAGCCCTGTGCAGATGTAATCATCATCATGTGTCAAATTTGTGTAGCCCATAAAGCATTACAAGAACACTGCCCATATGCTAACCCTGGTAAGTAGTGGGGCTATCATCATTCCTACTTGACAGATAAGAAAACAGGCTCAGTAAGGTTAAGAAGTTTAAATCAGCAGCATATAGTTGTAGAAGTGGGGGGGTTGTAGGAGTATGGTATCTAGAGTGTCTGAAAGGATGCTGGAGATCATTTAGCTGAACCTTCCCGTTTAATAGAGAAGAGAATTGAGACTTAGAGAAATTATGCATCTTGCTTATGGTTGTAAAGGTAATCAGGGATAGTCATGATTTGATCTTGGACAGGGGCATCTAGAGGGTGCAGCACTAGATTGCTGGGATAGAGTCAGGAAAACTGCCTCAGACTTTATTAGCTGTATGACTCTGGACAAGTTACTTAACCCTGTTTGCTTCAGTTACTTCTCTGTAAAATGAACCGGACAAAGAAATGGCAAAGAACTCTAGTATCTTTGCCAAGAAAACTCCAAAATGTATCATGAAGACTGAAAGACACAACTGAAATGACAACTGCTCTGACTTCATATTCCATTACTGGGCTAGATTAGATCTCCTGAATCCAGATCTGGTACCACTTTTGCTCCTCTGTAGTTTCTGAAGAGTTGTTTTTCAGCTGTTTCTAATGTAGCCTTTTGATGAATTGTATTAGGTACATTTCCTCAAGGTTAGGTAATTCTTGCCTGTGTGGTCCTATATATGTATATGTTAATGCCATTATCCTTCGCTCTTTGAGAAAGAAGAGAAAGAAGTTGCATTTATGTGTGTCTTTGAGTGAGAATATCCTATTGAGAAACCACTGTATTGGATGTTCACATGGCTATTACTCTAGCAAATAAAATTTGCTTAGATTTTGAGTTTATAAACTTAATTCAAACATTAATTTCCTTCTTGGATTTCACACAAAATTTCTGGTTTTTCATATTTTTGCTCTTAGGAATTGAGTTTCAATTATTTGTGTGTGTATGTATTTGTCTTATAATTGTATTTATATAGTACAAAACTTCTCAAAGACCCTTTGAGGGGTCTGAGAAATCAGTTTTCATAATATTATTAAGACATTTTATTGTCTTTTGTGGTAAATATCGATAAATGTAACCCATGGAAACAAAAGTTCTTTTGGAGTCTTCAGTATTTTTTTTTTTTTTAAGTGTGAAGTGGGTTTTGAGACCAAAAAGTTTGAGAACCACTGATATAGCTCTTCATGTTTTACATATCATTTCCTGCTATTATTTCATTTAATCCTCTCAACAACCCTGGGAGATAAATTCTATTATTACCCCCATTTTTGTTATTAGGTTGTGTCCAACACAAATCCATTTGAAGTTTTCTTTACAAAGATAGTAGAATGATTTTCCATTTCCTTCTCTGATTCATTTTACTGATGAGGAAACTGAGGTGAAAAGGGTTAAGGGACTTGCCTAGGGCCACCCAGGTGGTAAGTGTTGGAGGTATGTATTCTCTATACATGATAAACTTTGTGAGGAAAGGAAATTTGCCTTCTTCAATTTGGTATCTCCCTCAGTGCCTCATGACAAAATCTGCTCTCAGTAAATGTTTGTGTGCTGTTGAACTGAAATGAATTCCTCATTTTTAGAAAAGAGGAATGGTTGTAAAAAGACCTGAAGGAATCTAAGACTTCTGATGACACTTTGTGAGGCTTGTTTGAAGGCTTATTGTAGAATGGGTGGGAAACCTGGGTTGTAATTCTGGCCTTGCTATTGGCAGGTCTTTGATTTCAGTATAAAGAATGACTTTTTAAGTCTCAGACTTTTTCATCAGTAAAATGAAGGTGTCCTGGATACATTTTTGGTCCAGACCCATAAATTCATCTGGACAGGGAACTTGGTATAAAAATTTCCTCCGTGGTTATAGATTGCCAAGAATTGGACATTGTAGGTAAGTGATAGGGCCAAACTTGAACCCTGATCCTTTTATTCCAAATCCTTACTTGAAGTCTTCAGGAATTGGCTCAGACAATGAGAAGTTGTGACTTACCCATAATCACCCACAACTACTATATCTTAGTCTTTAAACCTAGAATATCCTCCTTCCAAGATTGACTCGTTATCCTTTATACCATGCTGCCTCCCACTTGGATGATGATACTTGGTATGGCACTTTATACTCCTTAAAGCATTTTCACAGCCTTTATTTCATTGTGATTATTATCATAATCCTGTGAACCAATGTAGGGTACCTGTTATTATCTATATTTGACAAATGAGGAAACTGAGACTTAGAGAAACAACTGGCTTGCTCAGTGCCACACAGGGAGAAAATGGTAGCTCTGGGATTGATTCCAAATACTTTTCTCTTTCCACCATGCCATGCTGCTGCTGTAGGCCCCTTTTTAGTCTGTGATTTTAAAGATGGTGACCAAGGGATCTGAAATGGCATTAATGATTCCAAATGGTTATCTCCTTCTGTTACACAATCTAGAATCCTGCTGGTTATTATAAAAATAGCTATGGTATCTAACTCCTACAGTGGTCTTGTTTTATCACCAGAAATTCTCAAATTAGCTTATTTCTAATATGTTCACGATGTGAGCTTTTTATTTATTTAGAGAAATTTGTGTTACCTGGCATGATGCCAACCAGAAAGTTTTTAGAAGCAGACATCCAAATCTTTTATAATTGCATAGAGCTGAAGGGATCCTAGCAGCTCCCAGGCAGATTTTGTGGAGTTTGGGATTAGCCTTTTTTTATATTTCAGCCATTTCCCTCTTAACTTCCCCTCCTTTTTGACAGTGCTCCTTCCTCCCTTTTTTTTTTCCAGTTTCCCTTTATGAATGTCTCTCCTCAGAGGAAAACGTTCTTTGAGAGTGGGTGCTATTTTGTTTGCTTTAGCACAGTGCTTGGCATATAGTAAGCATTTAATAAATGTACATAAGAGACACTTGCAAAAGACTGTCCAGCATGGCATGCTCACATCAAAGAAGGTACTGTACCATAAGAGCAAAGGAAAATTTCAATAATTCAAAAGAAATGTGAGATGTGCAAATTTAGACATTGTCACTTCAAGTGTTCACATGGACTATTTGCACCTGATTTGGGATAGAGCCTTCTAAGCTTGCATTGGTTTGATCAGTTACAGTGGGCCCTACAGTACCCTGACCCTAACAGAGTGATGTCAAACTGGTCCTTGTTGAGAATAAAGGACAACCAACCAACCAGTGTATCAATCTGTTGAATTGTGGTGTTAAAAAAGTCTTTTGAAAGTGCCTTGGACAGTAAGGAGATCAAATCACTCAGTATAAATTCAGATTATTCATGGGATGAACAAATATTACTGGAACTGAAGCTTAAACACATAATGATAATAGAGGACTCATTGGAAAAGACCTGGGTGTTGGGAAAGATTGAAGGCAAAAGAAGAACAGGACAGAAGAGAATGAGTGTATTGATAGTGATTCGGAAGCAACAAATATGAGCTTGGGCAGATTTTGGGAGATGGTAAGAGAAGAGATGGGCCTGGAGTGCTATGGTCTATGGGATTACAGAGAGGCAGACATGACTAAATGACTGAACCACAATTGCAAAGTTGTCTAGAGCAGAAATTATTGTTCTAATTTATGTATACTCATTATTGTTCCTTCAGATAATCTTCCTTCCATTCCAGTGGGCCCTAGTTTTATACTGAGGGTCTTAGGAGGGAGATCCAGAGGAGAACAGATGTCATGAATGAGCTCTGGGCTAATGGGAATTTTGATGAACAGGTATTCCTATTTCCTGGTATGCCAAATAGCAATTCTGTAATGTGTTTGTCTTACCTTATTGCTGAACATATTTCTTCCCCCTATTTGTTTGTATTCTCTATTCAAATTTATAATGCTTTTCTCATTGCCAGCTTTCTTTGTATACACGTGTATATTCTGAAGCTTCAACATTAGTAATCATACAGAGCAAAGCATCGGACTGTCAGCAAGTTGGTGCTGTTACCCCATAGAGCATTCACTATAAAGTGCTTTAGAGGAAAAAGACTCTGACACTTTGGCACTTCTAATGTTTTTCCAGTCTAAATGACCTATATTCTTATTAACATGCTTTTATTCCCTTCAATAATGTCAATCCCAGTCCATCCATGTTACTAATCCTGTTAAACTGTGGACCACATTCTCCCATAAATTTATTACAAAGTCTTATTTTTTCTTTACATGGAGAAGATATCAGTGGAGTATGTAGGCCATCCAGTGATTAGCCTTTATATTTGTCATATGGTCATTACATCATTTTTTTCATGCATACATTTTCCTTAATGATATTGTTCTCCCATATAATTTGCTGTTTGTAGTATGTTGCAGCCTCCGCACACACTTCTCTCACACACACATCTCTCTGTGGCTCTTTGTATGATATTTCATTTCTCCTCTGCCACTATGACTTTGAAAAAGTTATAGAATATATCATTCTGCCATTAATGGACCTATGAGCTCTTTGGTGGGGAGACTATCTAGAGTGGCAGGCTTTAAGCCATCTTTGACAGCTCATTATGTGCAGTTCTTGTCCATATAAGTAACTGATAATCAATAGTATCAAATAGAAATGGATCCCTGCTGCTGCATATTGACTTAGAAAACCAGAAACTAACATTATTCATATTGTACTGTATTTTTATTTATTTAGTCAAACATTTAAATTCCATTTTAATTTTCTTTCCCTGCACTGGGGAGTTTTGTGGACTTTGACATCTGAATTACATTTAAAAAAAAGAACTGATTTCCCAATATTGATAGTCTTAAGTAATTATCATCATGAAAATATAATATGGACAAATTTTTGTTTTTTATTTAAAGTTACTAAAGTAGACTCTTGTGGACTGAAAGAAGACTCGTCTTTTTGATTCTCCCAAGTGATTTGTTAACACACTTTAGTTTGTAATAAAGACTTTTTTGTATGATCTCTTGTTTTCTTTGCTTTTTTAGCAGATATTAAAATGATGGTAACCATAGTGGTATAGAGGTAGGGAATGATTTTTCTGTAGTGAGTTTTAATATATGCCCCAAAGCTATAAAAATACTATTTTATGGAATATTTGATCATCACATAATGCAATAGTGATATTAAGTAAATGCATGAAGATCACCAGGAAAATAATTTCAGCTTATGCACCAGCATCTGTTATTTATTGATTGACTTATTAAAACAAACTATTGAAAATAAAATGGGAAATTGACAACAGGAGCAATATTTACACCAATTATAATAATGCCATCTACAATTTAAATCAATGTAATTGCTAAAACAACAAGACCACACGATCCTGGAAAGCTTCTTAACAAACATTTGACTTATTTGTTGAACATAGAGAAATGGTTATCATAGGCAACACCGGGTTAGAATATAAATTCCCTTGTAAAATATTGTGAAGAATGGTAGATGGTTCTAAGCAATATTGTTCCATAATGCAGAAAGAAGCAGTGAAGAATAAAGCCAATCTAAATGAAGTTTGGCAGGACAGTTAGCTGAGCAAAGCTATCCCAAGAATATTGTGATGAAAATAGAAGACATGAAAAGAGGAAAAATGTAAAATATTTGCAAAAGCTATTATTACAGTTTTTTCTTCAATAAGAACATTGAAACTAGTACAGAAATACATTTCATTCATTGAGGAAGAGGACAATTAAAAATAGGATAGATCCTTCTTAAGTAGAATCAGTCCTAAGGAAAATAAACTCTAAGGATGTACTGTACAAAAGTACTTATAGATCTTTTTAAGATGGCAAAGAATTGGTAATGGAGTGGGGTTTCCATCAGTTGGGGAATGCTGAACAAGTCATATATGAACAGTATATAAATATGATGGAATACTATTGTGCTATAAGATAAATTCTGACCAATTAAATGTAAACTCACACCTAAGTAAAAAACAATCAGTTCTATAACTATAAAGTGGGAAAGGCATGAATAGATAATTATTCTGGAAAATATCTGGAGATTTTAATAGGCTTCCAGTTTAATAGGAGTCAGTTATATGTAGCATCTAAACCCCCAACATTTTGGGTTACACATTAAGAGGGAAATGTGTGGTCATTTGTTTTTCAGTAATGCCTGACTCTTCATGACCCTATTTGGGATTTTCTTGGGAAACCTATTGGAGTGGCTTGCCATTTCCTTCTCCAGGACATTATATGGATGAAGAAACTGAGGCAAACAGGATTTAGTGATTTGCCTAGTTCTATACAACTAGTAAGTGGCTAGTGTCAGATTTGAACTCAGGAAGATAGGCCTCCATGATTGCAGACCTGGTGCTCTCTTTGTTTTACTATTTAGTTACCCAAAGAGGGAAATAGCTCCCAGGAATAAGGAAGTTAAAGTCCTTCTGTTCTCTACCCTTGTGAGACCTCATCTTGAGTATTGAATTCAGTTCTAGGAGCCAAAGTTTTACAAGGATACTGATAAGCTTCTTGGAATTTTCAGAGGGGGCAACTAAGATAGTTGAAGGACCTTGAGTCCAAGATGTGGGTATTGAAGGAACTAGGCATATTTATCCTGAAGAAGCGAAGACTGACCTCTCTTCAAGCATTTGAAGGGCTATCTTGTGGAGGAGGGATTAAGCTTGATTTGTTTAGCCCAAAAATCTGAACTAGGAATAATTAATTGAAGTTCCAAAGAGGTAAAGATTGATTTGATGTCAGGGAAAATTTCATGACAGAAGAGCTCTCCAAAAGTTTAAAAGGTTTCCTTGAGAGGTATTGAGTTTCCCTTTTCTTGTAGGTCTTTATGCAGTCCTGGACCACCACTTGTAGGATTTGTTGTAATATTTCTTACATAGATAGGGTGAAATTAGCTAGCCTCTGAATTACCTGCCAATTTTGGAATTCTGTTATTCTCTAAAACTGAGAAGAGAACAAAAAAAAAATGCATAGTGGTCAGAAACAAGCCAGCAGCATACAAACTAATGAAGATCTCTGAGTAGGAACAGGAGTGAAGGATGTCACCAAGAAATTACATAGTAGAAAGAGAAGACAAGTTGGTCACATCATTCTATAAAGAGTCAGAAGGAAGCATGACGAGTTGATAGGCAGATTATTCTCCACTGGGAACCTCATGATACTGGGAGAAAATAGGAAAGGCCTTTACAACATTAGGAGGACTTGGGGTGAACTTTTGTGAAAACATGCATGAGAGTCACATAGAATTGGTAGGTATGGAGGGATTTTTGATCCAGATGATTGAAGAGTACTCCCAAATTAATGGATCACAGATCTATTGTATTATTTAAGTAATATATTCAAAGGTATATGCTAGGTGCTAGGAAAGATACAAGGATGAACAAAAATTCCCTTCTTTTAAAGAGCTTTATAGGGTAAATAGAGATAAAAATAAAAAATGTAGTTATTAGAAGCAGGAAATATCAGCAAGGCAATATTATGTAGTTAAAAGAACCTTGGTAGGATCATTCAAAATATCTGGGTTGAAATCCCAGTTTAGACATTTACAGGCTGAACTTGAGTAAATCACTTAAATCACTGAGTATGTTTCCTTATCTGCAAAATGGCATAATACAGGAAATATGAATGTGAACTATTATAAGAATAGTGTGAGCACAGATAGTGTTAGGCTATTTGTATTTTCCACATCAAAATTGGACATGAGTCTCTAACCTTGTGGCTATTTGAGCTTCAGTTTAATTCAATAGCTACCTACTTGTCTTGTGGCAGGTAACTTAATACTCAATACATTTTCATGTACCTATGATTCTCCCTTCCCCCTTTTGAACCAATTCCTCTTTAAATTCAACAATTTTGGTGACTTAATATTCATTTCCATTGTTTGTCTAATATCAGCTTTGATTGATATGACCTTAATTCAAATCCCATAATAGGCTGGATTCAAATTTAAAGTAACATTTATTTTAATCTACTCTGAAAACAGATTAAATGGGAACTATCCAGATGCATTATTCCAGTTCATGGTGCATTCTTTCTTGGTTATTATCAATTCTGAGTAGCATTGCTGGGTTTTCAATGCTACTCTGGTTTTGAATAATGGGTTGACTGTTTGTGCATTTCTCTTGGAAGTGCCATTTGGTCTAGCAATCTCTGAATGTGTGGGTTAATGGCTTGGCAGCTGATGGTCTGGAAATTCCAGAGCACTGATGACGCTAGCTTGGTAGGTGGCTTGTAATTTCAGGGTGGTAACTGAGAGATAGACAAGTTATATTTAAATATTATAGTACAGAAGACCATTTTAAGATGTTATATGACACTTGAACTACACTTTTGGATGCTAAGAGATTTCTCAAATGGCATTTTTCATATTTGAAATGGTGTTCTTTAAAAACTAAAAAACAGATGTCTTATGGTGGAATGAATAGACATTTAAAGATCAGTAAAGATTAGATCAAGGAAATGGGAAGAACAAGCTGAAAAACTTTCTCAGAGTTAAAGACATAAGTTTAGGTGTTATGAGTGACCCTGATGCTAAAAAAAAAAAAAAAAAGTGTTTTTAATAGAAGGTTTAGGAACTTTGATTCAGGTTAGCATTATAATTAAAAAAAATTTTTTTTAAAGTTCTGGCATAAATGGATTGAAAGTATATGAAATCTTTTCTTGCATTGTTAACATACAGAATCTTACCAGAATGACTTTAGATCTCTGCTAAGAGATGAAGTTTCTATAAGTTTTATCCTAGATACTATAGCCTATAGACAGAATCGAGAAACTAAATAGTGTGCAGACTTGATAAGGGTACAGAACAATGAATGTAAAAACAATTTGACACACTGTATAAGCATTAAATGCTTACATTTGCCAAAATAATAGAGCAGTGGGCTTTTTCTTTGGGTAACATGATGAAAACACATCTTCCCTGCTCTAGAAATAGAAAAAAATACCCTCAGAATTGGAGAATTGTCAGCCACCTTGAAGTTTTTGTGTATGACTCTTAAACTATAGAGATATAGGCAGTCAGTCAGTCAATGAGCATTTATGAGTTATGTCAGGGGTGGTATTAGATGCTAGAGATACAAACTTAAGGAATAAAACAGATCCTACTCAAGGAAAGAAGGGATTCTAAGAGGCAGAACTAAGGAGGGAGAACATTTTAGGTAATGCAAAGGCAAGAAGATGGGAAATAGATGTGGTTTTTTTTTTGGGTGTAGGGAACAAGTAGGAAAGCACCAGATATGCCTTTGCGTGTGAATGTACCATAAAGTGTGTGGAGGTGAGTAATAAGGCTGCAAAGGTAGGTTGGAGACAGATTTTGATGCCCTTCCCTATATTTGATATCAAGTAATCTTGGGGTTAATAGGGATGTGTAGAGGTTGTGACTGACATGGACAGAGTATAGAATCATGAAATGTTGGAAGAAACCTCATTTGTTCCCTAATGTAGTCCCTTCATTTTACAGATGAAAAAGCTGAAGGGAGGAATAAAGTGTTTCCCCATGTATCCCACAGTTGGTTAGTGTCTATTGTCTGCTTCTTTGGATTTGTTATCGGGTGTTTCTTAACTCAATATATCACATTGGCCCATTTTTCTTAACTCAATATATCAATCACATTGGCCCATTTTGAGACCTGTCCCCCTGGCTAGGGGAGCATGTATGTCCTCTACACAGGTGGTGAAGGTAGTAAACTTTCCATCTCACTCTTCTACAACTCTCCCCCCAAATATGTAAACTCAAAGGTTTAGTTTAAGCCCACTAACTCTTTCTAACTTATGGGTTTGAAAACAATTTCCACCCTTTTTTCCTCACTTATTTTACTACTAATTCTAGGGTGGAGTTCCATGGTTATGCAAAGATATTGTTTCTAAGCAGTGAACTCTAACAGCAGTATCTAAGCAACATTTTTTCCTGCTCTTGCTGTGACAATCAGCCACTTTGAGAGTAGAACCTCTGACCCTTGATGATAGTCTATAGTATTTAGTTAAAAATAGCTTACACCTTTTTTGCTGACCTCAATAGTTATAGAGCCTATTGTTACTAATAAGGAGGAGGGAAGGGAGAAGAAAATACACCATTTCCTCAAAATAATCCATACAGAAGAAATTTGTATATACTTTTTGGCCATTAATAATTTGTCTTTCAAACTTTCCCACCTCTGAGAATAGAAGTTAGTAGATTTAGAACTAGAAGGGACTTAAGAAATTGACCAGGCAGTCTTTTTCTTTTTTGAATGATGGATTGAGGTCTAGACAAGTAAAACGACTTTTCCAATGACTCAGTCTCTGAAATTTCTCCAATTTTTCTCCTTCCTTTCTTTTATGTTGATTGACTTCTACAGAAATTCCTCCTCAGGAATTTTTTCTTTTGAGTTCTTTCCCCTTGCCTCCTGCCTGTTCTCTAAGCCCATAAAAAGTCTCTCTTTTTTTCAGATTTCATTTGCTTTAACTGGAATCCTATGGTTAGTCTTTAAAGTGATTCCACCAAGGTGGTTTTGCTCATTTGTAAATCCTGACCCATAATATTCTTTGTTTTCCTTGTTTTGAAGGCTTCTGAGTACTGCTAGGGATCCCTTCTTTGTCCCCCAACATGCCAACTGGGTCTGTTAGAAGTTCACAGGATCTACTCTTTATATGGGTCTTCATTACTGCTGAGTTTTCTTTTAATTAATCTCTTGTTAATTCTTATTAGATTTTCCATGGCAGTTCCAAATCATCTCAATTGTCTTCAAGCTTTTTAACACTGTCATCCTCTTTAGTAAGATGTTTGATTTTTTTTTGTAAACTTATTTTTATTATACTTTAACATTATTTTTTAAAAATTTTGAGTTCCAGACTTTTCCCATCCAGTTCCTCCTCTAACCATTGAGAAATCTAGTAATATGATATCAATTATACATATAGACTCATAGCCATGTTGCAAAAATAAGCAAGAAATATAAAGTGAAAAAATATGTTTCAGTCTACACTTGGAGTTTATCACCTCTCTTTGGAGATAGATATAATTTTTCATCGTAAGTCCTTTAGAATTGTCTTGGATTGCTGTGTTCATCATAGTAGCTAATAAGTCTTTTACAACTGATCCTTGTTAAAATATTGCTATTACATGTACAGGATTCTCCTGGTTTTGTTTACTTCACTTTGCATCACTTCACATAAATATCTCCAGATTTTGCTGAAAACGTCGCCCTTGTCCTTCAGAATCATACATCACAACTTGTTCATCCATCCACCAGTTTAAGGACATCTCTCAGTTTCCAATTTTTTTCCATTCCAGTAAGATCTGCTTAAATATTTTTGTACTTATAGGGATGACCCTGTTGTTCACTTTGCTAAAGAAATCCAAACTACTTTCTTGAACTAATAACTTAGTTTTTTTTCCTTTACCTTAAAAAAACTCTTAAAAAGGTCCCTAAACTAAATTAAATAAATACAATTTCAATAGTTTTCCCCTTTACATCAAAACCCTTTCTCCTCATTACTTTCTTGAACCACTGTTACCTGTTGTTTCTTAAATGATAGGTTCTCTAAGACTTCCCTATTCACTCATTCCTTATTATCTTCATGTAAATCTGGCTTCTCAGTCAATTGTAACAGCATAATGAAAGGTCACTAGTGACCTCCAAATCCTATGAATTTTTTTTCTATTCTTGAATATTTTTATATTTGACATTTGACCAAGCCTTCCTTTTTTTGCAAATTGGCTTGCAAAAGTGCTTCCATAATATAACACACTGTCCTTTCTCTGATTATTCTTCCTCCCTTTTCTTCATTGATTCTTCTTCCTGAAGGAGCTTTCCTCCAGGGTTACCTGTTGGGACCTCATTCTGTATTAACTCTCCCTTAAATCTCTTATTCTTGTCTCTCTGCCCTTAACTATGCACAATAGACATCTCTTGTTCATCTCTTGTCTTTGTAGTGCCAGTTTTATATTTCTGCCAATCTTCTGGATAGTTAAGCCTCTTCTTTCTACCCCACATAAAATTAGTCAATAAATTTTATCATTTCTTCCTTCTAAAGTGTTATCTGTATCTCTCCTGTTCTCAAACATTCTCACCCTCTTCATTCAATTCCTCCTTAATTCACAATTTAAAAAAAGGTAGAATGGAACTGAGAGTTACTGAGTCTAAACCCCTCGTTTTACATATAAGAATAACTGACATTTATGTAGTATTTTCAAGTTTATAAAGTGATTTATGTACATTGTTTCTTTTTCACCCCCCAATAGTCATGCAAAGTAGGTATTACAAATTTTATAAGTTCTTCATTTTGCTGATGAGAAAACCACAACTTGGGAAGGTTAAAGAAATTGTTCAAGGTTATATAGTAAGTGTCTTATTATCATTCCCCACTTGACTGGTGAAAAAACTGTGGTTTGGAAAGCTAAATAGATTGCTCATAGTCTCTTGGTACTTGAATCCTTGTCTTTTTGACTCCAGGTATAGCATCTTATTCTCTCCAGCATGATGGAACCAAAGAAGTAAAGAAAAGTTAAGTAATTTGCCAAGGGGCATATAACTAATTAGTAGTTGAGCTCAGACCAATATCAAGACTAAATTTTGTCTAGTCTTGTTTGAATTATTTTAAATAGCCTTTGAACTTCTTTCACCTCTTAAATGCCATTTCCTTCTGGAAGCTTTAGAAGATCTTTTGTCTTGTGAAGAAGAAAACAGCAGCGAACAAAATCAGTCTTAATGAAATTGTTCGGAAGTACTTTCATGCACTTATTATGTGATATTATATATGCTGACCATTAGAATAGGTGTCATCTTCCTCCTGGGTTAGAGCAGTGAATTACAGTCATAGAATCACAGAATTTCAAATTTAGAATGTTTCAATTTAGCTTGTGCCTATATAAGAAGAAACCCTTTCTATAATTTCCCTGACAAGGGATCATTCAGTCCAGATTGCTAACAAGGGAAGGCAGTCCATCTTATTTTTGGTATAGCTCTAGTTAGGAAATTTTTACTGATGTGGAAATCTATACCTTCCTCTCTGTAGCCTCCATCCATTTGCTCCTGGGTCCACCCACTGGGTTCAAGCATATTAAGTTGACTCTCTCTTACTAGTTGTGTGACCCTGGGCATGTCACTTTATACTATATTTATATAATATCACAATTATTATATTTATCATATAATCGCTATTTGCAGGTTCCTCAACTGAAAAGTGAGGATATTAACAGCACCCACTTCCCAGGGTTGTTGTGAGGAGCAAATGAAATAATATTTGTAAAAAGTACTTCATTTCCATAGTATTTATTATAGTACATATTACATGTTGGGCATAAAAATGTTACGTAAAAGGTAACTATTATTACTTTTAAAAATACTTGGTATAATACCTGACTCATCTTTTAAAAATTGTTACCCAGAACTGAATATTTTACTCTAGTGTAAAGATTTTTAACTAACTCGTGTGTGTGTGTGTGTGTGTGTGTGTGTGTGTGTGTGTGTGTGTGTGT